>CM049814.1:15252658-15614323 GCA_027422405.1 Ptychobarbus kaznakovi | reverse complement strand
TTTTTTAATATTAACATTTATACTTTAAATGTGTACGTGCCAACCCCTGATTGTCCCCATCTAGAGCATTTCTCCTACTTCTATTTGTAATGAATGAATAGTTGTTGTCCTAAACGCACCACAACATATGCGAAGTGCACAGTGGGCCTGGGTGACAATGTTCTATAAATAGGCCAGGTAATGGGGAACAGGTGGGGAATGCTGATTGTGGCTAGTACGGGGCTGATGGGAAATGTAGTGGAGGGGGTGAGTCAGTATTCAGGTGACGGAGCCCTCTGCTGCCCAAAGAGGGAGTTGCTGAGGTGCTCTCCATAACACATACAATGCATTTTTTGGCTATCGCTACAAAAATACCAGAGTTACTTATGACTGGTTTTGTGCTCCAGTGTCTCATATTTGTTTAGAGCTGTTTTGTCTTTATCTGTGCAGATTTCTCTCCTGATTCAGACCAGAACACTTTTCACTGGAAGAAGTGTTATTATGGATTATGGACTGGAGTGGTGTGGTTTACTTGTGGATTATTGTGATGTTTTTATCAGACTCTCATTCTGACGGCACCCATTCACTGCAGAGCATCCATTGATGAGCATTTCTCCAAATCTGATGAAGAAACAAACTCATCTACATTTTGGATGGCTTGAGGGTGAGCACGTTTTCAGCAGATTTTCATTTTTGGGTGAAATATTCCTTGAATCAAAACAGTCGGGTTACCAACGTTCTTCTATTGTGTTCTACAGCAGAAGGAAAGTCACACGCGAGTGTCAATAAATGATGACAGAATTTGACTTAACTCCTTCTAAATCTAACAGTAAACCCTGTTAATCAGGTGTGCGAGTGCAGGCTTCGACAGATGATTCATACGGGTTTTCCGGCTCTCATCCACCTCTCTGTCTCACTGCAATTGTGTGACTGTCTCATGTATCAAAGTGTAGCGGGGATTGATTCTATTCCGGGGGTAATTGGTGGCCTCTAGTCTGGACCCTTGCTTCTAATCTCCCGGACTCAAGATGAGAACAGGGATCACAAAGATGCCTATCGCGAGCCCACCTTGGTGTTGAGAAATGAGATGCCTGGGCACTGTCGTTATGAATGTATTTGTGCTCCGCCAGATACTCCACTTGTGTGTGAGCATGTAGGTGTGGAGCTGTCAGTGAGTTTATCAATGCTGCAAGAAAATTACCATTTTGTGCAGTAAATGCGAGTCTTTCTCTGGCGTATTACCCTTTAAGAGTAAATATTTCAGTATGTCTCCTCTGCGTATAGTGCCCCTGGTGACAGAATCTATTTAGACTGAGAAACAAAGAATGGCTTGCTGGGACCGTTGACATTGAAAGTGGCTCAAAATGGCTGCTTGGAATACAGAGCGAGAGATGCTGCTAACTTCTCCGAGCGCTCGAAACCAGTCCAGAACTGCCCTGAATAATCTCGCCTCGCAAGGGAAAAGTCCTGCCTTTTTTATATTCAGCCAACCATCTGCACCATATGTTGATCTCTGGGTAGGATGTGTTTTTGCAGCCTTCAGGAGCCTGGGAACGAGAATGAAAATGGAAGGACACCAACAGAGAGATCTGACAAACAGAATGAGACAGGAGAAGAGAGCAAGCACACGGGGAACACTAATGAATACAAGTGAAGAGTGGGGAAAAGCAGACACTACTTACTTTAGAGATGAGCTTTGGGAGTAACATACTGAACTAATTTAAATACATTTTTCACTAGCTTATTTGGTTTCAAAATAGCGTTTGAATCTACACGATTCTGGAATTTGAATACATTTTCTTTAACTCAGTATCACACACGCAAGAGTGCTGTTGCTCCAAATATCAGCAACGCTGTGAATCAGATCAATACAAAATAAGTTAATATTGAGCTACCAGAATTAATCTTTTGGATTGAACTCACTCACAGTTACTCATCCCGAAAAATGCATGCATTTGAACTAATCAGCTGAGCGATTCAATGATTCAGTGATTCACTCATGAAGATATTCAAAAGTTGACACAATAATGTAGCCAGCTGAAAGATGGATAGATAGAAACACAGACAGATATAGATATATAGATATAGATAGATAGATAGATACACTCTATTGCCAAAAGTATTGGCACCCCTCTAATGAAAGGTTTTACTACTTTAGTAATTTCCATGAGTACAAATCTTACTGTTTAAGCATATAATGATATTGTAGGAATCGAATTGTATAGCAACAGTTTGGACAGAACCCTTTTCTATTCTAACATGACAGTGTCTCTGTGTATAAGACAAGAATCAAAGAGAAATGATGATTCAGTCAGTGTGGAAGAACTTGACTGGTCTGCAGAAAGCAGCTGAACACCTCTGGTGTGACTTTAAATGAGCCACAAACTCATCACCAAACACCAATGACTTGTACATTCATTATATGGACAAAAGTACTGGCACCCCTTCTTTAGAAGAGAACAAGGCACTTCCAAACGGTGTCAACAAAGAAATTAATGTACTTAAAAATGGTATTTCCACCTCTGTTGCAACAGTTTTGAAATGCACGAAATGACGGCACCCATATGTACAAGTCATTGGTGTTTGGTGATGAGTTTGTGGCTCATTTAAAGTCACACCAGAGGTGTTCAGCTGATTTCTGCAGACCAGTCAAGTTCTTCCACACTGACTGAATCATCATTTCTCTTTGATTGAGAGTGTTTGTCGTCCAGGCCTCTGCTTCTCTTGATGGGATGTAGATTTGGTTTACTGCATCTAAACAGACCGAGCTAGAAGAAATATGAGTGGAGAGGCATGACTGACCTTCATTTGCCAGTAATGAGACTGTTTATCACGATGCAGCCATTTTTCACAGAGAGGTACAACAGCACATGTGTGTGTGTGTGTGTGTGTGTGTGTGTGTATTCTCAGCCTCACACTGTACCTTAAAAATAGAGGAGCATAATCTGTTTTTGTTTATTGTCTGGAAAAGCATTAAACTCTCAGGACACATATTTATGAGAGCCCCAAAATGGGTTTTAATTAACACTAAATGTGATTGGTTTCAGGCCTGCTTTTCCTTCTTTGCCTGGAGATGCAATTTTTATCATATCCAGAAGGGTGAGAGTTACTCGGGCTGTGCATCAATAGATATTCATTTGAGTTTGGAAAGTTCGTTTTTAGCCCATCCTGAGCAACTTGTCCTTTACCATGGCATTCGTACCCTCAAGAAATACCTGGGCACTGCCATCTGTCTTGTTTACTTGTAATGTGACAGTGACTGAATGCAACAGCAGGCAGGTCTGTGCTGAAGCCCCCTGGCCTGTGAGAATAGCTAATAAGGGACTGCATTTAACTCCCACTGTGTTGCTGCAATGGGGTATATTTCATACCCGAGTTCGGGTAAACCAGCAGGTCAGCGGCTTGATATTTTCCAATGGATATAATGAGCATTGTGGAAATCAGAATAGCTCTTCAGAAAGAAAGGAAAGTGGGGGAATACGTTTAAAAAAATGGCTGAATAAAGTGCACTTAGTCCAGTCGTCAAACTGAGAATAAAGTTAGAGCAACACACCTGCTTTGTGCTCATAACAGGTCCTGCTGCAGACACTGAATGAAGCTCCATGTGCGCTCTAATCCCCACACAATTCCCTTGTCAGATCAACTTATGATGTGCTCACTCGCCGTGAGGTGTGCTAAGTGCTCCTTAAAACCTGGAGGTTCTCCCTTGGCAAAAAATACAATAAAAATAAATAAATAACTGAAATAAAATAAATGTGCTAGGAGGATGCAAGGCAATATTCTCATTCACCAACTTGCTTTCTTTTCCTTAAAGTTTGACTAAAAATTAAATAAATACATATTTTAACACTTTACATTAAGTTCCATTTAGTTTGTATTAGTTTATAATTTTAGACCATTTATACCATTTAGTAGTCAATGTGTGATGGCAAAGCTGAATTTTAAGCATCAATTATTTGGAAATAATATTTCCAGTAAAAAAAAAAATCCTATTATTATCAATGTTGCTGCTTAATATTTTTGTGGAAACCATGATACTTTTCCCTCGCAGGATTCTTTGATGAAATATTGAAAGAACTACATTTATTTGATATAGTTTGTGTGTGCAAGAAATGTCACATTTGATTAATTGAATGCACCATGCTTATAATAGGTACCCAAAACTGAAACTAATTAAAAACATTAAACATTGTTGTGACTTGAAATCAAATAAACTTTAACTTAAATAAAATATAATACAAAAACAAACCTTTTATTTCAGCTAGTTGCTTATTTAATATTTTTCATTTTATTTTAGATGCACTACAATAGCTAAAACAAAAACTGAAATAAAAATTATAAAAACTATATAGACAAATTAAAAAGCAACAACTAAAAAATTACAAAAGACAACTAAAATTTAATTTAACAAAAAAAAAATCTGATTAAAAAAATATAAAAACTACAGTATTTTCTCAATTTAATCGCATTAAAAGTGTTAAATTCCCAATATAGTAAAACTCTCTGTATTTTATGTCCAAGAGATGCTTCTTTAGTATTACAATGTCTTCTTCCGCTGGGCTGTTTTCAGTGTCTTCAGCATCATTCATCAAGAGACTCTTTGAAGAGGCTTGTTCTTCCTGAAATGACCCTGAAATGCATTACTCCTCCAAAGGGCCTCGTAGATGTCATTCAGAGAGATTTCTCTGACTTCTTCACTCACACCTGAGGTTAAAGAAGGGCTTTCATGAGTCATGGGTTCACATCTAACGTGAGGAGAGTCAAAGTCAGGTTACTGAAGGGAATGAAGGCAGCTGGAGCTACAGTATCATCTCCTTATGGATGAATGAATGATCATATTGGCTGGAATTACCTTTGAGCTAAATTATTTAAATTAAGGAGGCCATTGAGGACATTTATCCACAGGATATCAATGAAGCTGAACAATCATATTTGAGTTATGACACAAGGAATGACTCAAGAACCAGGATTACGATTTAGAAACCTATTCAATCTTCTATTATTAACTGTTAAAAATTACTTAGTCTTTTGTGGATTCACACAAAGCTAGCATGTAGCTTCAAAAAAGCTATATATAATGCACAATACATTTTCTCCCCAAATTTTTTTTAAGATATACATAAAATTTCACAGGCAAATGTCAAATATAGTAAACAAACAATGGCTCCCATGACTTGCATCTCCATTAAATTAGCTGTGTTATACATGCTATCATAAAATTGATCTTGCTGCCATGAACTATAATGAACAAACGTAACATAATACCTACAAAATCGCTTGAGGCCTGTCATCATTTAGTGTTGGCTTTTTCCTAAGAAATTATAGCATGTGCTTTACAGCCAATTCTGCACATAATAGCACTTTCAGAGTTTTATTCTAAGCTGTCATTTTGTGACACAAGTGAGCAGTAATTCTCCTATTATCTCTCAAGGCATAAGCGTTTATGTGCAGAATGTGCTACTTCTAAAAGAGAGACTTCCACTAGACTGACACTCGCTAGAAACTGTCCCCGAATGTCCTCTCCTAAAAAGTTCTTCTTAACATTTATGTGTATTATTTATAAAAGATGTTTGAAAAAAAAACATGCTGACCTGTTTTGTACAATATAAAAAAGTAAATATTCTAATAATATTAAAGGAATAATTAACATTTACATTTATTCATTTGGCAGACACTTTTATCAAAGGCTACTTACAATTTAGGAATACATAAAGCGATTTACTATAAGTTGGTAATCACGAGAAGTGCCCATTATAGACGGTTTGATCGTGCGCATGCGCCTGGTCCGAAGGTAACTGTGTGTTTGTATATCGGGCTGTTAGTGGCGCCGGCTACAAACACAGTTAAAGTGATGAGTAATGAAGCTGGGCTCAGGTTGTTGTGCTGTGGGATGTGTTTCACATTCATACATTTATTTGTGGCGACCCACCACGATATCAACACTTTACCAAAAAGGCTTTGTTGAATAAACATGAGCACGTAATGCACGTTTAAAAATCAAAACGTGATATATCACTGTATTTCTGAAGGAACACTGTCTTGATGTCATCTTGCATGTTATATGTCTGATAAAGCAGCATTTGTAAGCTCAGTTTACAGCCGTTACCGGCACAAACCTCTAACGTTAACGGTATTTCTCCCTCTTTTAAGCGTCTCCTGCTGGCAGGGAGTGAATTTGCATCTTTAATAAGTCCGTCCAAGTAGTTATCGCTGCATCTCAGTCCGTCTGATTTATGAAGCAAACATATTTTGCTTGTTATAATAAATAATCTACTCCAGAGGGACTGTTGTTATTGATTCTATTTGGATGTCTGCCGGAAGTTAAGTTAGGGCCACAAACACGTGCATGCGCAGTAACGTTTGTTTATGTTGTTGCTGGTGAAACCGTCTATACAAGGTTTCAGTCAATGCTCAAATAGTAAGAGCCAGTACAGGAAGGGTTAAGGATAAAAGAGAACAAAAGGCTTAGATGCTCACAGAGCAGAAGAGCATTGCATCAGTCCAGCCTAGAAATGACAAGGGCCGGGACGAGAAGCTGTGTTGCATGCTCTGTTAGGAAGGGTCCGATATTCCTGATGTTTTGTAGTGCAAACCTGCATGATCGTGCTATTTTTTGCAATATGATATTTAAAGGTCAGCAGATCATCAAGGATCCCCCCCAAGATTCCTGGCTGAACCCGATGAGATTATCGTTGATGAGCCCAGTTGGATGGTAAACTGGTGCAGTACTGATGGGGCGGTTGGGAAGATGAGAAGCTCTGTCTTTGCAAGGTTGAGTTGCAGGTGATGTTGTTTCATCCATTCTGAGATGTCCGTCAGTCACCGTTGGATCATCTGGTTGAAACGAGAGATAAAGCTGTGTGTCATCAGCAAAACAATGATAGGAGAAACCATGTGCCTGTATGATGCCAGTGATGTAGTGTATGTGGAGAAGAGGAGAGGTCCAAGAATGGATCCCTGAGGAACCCCAGGGACCAGTTGATGTGATTTGGATACCTCTCCTCCCTAAAACACCCTGAAGGACCTACCTGTGAGGTAAGACTCAAACCAGTGGAGTGCAGTTCTGGTTATGCCCAGTGATGAGAGGGTAGACAGAAGGATTTGGTGATTAACGGTGTTGAATGCAGCAGACAGATCTAGCAGAATAAGAACTAAATATTTGGACTCTTGCACTCCGTAGCGCTTCAGTGACTGAAAGGCGGTTTCGGATGAATGGCCACTTCTGAATCCAGATTGGTTATTGTCCAGAAGGTTGTTCTGTGAAAGGAAAGAAGACACTTGGTTGAACATAAAGTGTTCAAGTGATTTTGCTATGACCGGAAGGAGGGAAGTGGGCCTGTAGCTCTCAACAAGTGTGGTGTCTAGTGTGGGTTTTTTAAGCAGCGGGGTTACCCGAGCCTGCGTGAATGTGGTGGGAAATGCCTGTGAGAAGAGATGTGTTGATGATGTGTGTGAGTGAAGGCAGAAGTGCAGGGGGAATAGCTTGCAGGAGATATGAGGGGATATGGTGGGGTGGCTAGATAGGATAAGATTAGACACTTCACCTTGTGTAAGAGGAGAGAAGGAGGACAGAAGATGGTCAGCTGGGTGAGTGTTTGCTGTAAGCTCATGGGTGAGTGGAGCTGAGAACTGAGCGCCGATGGATGGGGTTTTCCTAGTGAAGTAATTAGCAAAATTGTCATCAGTTAAAGAGGTGGTGGAGGGGGATAAAGGAGGGTATTGAATGTTTTGAAGAGTTTGCATGTGTCTGATGCGATGTTGATCTTGTTGTGAAAGAAGGTAGTTTTAGCAGCCTGATCTTTGGTTGAAAATAACACACTTGATCATGTGTATTCTAATATCAAGCATGGCTATAGAGCTGTGACTCTCCCTCATCTGGGTCTATCTGACCATGTCTCACTGTTCCTTGTCCCAGCCTATACTCCCCTTAGGAAATGGATGAATCCAACTACTAAAACCATCAAAACCTGGCCTGACGGAGCACTATTCCAACTACAAGACTGTTTTGTTAGTACTAAATGGGACTTATTTAAACACCAGGATGTGGCTGAATATACACAAACTGTTCTGTTCTACATTGCCAGCTGTACTGACATTGTCACCGAGGAGGAGTACGGCCGTTTTTTTCCGAACCAGAAACCCTGGATGACGTCAGAATTCTATACTCTCCTCAGAGCCCTTGATATGGCCTTCAAATCAGGTGACAGGGCTCTTTACAGTGTTGTGAGAGCTAACCTAAAAAAAGGCATCAAAAATACTAAGCTGGCCTACAAGAGGAAGATAGAGGGAGATTTTACGGGCAACAATACAAGGCGGGTGTGGCAGCGAGTGCAGCACATTACGAACTTCAAGGGCAGCGCCACCACTGACTGTAACACCAGTGCATCACTAGCAGTGGAGCTAAACTGTTTCTTTGCACGTTTTGAAAGAAGTCTCCACTCCAGCATACATCTCCTCCTGTTACAGGCACCCAAACACTGACTGTACAGGAATATAAGGTGAGACACGTGTTTAGGTCAGTAAATCCAAGAAAGGCTGCAGGACCTGATGGAGTGCTTGGAAAAGTACTCAAGGCCTGTGCCTACGAACTTGCTGCTGTCTTTAAAGACATTTTTAATATGTCCCTGTCACAAGTCATCGTACCAGCCTGCCTTAAATCAGCCATTATCATTCCCATCCCTAAGAAGCCTGCTGCAGACAGTTTAAATGACTACAGATCAATTGCACTTACATATGTTGTTGCAAAGTGTCTAGAGAGACTGGTTCTGAGGCACATTAAAGCCAGCCTCCCTCCTATCTTTGACCCCTACCAATTTGCTTATAGGACCAACAGGTCTACAGAGGATGCCATTGCTACAGCACTCCACAAAGCTCTGGAACACAGAGGTACATGCATCCGGATGCTCTTCATCGATTACAGTTCTGCGTTCAATAGCATCATACCATTCTTATCTGGAAACTCCTTCATCTGGGCTTTTCTGCTCACTTTTGTACCTGGATTATGGGTTTTCTCACTAACCGCCCTCAGTATGGTAAGATCGGTCTTCCCCATTCCTCCACTCTCAACACCGGTTGACCACAGGGATGTGTGCTGAGCCCACTACTCTATTGCCTTTATACCTTTGACTGCACCTCCACACACTCCTCCAATCACATTATAAAATGTGCTGATGACACCACAGTGATTGGACTCATTTCTGGAAATTATGAATCTGCCTATCATGACGAGGTCGGGAAATTGATGTTGTGGTGCTCTGAAAACAACCTGGTGTTAAACACAAGGACAACTAAAGAACTCGTGGACTTCAGGAAGTGTAAAGCTGACCCCCTTCCCATTATTATAAATAGAGACTATGTGGAAAGAGTTCGCAGTTTTGCATTTCTAGGAATTTATTAATCTGACAGTCTCTCCTGGTCCACAAATACAACAACAGCTGTTAAAAAGGCACAGCAGAGTCTGCGAGTCCTAAGAAAAAAACGTCTGTGTCAATAATTACTGGTGGCATTCTACCGCTCTTCCATAGAGAGTGTTTTAACATTCTGTCTTATGGTGTGGTATGGGGGCTGTCAAAAAAGCTCTACAGAGGGTCATAAAGAATTGGCAGAATATCACTGGCTGCCCTCTCCCCTTACTACAGGACATTGCAAACACTCGGTATCTATCCAGAGCAAAAAACATTAAGGACTCCTCTCACCCCGGTCATCATCTGTTCTCCCTCCTACCTTCTTGAAGGTGATACAGGTCAATAAAACATGCACAGCCAGATTTTAAAATAGTTTTTATCCAAGAGCTATTCAGTCCCTGAACTAAGGGATGCTTTGCACTATTTATTTATGTCAATCCGTGTGGACTGTGCAATCATTTCTGTATTTAGAACTGCACTTAATTGTCTTACCTGCATCATTCACGTTTTTACATGGATTTGATTACGTATTGTGGTCTATGTGTATGTGGTTATCATGTTGTGGCACCTCTGTCTCTGAAATTGAATTGCATTCCAATGCAATGACAATAAAAGCGTGACATTGAAATTTAAATTGAAAAAATGAAGATAGTCTTTTGATTTGCGACTTTTTCTCTTTAGAGTTTAGTCCAATTCTCGCAGAGGACATCGGTTAACCATGGGGGCTGGAAGGAGTAACACATGCTGGTCTGGAGGTAATAGGACAGGTACATAAAGTATTTGTGACACAGTTCACATCTAATGATGAGAAATGTGTGGGGGTGTGAAGACAGGATGATACCACAGAGGAAAGTCGAGAAGGAGAAAGCGACCTTTGATTTTGTCTAAACAAAACTGGCAAATGGGTTGATGGTGTGGAAGAAGGTAGATGTAGATTAAAAATAAATTCACCCAAGAGTGAAAATTTGCTGATTGTGTGTTCACCCTCAGGCTATTCAAATGTAGATGAGTTTGTTTCTTCATCAGGTTTGGAGAAGTGTGTCTCAGCAATGGATGCTCTGCAGTGAATGGGTGCCGTCAGAATGAGAGTCTGATAAAAACATCACAATAATCCACAGCACTCGAGTCCATCAGTTAACATCTGGAGAAGACAAAAGCTGAAACAAATCCATCAAGATATATGAGTCCATAATCCAT
This sequence comes from Ptychobarbus kaznakovi, assembly GCA_027422405.1. Classification (NCBI taxonomy): domain Eukaryota; kingdom Metazoa; phylum Chordata; class Actinopteri; order Cypriniformes; family Cyprinidae; genus Ptychobarbus; species Ptychobarbus kaznakovi. Next base: position 15,603,743 of record CM049814.1, on the reverse strand, counting down.
AATAACTCTTGCTCCAGTGAAAAAGTGTTCTGGTCTGAATCAGGAGAGAAATTTGCAGCGTTTACAAAAACAGAGAGACAACAGCAGATGCACTTTTTCACTGGATGAGGCGTTATTATGGATTATGGACTTTTGTCTTTTGTCAAGCTTTTGTCTTCTCCAGATGTTAACTGATGGACTGTGGATTATTGTGATGTTTTTATCAGACTCTCATTCTGACGGTACCCATTCACTGCAGAGCATCCATTGCTGAGACACATTTCTCCAAACCTGATGAAGAAACAAACCCAATCAAATTTTGGATGTGCATTTTCATAAAATTTTCATTTTTGGGTGAACTCTTTCTTGAAGGAAGTAATATACTTTCCTATAAAAAAATCAACTATTAAGCTTCATTTTATACATATAACTTGCTGTTTCTGTGATTAAATAAGAGTCTTGCATATTACTAAAGCAAAAACATATTATTAAAATATCAAATCAAACGAATCATAAAGTCCCACATAAGCTCAGTCTCACCGGATCACTTCAGGAACAGACGACTTTTGAACCGTAACTTAATCAACTTCTTATCAAATTATACTTTAAGGCAATTGATATTCTGCCCTGCAGCTAATGCAAGTATTATTTCCTCTCCTTATGAATTTGATTCGAACCGAGTTCCAATTATTTGCACGTAGCGAGCATCCCCCGTCTCTGATCTCAACACTTCCTTATAGATTTTCCTAACACTGTTTTCTGCTCTCACTTTTTCCTCAGAAACATCTCGTAGTCCCAGTCCAATTATTTCCTAGCGCTGGATGGTGGCTCTCCTCACCAAGACGAACTCATTGAAGCCAACACGATTTCATTACTGTTTATTTGCTCACCAGAGTATTCTTAATATATTTTTTCATCCCGCTGCACAACCCAGCAGAACAGATCCGAATGGCGGATACTTGTCAGCTCGTATTGATTATATCAAGCCCGTCCAAATGCGATTTTATTTAATTTTTTTAAGTACTGGTTGTGCTTTTTTTGGTGATGTGGGGTGAAGCATGGGCCAGTCTGGTCCGTAGAGGCCTAGAGAGTGCCATTATCCCAAACATTAACATTATGATAAAAGACATTTCCATAATTACAGACACCGAGTGGAGCGTCTGGCTGGAAAATGAGATGTTACTATCATCCGGAGTTTTCAGACATCTCTTAATGCCTCTAATCTGAAATTCTAATCTCGGTAATGCAAATTTAAAGTTCATGATCATTACTTTAGGTGCAAGTTCAGTGCAGAGAAGTGCGCTGAAGGCTTTGAAGAGCATCTTAGCGTCTCCTTCCCCTCCACTGAACCTGAAAACTACATAAAGAGAGTTTTAATGAAAACTTTATTGAAGCACTTAAAAATACCAACATCTCATTATCATACGTCTGTGGGATTCAGACTCAGATGAGTGCTGGGCTGGGTACAAACTTTTATGGGTCCAAGGGACTAAGCCTCTGGGAATAAGAAATACAGATTTTGCTTTCTTAAAAATCAGAAGTACACACACACACACACACACGCACGCACACACACTCACACGCACACACACACACACACACACACACACACACACACACACACACACACACACACACACACACACACACACACACACACACACACACACACACACACACACACACACACACAGACAGACAGACAGACAGACAGACGACAGACAGACAGACAGACAGACACACAGACAGACAGACAGACAGACAGACAGACAGACAGACACAGACAGAAACATACAGACAGACACAGACAGACAGACAGACAGACAGACAGACAGACAGACAGACAGACAGACACAGACACGCACGCACGCACGCACGTACTTAGCTATTAAATATAAACTACCCTACACCTAAACTTGGCCTCACAGGAAACTTTCTGCATTTTTACCAAAAAAAAATAATACTTTGTTTAGTTTATTTTTAAACCCATTTTACAAATGAGGATAATAATAATAATTTGTTACATTTATATAGCGTTTTTCTAGGCACTCAAAGCGCTTTACATAGAAGTGGGGATATCTTCTCGTCCACCACGAGTGTGCAGCATCCACCTGGATGATGCGACGGCAGTCATATTGAGCCAGAACGCCCCCCACACACCAGCTACAGGTGGAGAGGAGAGAGAGTCATAGAGCCAATCAAGTGTATGCTCTCACCACACACCAGCTACAGGTGGAGAGGAGAGAGAGAGTCATAGAGCCAATCAAGTGGATGCGCTCACCACACACCAGCTACAGGTGGAGAGGAGAGAGAGTCATAGAGCCAATCAAGTGTATGCGCTCACCACACACCAGCTACAGGTGGAGAGGAGAGAGAGTCATAGAGCCAATCGAGTGTATGTACACACCACACACCAGCTACAGGGAGAGGAGAGAGAGTCATAGGAATCGAGGAGTGCACACCACACACCACTACAGGTGGAGAGGAGAGAGAGTCATAGAGCCAATCGAGTGCATGTGCACACCACACACCAGCTACAGGTGGAGAGGAGAGAGAGTCATAGAGCCAATCAAGTGTATGTGCACACCACACACCAGCTACAGGTGGAGAGGAGAGAGAGAGTCATAGAGCCAATCAAGTGTATGTGCTCACCACACACCAGCTACAGGTGGAGAGGAGAGATAGTCATAGAGCCAATCAAGTGTATGTGCACACCACACACCAGCTAAAGGTGGAGAGGAGAGAGAGACATAGAGCCAATCAAGTGTATACGCTCACCACACACCAGCTACAGGTGGAGAGGAGAGAGAGTCATAGAGCCAATCAAGTGTATACGCTCACCACACACCAGCTACAGGTGGAGAGGAGAGAGAGTCATAGAGCCAATCAAGTGTATGCGCTCACCACACACCAGCTACAGGTGGAGAGGAGAGAGAGATATAGAGCAAATCAAGTGTATGCGCTCACCATTCACCAGCTACAGGTGGAGAGGAGAGAGAGAGTCATAGAGCCAATCAAGTGTATGCGCTCACCACACACCAGCTACAGGTGGAGAGGAGAGAGAGTCATAGAGCCAATCAAGTGTATGCTCTCACCACACACCAGCTACAGGTGGAGAGGAGAGAGAGTCCTAGAGACAATCAAGTGTATGCGCTCACCACACACCAGCTACAGGTGGAGAGGAGAGAGAGTCATAGAGACAATCAAGTGTATGCGCTCACCACACACCAGCTACAGGTGGAGAGGAGAGAGAGTCATAGAGCCAATCAAGTGTATGCGCTCACCACACACCAGCTACAGGTGGAGAGAGGAGAGAGAGAGTCATAGAGCCAATCAAGTGTATGCGCTCACCACACACCAGCTACAGGTGGAGAGGAGAGAGAGTCATAGAGCCAATCAAGTGTATGCTCTCACCACACACCAGCTACAGGTGGAGAGGAGAGAGAGTAGAGCCAATCAAGTGTATGTAGAGTCACAGCTACAGGTGGAGGAGGGAGAGACATAGAGCTCCGCTCACACACACACACCAGCTACAGGTGGAGAGGAGAGAGAGACATAGAGACCAATCAAGTGTATGCGCTCACCACACACCCAGCTACAGGTGGAGAGGAGAGAGCTACAGGTGGAGAGGAGAGAGAGTCATAGAGACAATCAAGTGTATGCTCTCACCACACACCAGCTACAGGTGGAGAGGAGAGAGAGACAATCAAGTGTATGCGCTCACCACACACCAGCTACAGGTGGAGAGGAGAGTGAGTCATAGAGCCAATCAAGTGTATGCGCTCACCACACACCAGCTACAGGTGGAGAGGAGAGAGAGTCATAGAGCCAATCAAGTGTATGCGCTCACCACACACCAGCTACAGGTGGAGAGGAGAGAGAGACATAGAGACAATCAAGTGTATGCTCTCACCACACACCAGCTACAGGTGGAGAGGAGAGAGAGTCATAGAACCAATCAAGTGTATGCTCTCACCACAGACCAGCTACAGGTGGAGAGGAGAAAGTGATGAAGCCAGTCAGTGTATGGGGATGATTGGGAGGTCATGATGGTCAGAGGCCAGTGGAGGGAATATGGAATCTGTACAATCTGGATTTTGTACCATACTTGGCCACATGTCATGTCCCTTTTTATTGTGTATTTACAACACATTCAGTTTATTAGTATTATTACACAAATCTGATCTGTTTCACTGATGTATGACTGACAGATATGCATCACACTGAGTTTATTAAACTGTGTAATCCAAATGCATGTGAATTTTATATGTAATTAATTTACATCAATCTTAAAGTTAAACCTAAGTATGTTTTGACTGCTTCACCGATGGATATGTGGGAGTATTAAAGCCAAACAAGTGTTTAGAAACACTGCTATAGACAAAGCCAGTATCCTGGTAACTGCATGGTTTTCATTTCTGTATTATTTTTTCTGTCCTGGGTAAATTAAATGTCACTCGTCAGACTTTAATTGGCGTTTGCTGCACTTGTCATGTCTTCTGGAGTGGAAGGATCTTCCGCAGGGGTGGTGGTAGGTCCGCATGCATCCGTCACTCAACCTGATAAGTTCTTAGTGGCTCGTTGAGACTAGCTGAAACCTTCAGGTCCCTGTCTGACACGTCCCCAATCGCTTCTCCTTTCCATTTTCTTACAGGGACTGGGTTTGGTCATGTTATCTATTGAGAAGCCAGTCTCATCAGACTCCAGTACGGGTCCTTTCATGGCCTCAGTCTGGAGTTTCTATCACATTGTCATGTTTGACAACAGGTAGAAAATGAAGATGAATCTTAGAGGAACATGTTTGTGTATATGACACTGGGACAGTCTGAGATCAAGCTCCAGCGGCTCTCCACTTGTTTTGGGTGATTTTGAGGACTTTTGGGGTGTAACGCAAAAATAAATGGGATCTTGAAAAGTATACACTCTTTTCATTATTATTTACTTTACCATAAAAAATTAAGAAAGAAGATTTTAAAGAAATTAACACTTTTATTCATCGAAGGTGCATTCAATTGATCAAAAGTGACAATAAAGACACTTCAAATGTTACGAAAGATTTCTGTTTAAAATAAATGCAGTTCTTTTGAACTTTCTATTCATCAAAGAATCATGAAGAAAATTAATAACGGTATAAATTATTAATTTAAATGATGCAATATCATTTACAGTATTTCCATACATCACACACACACACACACACACACACACACACACACACACACACACACACACACACACACACACACACACACACACACACACACACACACACACACACACACACACCACACACACACACAACACACACACACACACACACACACACACACACACACACACACACACACACACAAAACCAACCCCATAATATATGTGTGTGTTTATGTTATACTGGTTTATGTTTGTATATGCATACATTATAATACAATTATTTCATTTATTATTTTATTATAATAAAAATATGAAAAAAATGTATAACATTTGATAAATGTTATAAAAAAGTTGAAAATACAATCAGACTAATATATATATATATATAAATATATACATATTCTGATTGTATGTATATAATATTTTGTATTTTTATGCATTTAATATTTATTATTATGTATATATATAATATTTATATTTACATTTAGTCATGTAGCAGATGCTTTTATCTGACTTACAAATGATGACAACAGAAGCAATCAAAACCAAAAAAACATGAATAATATGCAAGTGCTACGACAAGACTCGGTTAGCCTAACACAGTACACGTAGCAAGGTTATTATATATATATATATACACAGCAAAAATGTTGTAGATTTCGTTGTACGCATGGACATCATCCACCAAGTTTAAAGAATAATATGCCTATTTATTGCACTACTCTAACTATAAATGATTATTTCATTTTCCTCCCTGCCATTCATGACCCTTTCAGACTCCATCAGTTGAAAAGCACTGAAGTCATTTTTAGAAAATCACCCAAAATACCTCAAAAGAGATTTCCATCTTTGGAGAGATGATGTGTATTTAGGAGAACTCGTTGAGAGACGCTCCTGAAGGACAAAGCAACACCTGTGGGCGATATGAAACGTGATTTTCCAGACAGATCCATGATAAGGGAATCTGTAGACATTGGGTTAAGCGACAGTAAAACAATCAGCTTTGACGAAAATAGTCGCTTCCCCAAACCCCAATTATCTGGTTCTGGATGCCTGCATCAGATCCCGCGGCTCTCTGCTCTTCCCATTGAGCTCTATTGCCATGGCAACTCAGGTACAGCAATGTAAAAGGGATGGAGAATATCAATGGGAGCAACAGACCTCATTTATCAGCTAATTATTAGGATACGTATTTGAATGGGAGCATGAACACACATTCCCTGATACGCTCGATCCATCAAGTGCACAGGGAGGTCTGGCTTATGTATAAATGTAAAGCCATTTTTGTAGTCAATGGGGGAAATTAGATGAGCATTCATGGAGAAAGACACATCTCTGAGAGCGTCAACTATCTGAACGCCTTTATCTTTGCATGAAAGCACATGATGTAACAAGAACAGGGTGTGATTAAAGCATAAATCAGTAATTATGCACCGCAGAGGCATCATTGACATTTGCATTATCTGTCACAGCACATTACACTCATCATACGAAGTACGCAGAGAATCAAATCTGCAGTGTTTCGGGCAAATTTAACATTAGAAGCGAAGATCCACACATCAGCACGATCCCGAGATTATCATTACATAAACCTGCATCCCGATTACACAGCTTCTGATGCCATTGAAATCCTTGTAGTGTGGGGATGAAAGTCCGAAAGAGCACTGGATCTATGTGAACTCATTTAAGATGGCTGTAAACTGCCTAAAAGTTCAAGCGGAGGGAAACAAACTGCCTGGGAAATTAATGCTTGATTTGGACAATTCAAGCCTGTGCTAGCCTTGCATCTTACAAACACTAGCTGATCACATTAACACATAGACACAGTTATGGCTTATATCTTTAGAGCATGCATTAAATGGGTAAACTAATGGATGCAACCACACATCTGGTATTATTATTACTACATTTTCAATTATACCTCAATTCACCAAATGTGGTCTCACACATGAATATGCTTTGGTACACGCTGAAGGTTGTTTAAAGTCTAATAGTAGATGTGCTCATATAGTGACCTTTCTCAGGCTGCAGATCTTCCTGTATAAAGGTAAGGTTAATATTTAAATATATTCTTTGAAACCAAGTTAACCTATTATTTGACCTTTCAGAATTAAATCTGGTCCACAATGTGACTGATTCTGGCTAAAACTCTTCTTAGACAAGAAGAGACCATTTGAAGGATAGTTTTTTACTGTATTAAGCACTTTACAAAATATATATTTTGGTAGCTTTTAACCACTCTCATATATCAAAGTAGATGTACATGTAGTTTCATACTGAACGTTAAGATTGTAGTATGTGTAATACTATGATAACGGTCCATTTACTCAGTCGTGAAGATGGAGAGGACAACGAAGAGATGATAGAAAATGACAAAACGGGTAGGAATGGGTCACAAAGGATATTATGAGCAAAACATATCAAGAAATAATGCAGATTAGAGTTGATCAGATTATTTGTGAAATATCTGCTCTATTTACTCATGTAGCTGGAGAAGACAATGAAGAGACACAGCACTGTCAGTGTTTACTGAGATGTGTTCAATCAAGACATGAAATATATACCGTATATATATATATATATATATATATATATTTGTAGTTTTTTTTGTTCGTTTAAGCACGTTGTGACTTTGATGAAGATTGGATAACATTTTATGACAAATTAAAGCAGAAAACAAATAATTCCAAAGGGTTCACATACTTTTTCTTTCCATTGTATAGTTGTACAGTACATAAAACATTATGTCCATGGAGAGTCATAAACCACAAAAAAAACTATATGTGTGTGTGTGTGTGTGTGTGTGTGTGTGTGTGTGTGTGTGTGTGTGTGTGTGTGTGTGTGTGTGTGTGTGTGTGTGTGTGTGTGTGTGTGTGTGTGTGTGTGTGTGCTCAGTCTTGGTAATACTACTTCAATAGTACAGTAAACATACTTTTAAAACCAAGATAACCTCACATAGCCTGTTCTTTGAAATTCAAGATTAAATCTGGTCCACATTGTAGCTGATTCTAGCCAAAAACCTCATGTGTACATAAGAGACCAGATGATTAGATATATAAAGCACTCAAACCATTTGTTTTGTATATACGAGCATACAAATCTAAAATATATGCAACTTTAGTGAACTACACAATATCTGGGTGTGAATATTTCTTACTTAAAGAGAAGGTGCAACACTCGCTCTAAACAAGAAGGCTTGCACATTATTAGTTGAACCAACAACAACAACAACACAATCTATTTCACAATCTAACAATGTATCTAAAATGTATCCTTTAGGAAACAATGTATCTAAAATGAATCCTTTAGAATACAATGTATCTAAAATGTATCCCCTAGGAAACAATATATCTAAAATGAATCCTTTAGGAAACAATGTATCTAAAATGTATCCTTTAGGAAATAATGTATCTAAAATGTATCCTTTAGGAAACAATGTATCTAAAATGTATCCTTTAGGAAACAATGTATCTAAAAAGTATCCTTTAGGAAACAATGTATCTAAAATGGATCCTTTAGGAAACAATGTATCTAAAATGTATCCTTTAGGAAACAATGTATCTAAAATGTATCCTTTAGGAAACAATGTATCTAAAATGTATCCTTTAGGAAACAATGTATCTAAAATGGATCCTTTAGGAAACAATGTATCTAAAATGTATCTTAGGAAACAATGTATCTAAAATTCCTTAGAAACAATATCCTTTAGGAAACAATGTATCTAAAAAGTATCCTTTAGGAAACAATGTATCTAAAATGGATCCTTTAGGAAACAATGTATCTAAAAAGTATTTAGGAAACAATGGATCTTTAGGAAACAATGTATCTAAAATGGATCCTTTAGGAAACAATGTATCTAAAAAGTAATCCTTTAGGAACAATATCTAAAATGTATCCTTTAGGAAACAATGTATCTAAAATGTATCCTTTAGGAAACAATGTATCTAAAAAGTATCCTTTAGGAAACAATGTATCTAAAATGGATCCTTTAGGAAACAATGTATCTAAAATGGATCATTTAGGAAACAATGTATCTAAAAAGAACATCCAAGTTCCACAGTTTCCCTGAATCTAAGGTTCATATCAATATCTCCTCCTCAGAATAAATCAATACCATAATTATTAGTTATCTTAATGTTTCACAAACACAAAACAACCACACAGACAACATACAGCATAAAGAAATACATAATGCATGAATTAGAGATGATGGTGTTTTTATAAATATGTTCTAGGGTGTGTATTATTTCTTCCTCCTATAGTATTTGACATTGAGTACAGCTTCCACACTTACAGTTATCAGGAGGAATCAGCACTGATTGAGGCTTAGAGAGTCGTATATGTACATCGCCCTGACTAAAGAGCTCTTCCGATGACATCCGAGGACGATGCTCAAGTTTCCCGAAGGTCTGGATCTGATTTGCAGATGTACAGTGTTGTGTATAGTGCTGGAGCTTGGGAAGAATATGAACTTCATTCAGTGATTCGAGGTCTATAGAAGAATCAAGTAAAGGTTCTCTCAGAACCGCCTAACCTCCTCTCCTTGTAACCCTTCTTCTTCCTCGTTTCATTTTTGCAGATCTCAAGTGAATTCTCTGTTGAACAGATGTGCTTGATCCTGTGTAACTTGCTCAATGGAAGACTTTTCTCCAGTAAAAGTAGGTGGCAGCTGTAAGTATTGTCTGTTATTTTCTCTCTTTCTTCTTTGAACTGTTTCTTTTAAACAGTTCATGTCAGTGAACTATGACATCACATATACGCAATGTTGTTTTTAAATTAGCCCATGGTTTACTCACCCTCAAGGCATCCCAGGTGTATATGACAGTCCAAAAGAAGTCCAATAAAACGCATCCATCCATAATAAAAAGTGCCTCACACGGCTCCAGGGGGGTGAATAAAGGCCTCTGTCACGAATTTGTAGTTTTTTTTGTAAGAAAAATATCCATTGCTTGTTAGTTCTTCTCATTCTCATTCTCATTCTCCAAAAAAAACAAATAAATAATAAAAGATATTAATTATTAATAATTAATTTCTGCATATACTCCAGATTTCTGACAGGAGACTTGTTTGAAAAGGTAACTCAGATATTTTCTTTTAAGATAAAAAGTAATGCATTGCTTTACTCATAAAAATAATCAGATTACATAACTTGGGTTACTTTTATTGCATTACTCACAACACTGTCTGTGAATATAAAGAACATTTTGTGTGTCCACTTCATGACCCCTTTAAAGTCATGAGACTACTTTATGTATTGCAAACCTTGCAAAGACACTTTTTGTTTCTCAGTTTTTGTTTCTCAGTTTTTGTTTCTCAGGCTGCACTAGAAAAGTCTTGGCTGGAGCTTGTGAAGTCTTTCCAGTTTTGTGTGCGGTGTGCATCATTCGGTGGGTGAGCGGATGGCGGGCGGTCTGTGGGTGTGCTGTTTGAGCCTAACCTTACTTTAACATCTGTACGTTTGGGAACTGGTTCTGACACGATACAGAAGATCAGCACTGCAGTGCAGTAAAGAATACAATGGAAAAGAGCCTCTGTTTCTCTCTCCAACCATCAGCCGGGTTTACCTTCTGCCTCTGAAATATGTTAATTGTTTCCCTGTGAGGCTTTGGAGAGGCACGGAGCCAAGTAACAATTATTCCCAATCGTTTTAACGGATTACACCAACAGAGCAAACACTGAACATCCAATGTGTGGCGATAAGTGCGTGATAATAGACAAGTCCTGGGCAACTGCTATCAATGGAAAGGTTTTCTTTAAATTTCTGTCTCTTAATGTAAAAAGGTTGAGGAATAAGGACTGGGTCCTGCTGGACTCATCTGGAGAGTTTCCATCACATCACAAACTTTCATCATTGTGTTTGCTTCGGTCCTCAAGCCTGAGTTCCACGTGTTCTGTATTTTCAGCATCATTACTCCAGTCTTCAGTGTCACATGATCTTCAGAAATCATAATAATATGAAACATTTCTGATTATTATCAATGTTGAAAACATTAATATTGTTTGTGGAAACTGTGATACATTTATTTTTCAGGATTGTTCAAAAGAACATTTATTTAATGCATAACTGAGTATTTTTGCAGGTCAAAATATGTGGCTGATTTATAAATATTCCCCATATATTTATATAATTTGTATTATACAGTATGCTTTCAGTGCTATTTCAGTTACAATATTTCGGTCTGATGTGTGTGCTCTTTTTTAAAATATAAAATACATAACTAAATACATAAATAAAACTTAAAGAACTTACACTTAAATAAAAAAATGAAAAGAATGAACAGAGACTAATTATCTGGTGCATATGTTAATCTACAGTAAAAAATCATCATGCAGAACTGATTTGTTTTTAATAACTATGATGATGTCTTTGTGTCATCTCGTACATTACACACACAGCACATGCAGCATTAATGAGTTCTACATCTTATTTTATTTCTACTGTTGGGGAAGATCAGATATATTTAGCATGCATTTACGGCGAATCTGAACATCTCAACCCATCAAAGATTCACTGAGATCAATCATTCCCCTTCATGGGAACTCGAACTGCGTCCCCTAGGGGTCGCTACGGGGAACGCCCTCAGCGTGACTCGGTCTGAAGATACATATGAAAAAACACCACCTGTTGGCCGGCGACAGCCCATGACGTCACTACCGGCGTGCCACAATATAAGTGCCGCCGGGCGAAAACATCATCAGCTTTTTCGTCTTCACTGACTGGTTTGTTTTAAGCGTGCAATCTGGTAAGAGTACAGTTTTCTCTCTATCAAATGGCGAGCACTAGCAAGGCGTTTAAGATTGTGTGTGGATAAAATCGGGACCCACCGCGATGACACACACAATCTTTGCGTCTTTTGTTTGGGCAAGGAGCACGCACGCGATGTCCTTGAGGGGAAATCTGCGTGCACTGTGAGCTTTTTCTATGTAAAAGCTCCGCTCTCGTCCTGTCCCTTTCCGAGGAAAGAGGGGCAGCCGTCTGCTTCCCGCGATTCGGGACCCACCGCTGCCGAGGCACGGAGGTAATGGAATTAGCAGTTGGATGTGGCCGATGAGTGAGAAAGAAAAGAGGGACCGCCCCTTTTCGCGCGCGTCGGCCGAGAACGAGAGTGAGCTGCTGGATTGTGACGATGCGATCTTTCTGACATATCAGATTCAGCGGCTAGTGCTCTTCTCTGCATATGAACGAGTTTTTGGGGGTTGTGGATCACCCCCAGCTCGAGTGAGCCTTCCTTTTTTCATAAAATCTCGATGTGGAGATTGAGAAGGAGTGAAAAAAAAAAGCTATTTTTTCTCGTATTCATAGGTTTCAGCATACTAGTTATGCTGACACTGTGTGAAAATGGCTATGAGGGGATGTCCCCTGTGCAAGAGATGATAAACAGCTTATCTCTCTGTGGCAGACATCCTCTCTCAAGGCTCCCCCCTGGCCACCTAAGCCCCTGAATCTCGCTTAAATGGCAGGGTATATGCAGCAGCAGCAGGTCAGACCGTCGCTTCGTTGCACACTAAGGCGTACCAGACTGATCTGCTGAAAGACCTGGATAAGGTTCTATATAATCCAGGTCTGAGCCCGAACAACCAGGGGTCCTAGCCCATCTCGGTCTGAGGGTCAGAGATGGGCTCAGAAGGCTAGTCTCGCGACTCATGCCCCTCCCCCTCCTGCGGCTAGGGTGAGAGAAAGGCGCGGGTCAGAGAGAGGCAAGCCCTCTCATTCCTCTCTAATTCCCCTGTAACCACCGTAAACTTCACCTGACCGAGGTTAGGTGGAAGTTTCCTGCCAAGCACCTAGAGGCGCTCCCTTGTGAGCGGCGGAGTTCCCTCTCATTCTGAGGAATGAGTTCTCCGCTCCTCAGAGCTCTGTGATAGGTCGCTCTCCGTGCTGGTCGAGCTAGCATTGCTCCCCTCACTATAGAGGGTTATCTATGAGCATGCCGCTCCCTGCTGAGCGTCTGAGTTCCTTCTCATTCTGAGGAATGAGTTCTCCGCTCTCCAGAGCTCGATATAGGTAGCATTATAGGCTCTCATTCTGAGGAATGAGTTCCCAACTAAGAACTGCAGTCAGGCTGGACCTATGATGATTTCAGGCAGGTTCTGTATTCTCGAACTGCCTTACTGATGATCTGGACGTGAGTCCCCTCGGAGGTTTCTGCGGATCCTCCTGGATCTTCAGTCATTCTGGTCACCACTGCAAGGGTAGAGCCAGCATTACTCCCCTCACGATAAGAGGGTTACCTATGAGTATGCCGCTCCCTTCTGAGCGGCTGAGTGTCTTTTCATTCTGAGGAATGAGTTCTCCACTCTCCAGAGCTCGTTATAGGTAGAGCTAGCATTGCTCCCCTCGTTAGAAGGTCACCTTTGAGCATGCCGCTCCCTGCGGAGCGTCTGAGTTCCCACTCATTCTGAGGAATGAGTTCTCCGCTCCCCAGAGCTCTGTGATAGGTCGCTCTCCTTGCTGGTCGAGCTAGCATTGCTCCCCTCACTATAGAGGGTTATCTATGAGCATGCCGCTCCCTGCTGAGCGTCTGAGTTCCTTCTCATTCTGAGGAATGAGTTCTCCGCTCTCCAGAGCTCGTTATAGGTAGAGCTAGCATTGCTCCCCTCATTAGAGGGTCATCTTTGAGCATGCCGCTCCCTGCGGAGCGTCTGAGTTTCCCTCTCATTCTGAGGAATGAGTTCTCAGCTCCTCCGAGCTCTGTGATCTGCCTTGCTGGTCGAGCCAGCATTGCTCCCCTCAACCAGAGGGTCATCTATGAGCTTGCCGCTCCCTTCTGAGCGTCTGAGTTCCCTCTCACTCCGAGGAATGAGTAGTTCTCCGCTCCAGGGCATAGAACGTTCTTCTAATAAGTGCACACGCGAGACTTTGGGCACTTTCTAAAATCCACTCAGTGGTAAGTCCGCACATCAAAGGTTCTGCGTTCTTTCTAAAATCCCGAAAGGGTAGGGTTACGCGCACAGCTTCGTGCCCTTTTTTGAGTTGGTTAAAGCCCCGGCTTGTGCCTTGGGCCCCGCTCCCCTGTCCCATATATGTTGGGTCCAAAAAAAAAAAAAAGGGAAAAGAAAGGGGTGTACGCTACCAAGAGGTCTGTTGAGACAGTTCCCTCGGTAAGCTTGAGAGCAAGTGGTAACCCCTGAGTGATCGGCCAGGACCTAGTGAGCAGGTGCCTGGCCATATCCCCTTAAAGGAATCTTTTTCTGATTCCAAGACTTTGAGCTCTACCCTAGGCCCGGTAATCCCGGCACCTAGAACAGGTAAGTACTAGGGTATGCAGCTCGGGCCTTTGGCCGAAGGGGATAATATCACTGACAGCCATCAGCCGTCCCAGGGGCAACTCCCTTAGCCGGGTAGAGCTGGCTTGGTGCTCGCCTTTTTTGAGAAATTGGCTTGCATTCCCCTCAGCATGGTGAAGTGGGTATAACGTTCCCCGTAGCGACCCCTAGGGGACGCAGTTCGAGTTCCCATGAAGGGGAACGTCTCAGGTTACGTATGTAACCATGGTTCCCCGAGTGGGGAACGAGACACTGCGTCCCCTAGGATTCGAGCCATGCTTCGGACGCAAGCTTCAGACGAAGAAGCTGATGATGTTTTCGCCCGGCGGCACTTATATTGTGGCACGCCGGTAGTGACGTCATGGGCTGTCGCCGGCCAACAGGTGGTGTTTTTTCATATGTATCTTCAGACCGAGTCACGCTGAGGGCGTTCCCCCGTAGCGACCCCTAGGGGACGCAGTGTCTCGTTCCCCACTCGGGGAACCATGGTTACATACGTAACCTGAGACGTTTCCACTCTTTTCTAAAGATGTCTGTGTAAATTGAACCCAGGCCAGTCTGGTCTCAGAAGCATTTGTGCTCATTTAGTTAATCCAAGGAGACTCGTCTTGACCCACAATGCTGTTTCTGAGTCCATTTGCACTAAAGCATTACAGAGAATGAGATGTGGATGAGTACTGGATCAGGTGAGGATGATATTTGACATTTCATTTGCCGTTTCATAAGTGCATCTGAGCATCATATCTGATTTTTGTACTGGTGCAGTCAGTGGAAGAGTTTGATGCAATTTCACCTCAAGATTTTATAATGTTCAATTACCTCCCAATTTTATTATGATTGTTTCATTTTGAAGTTGAACCGAGTTTGACGTTTTATATCATTTGCCCAACTGCTGAGGGAAAATATAATCTTTGCTCATATTGCACATTCATGTTTAATGTTTAAATTGAAGTCAACATTAACTGATTTGTGTTTGTTTTTATGGATCAGGAACGGAGATCAATATTTGACATCAATAAAAATCAGAGCTGTTTCAGAGTTTATCAAGTATATATTTATGAATATATGTATTTTTCAAGCGAAATGGTTTATTTCTTGAAACTGGAAAAGTATATATGCACCAAACATAAGACGATGGCTGAAAGAAACGGTAACAAATATGTTAATGGAAACGATAACTTATATATTAAGAGATAAATACATAATTTTTGATGGAGTTTGGGGACCTTTCAAACAGTTTTTAAAATGTTGAAATGTGTTGAGAGAAGACTGATATTGTGTATTAATATAAAATACTGAGAATGTTTATTCTTTTCTGTTATATGGATATTTACGTATATGTACATGTGTGTTGTTAAAATGCAATAAAAAGTAATACAAAAATAAATAAACATTACATATACAATATTTTTTTTTCTTAGTCAAGCACGCACAGATGAAGAGTTCACAATAAGTGTATAAAAAAAGTGAAAAGAAACTAAAAAGGAGCAATATTTGACGTATAATGCATGCTACGGCGCTGTGACCGTACAAGATCAGCAAAAATAAAACAACCGTTGTAGTCTAGAGAAGTATTTTTCCATTTGGGTTCGTTTGAGGATCTGATTTGCATTAATTAGACTGGCTCACAAAAGGACCATTTGTCACATTGAGACTTGCTTCATACGTTGGCTAATAACAGCAGCATTATGATAATGATACGACTGAAAAACATAACATGGATTTGTGTTTGTATAGTCAGTGGTTGGGAGATGAATATGGGCTGGTTTAGTCTGCAGAGCGATCACACTGTTGTTGTGTTTCTTCAGGACTGAGATAGATTAGACGTCAAATAGACAACACATCAACAAAACTGTTCAGTTTTCATTCAGAGTTTAAATCATTATTAATAAGCCATTCAAATATAATAATGACATGTACAGTACTGTTCCCATTGGTCTCTTCTGCTCACCAAGGCGGCATTTATTTGATCAAAAATACAATAGTAATTATGAAATATCATGCCAATATCAAATATCTGTTTACTATGTGAATATGTGTTAAATTTATTTCTGTATTTTCAGCATCATTACTCCAGTCTTCAGTGTCACATGATCTTCAGAAATCATAATAATATGAAATATGTCTGATTATTATCAATGTTGAAAACAGTCGTGCTGCACAATATTTTTGTGGAAACTGTCATACATTTTATTTTTCAGGATTCACAGATGAATAGAAAGTTCATCAGCATTTATTGAAAATATAGAAGACTTTTGTGACTGTCTGTCACTTTTGATAAATTGAATGCATCCTTGATCAATAAAATAATAATTTATTTAAAAAAGTTTTGGAAAAACCCTGAACTGAATAGATCCAAGAATATTAAATACATAAATAAATAATAATATGTGAAGTGTGTGCTTTTCCAAAATTATTATATAATTAAAACATTTATTAATGTATTGTTTGTTTGTTGAATTTACAGTTGAATAATTGCTTAATAATAATGTTCAGAATTATATATATATTATTATAAATATGACATTATTATAATTATAATAAACCATTCTTCCAGCAGTCACAGTTTTACAGTGTAATGGACAGTGTATGAACAGACGTGTTATTTACCAGTCTAACACACAGAACAAGAATACTGTATTAGTATCTGCAACACATCATCATGCCCCCCCATTCAAACCTTTTCAAGACAAGTCATTACTTCTGTGATACGTGCCATTGATTCCCAGCACGCTAAGACTAATGGACCACACTGTGCAATTATCACCCGCTTCTCTGCTCTCCGGCGCAGAGCCACGCATGGCGGGGTAAATGAAAACCAAAGAGACGGTGAGAAACACAGATAGCTGTTTAACATCCTCTCACAGTCGCTGGCTCTGATTGGGCTTGAGTGCTGTAACGACACGGATGTACAAGCGGAGGAAGCCTCGAGGTCACTCAAGCGGTAGTGCACACTGCACCGGGAGCACATGAGGGATTGTGTATTGTGGGAATAACCATGGGAGACTATTTTTCCTCTATGCACGTGATGAGGAATATTTTAAGCAAGGAGTTATTTCAGATACAGTAACGGTTGTGCAGTTTTGTGTCATAATAGGAATGATATAATAGTGATAGTTTGGACTAATAAAAATTACATTTTAAAAGCATCAAGGGCAACAATTCATGGTTGTTTCGGTTGTACGAATGGATGGAAAAAAATAAAAAATATATATACAATAATAATAATAATAATAATAGTACCGTTTTCTGTAAAGTCAATAAAAACTATGACATAACAAATGGGGGTGTGAGAATTGTGTATTTACAAAAAATAAATCAAAATATGCAATTATAATAATAATAATAACAACATCTATTTGTCTTCAAACTGAAGTCAATAAAAACAAAACAAAAAATAACACAAATAGTGCAATAGGTTACAAATAAATACATTTACAAATAAATAAATAAATCAATAAAAAGGATGTTATTTTGTTTTATTTTATTACACACATTTGCTACAGACTCCTTAATTCAACCCGGCTACTGTGGGTTATTCTAAATAAATAAAAAATACAATTATTTCCTTAATTTATTGGAAATATAAGTTTACAAATGACAAAAACTACAACATTTGATCCCAAACCAGATATCATGTACTGAGAAATAGTTTAATTTGAACTAAATTCACAACCCTGTAATATATATATATATATATATATATACTGTATATATAAATAAACAAAATACAGTTTCAATCGTACATTTCTTTGTAATTATTAGTGAAATGTGTTAGCAATTTCTGAGTGAAATAGATTCAAAGTAAAAATTTGTAGTGATAGATACATTTTTATAACAGGGTTGCAAGATAACATAATTGATATAATTGATATAAAACACAATATTTATTTTGAGCATCAGTACTTCCTGAGAAAGCCCCTCGTCTGCATCTTTCTCATGCTGAAGCTGATGCTAATCGACTCTTCTTCTTTAAGGAAACGCTCCCCAGACTCTCTTCTGCTTTGGGTCTGCTGATGGGGCTTCTTGGAGAGCTGCTCCGGATCCTTTCAGACCGCTCTGTAAAAACACTGTTAGCACATAAGAGCAAGATTACTGTCTGTCTGTGTCCTGAATCACAGACCGTCCACGTGGATCTGAACTAGTCCACTGCACTAATCATAAGTGTATGGGGTTAAACGGGCCGAGAGTGACATGCTGATTCATAACAAATTAGTATCAACTAAATCCATGTGCATCATTCTAACATGTTACAGTTAACTGTACGGTCTTCGATATCTTCCTCTATAAGATTACTGATAGGGGCAGTCGTGGCTCTAATGGATAGAGCGCTGGACTCGTAACCAGAGGTTGTGGGTTCGAATCTCGGCTCCGGCAGGAATAGTCCACGACTGAGGTGAGACCCTTGAGCAAGGCACCGAACCCCCGACTGCTCCCCGGCTGCACACTGCTCCAGGTGTGTGTGTGTGTGTGTGTGTGTGTGCACTACTGTGTGTGTGCACTTGGATGGGTTAAAAGCAGAGAACACATTTCACTGCTGGTTATACTCTGTATAATTGTGTATGTGACAAATAAAGCTCATCTGAGCTTATTAATTATGTTTATGGTAGCACATCTGTTTGTAAGTCTTTAATTTGTATATGTGCACCTTTCTATGACTCACAGAATCAAACATAGGGACTTTATATAGCACTCTGTTATCATGGCAACGAGTGACATCACAATCAACCAGAATATGAGTCAGAAGCACTGTAATGTATAAGTGTGAATGTATAAGAGGTGGTACATGTTATGTTTAATTTTCAACACAATTCAATAGCGATGCTGATTCCTTACTGAGTAGATTCTACTGAGATGCATTTGGATGTTTATTCAAAGAAAATCTTTTTTTTCTTTCTACATAGCTTTGTGTCCAAGCAAAACGTTGATTTAAAACACCTTGTCGTGTCGTTTTCTCTTCCTGTAGAACAGCCCCTCATAAGAAAATATCTTTCACATTTATTAAGGCACAGATGGAGGATGAAAACAGTGGATGAGAGCCAAGCAGAGGCTGTAGAAAGCGCTTTATGACACAGTCTGGATGAATTACAGCGCATGTCTCGTCTCTCAACTGTTCATGCTCTCGGCATATTTCAATATCAAATGGGATATGAATTTGCTTAAGCGTCTAGCGTTCAGTATGAGACACTTGAAATGTGCCGTTATTTGTTAGTTACAGGTTGATCAATATTAATAGTGTCACGGTCCAGCTGGTGTGCCCCGAACTCTGTGTGTTGAGCACATGGCTTGTTGTTTGTTGTTGTGCTCTCATGTCTATTGTCTGTCCCTCCCGTCTTGTTATCTAATCATTGTTTCAGTGGCTCCACCTGTGTCTCCCTCATTACCCTCCTTTGTCTCCCTATTTAGCCTCTTGGTGTCTGCAGTCCTGTGCCGATCCGTGCGTGCGTGTGTGCATCCGTCCCCCCCCCCCCCCCCCCCCCCCCCGGGGTGGTTTTAGTTCTTTGTTTTATTTTATTATTAAAAAGACGACATTCTCCTGCATTTGGGTCCTCGGCTCATCTCTCTCTTCACAAATAGCTGCTAATATGAAATGCATAGAAACATTTCTAGCTTCATCTTAAAACCTGTTATCTGTCGCTGTCCCACCGGTGCATGGGTCATTAGTGTGCAAGAGTGCACCTGAAGAATATACATCATAACAGGAGTTCTGACCTTCGTCACACAAACTCGTCTTTGTTGCCACACTTTAGAAATCATTAGAAATTATATATAAATTTAAAATCTCAAAATTCATCCTTTGAAAACCATTTTAAAATCAGACATTGCATTACCATGAAAATGAAACATTAAAATCATATCACAAAATGTTTTCGTTCATGAATTATATAAAAAAATTAAGTTTTGACTTTCACATTTATGTTCAAAAGTGTTATTGACAGTAAACAGGTTCATTATTTGTTCTTCTTCATCATAATCTCATTATTATTATTACTGATTACAATTTTTTTAAATAATAATGCATACAAACTATGAAATAACACAAATGGATGTGTGAGTATCATGTATTTATCAATAAATAAATTGATAAATAATACAATAATAATAATATATCTATTTGTATGCAAATTCTAGTCAATAAAAATGATTAAACAACACAAATAGGAGTGCAATAATTATGTATTTACAAACAAACGATCAATAATAATAATAATAGGTTTGTTTATTGTTTCCAGCATTTAAGCACAAGTCTTTATATCAAAATATTTGAAGTTAACAAGAAACTTAAATGCACTCAAGTGTGTGCAATCTTTTCCTGGTACTATATTCAACATTCATCTCGGCTATGAACGTTCATATTTATTGCCATATTTATTGCCATATTTACTTTCATATTTCCGTTAGTGTTTTACTGCAAACCACTGAATACTAGAAGCTGCCAGTAAGAGATCAATAGAGGATTTTCATACACTCTTTGATGCATATTAATTATTAAGTAAAGTTTATGTTGATTCAGCATCATGTAAACACCCATAAAACCTATAAATCATTTTTGTATCAGATTTTAGATACAATTATCTAAACACTCTTAACAGACGATACATGTTTTAGGTCTGGTTGAGTTGTGTTAGATAGTAAGACTTGTTTTTATACAGGCCTGAGATTGCATTTAAATTAAATAAGCGTATTAAAAATTATTTAGTGCGGTGAAAGAAGAGTTGAGGGCATCTCTGACCCTTTCTACAGCAGCCGCTTGATTTATAACGAGCGAGAATTATTGTGAATCCCAATTCTCTGTCTTCCCCCTTCCCCTTAGTTTAGCGCGTTCACGTGAGAGTAAGGGCTAATTCTGGTTTTGATCGAGGGGTAGGGGTAAGGGGAAGGGGTAGATACCCTTAAAACCAAGCATTTTCTCGAGCTTACTTGAAACCAAGGGGTACCCAGAACACACCGCGGCCAGATCATCCAGAGAGTATTTTCAGCTTAAATAATTTATTTCAAATTACGCCAGTCTTGTTTTGTGCTCTACGCAGTCCTGTACATTTATATTTGCAGCCATGTTCTTAATTGAAACGTTTTTAAAATCGTAAATTTTCCAATCGACATACACACATTTGCAGACGTTTGTGATCAACACGTGTCACCTCTGGTGACGTAGCAGCAGCTAGCGACGATGTATGATGACGTAACAGTAACCAAGTGGCGTCTCATTTCATAGGGGGGTGTTTTCACCCCTAGCGCTTACCACTCGGTTTTGAGGGACACGGGTTAGGGGTAAGACGAAGGGGAAGGGGTAAGACAGAGAAATGGGATTCACCCTAAGTGTTCCCAGTCTGTTGCCACCGAAGCTTTAGCAGATGAACAGAAATCATGTACATCCCACAATTTCCCCACTCTGTAATAAATGTAAAACGTTAGAGGGCACTCTGTTTCATTCTCTATGGTCATGTAGTAAAATTCAGCCATTTTGGAAATGTATATTTAAATTTCTTTCTGAAGTGTATTCTGTCGACTTGGAGCCTGAGCCTTGTATTGGACTGTTAGGTGCAGAGAATGCCTTTGGTAGTAAATATCAAACACAGGCCATTTCGCTCCGCATGTTGCTTGCAAAAAAACTGATCTTACAGATGTGGAAAGCAGATTCTGTCCCTACTTTTGAGATGTGGGCAAGAGAAACATGTTACATTTGGAAGAACTGAGATTTACACTAAAAGATAAGTTACCCACATTCATCAAGATCTGGAAACCAATAAGACTGTTCTTACAGGCAGACTGAATATATTAGATTCATCTCTTCTAATTGAATTGTCTGAATATACACTATTTGGATAGCTGTTGTCCATGAGGGTAAAAAACTGTATATTTACACTGATGCTCATGTAAAACATCCCTGACTGTAAAGCACTTAGTAACCTTCCACGCCTTTTTTTGGGGGGGGGGGGGGTACAGTGTCCATGTACAGTGTTACAGCTAAAGGTGTTTGATGTTTTATTTTCCTTTATATATTCTATCTTTGTGACATTGTATGTGAGTTGTTTCAAGAACATGAAAATAAATAATAATAAATACAAAAAAGAAATCATGTACACACAGTCAGCTGTGAGTCAGCAGTTAATGCAGCCGCTCACACCGAGAGGAAGCAGAGGACACACACACGAGCGCATCGATGCTGGACTCAGAGCGGTCCTGATGCTGCTGGACTGAGTAATGCATGACTGATAGAGCATCTGACCTCTGTCCTGCGATAGACTCGGGACACTGAGGATTGAGTGTGGGACCAGAGCAGCACCTGTTTTCATCTCCGACAGCGCACTGACTCAGAGTTCATGTAGATGGCGTACACAGATATGTCCCATACAATAGCCCTGGGAGCTCTTATAGAGCCAGTTTAGTGACGATGTGCTGTACTGAAGACTCTGCTGAGAGGATGAGGTGTTATAGCTAAAGGAGGGCTTTGCACAACGAATCAATGGGTGTTTCTAGGTTACCTGGGGAGGTTGCTAGGGTGTTGCTATGCGGTTGCTATGGTACCTGGGGTGGTTGCTAGGGTGTTGCTATGCGGTTGCAATAGTACACAGGGTGGTTGCTAAGGTGTTGCTATGCGGTTGCTAGGGTACTTGGGGTGGTTGCCAGGGTGTTGCTATGCTGTTGCTAAGGTAAAATTTTAAGTACATAAGTACTTTCTCAAGCCAACTTAATAATAAAGTTTACATTTTGAAATTCAGTGTAGATATTAACTGAAATGGTGGTTATTTTTTAAATTCTAATCCAAATTACTACTACTACTAATACTACTAATAATAATAATAATAATTTGCAATTTTAAAATGCAGTCTATATATTTACTGAAATATTCCATAACAACAATTTTATAAAATATGTATATTAATTAAATAAATATCATTTATAATTTATAAATAATTATACATTTTAAATAATATTAATAATTAATAAATGCAACCAAAATGTAAATACTTAAAATCTGTTCATCATTGCAACAACTTAAATTAATGTATTACTTTTTAATGTTTTTAAGCAATTTTGGTTGAATGTTGTATATTCAATATTGTGTTTTCTATGGGAAATATTAATCAGATTACTATATTACTAGTAGTATAGGTGTTATTCTGTACTAAAACACCACATGGACACTCATGAGACAAATAAAGCATTAAATAGCATAAACTCTACAAACAAAAACACTTGGGTCATAACATAACAATACATAATCATTTTAATAGAGGAATAAACTCATTCTGCTATCACAAGACAGTGTAACAGTGCAACAGTGTAAACAAAACTCTATTAATTATGTTAATTATTCATGACCAAGTGCATGCTGGGAAGAGGGCAAAATGGGACTGAAGCCATTTATTGCATGTGTAGGCTTATGTGAACCACAAAAACGTAATTTAGCTCGTGCTGCACTACACAAAAACATCATTATATACGGTTAACTTATTGCTTAACTTATTGTATACCGTCATTAGCAGACATTCTCAACAATTCAATGGTTTTCACAGATTGCTGCACGTTTATTGCATGTGTGGTTTCTGTTCAGTAACTCGTGATCTTCAGGCTCAGACGGTCTCAGACTGAACAGATTGAGAGAAAGACGTTCTTCAGTCTGATATCGGCTCCTGCGCTTCACCAGATCAAATAATCAGTTCACCTATAATGGTTCAATCTCTTACTGTGAAGGCCAAGATTCAGCCGTCAGCCTGCAGTCTGTCTGAGGAGCTCTTTACACCCGGAGAAATCCCCATTCATCTCAATGGCAGCTGCTCGGCAGGAGCAGGACCCCTGCAAACACAGAGCTTGAACCAGAAGAACACACGCAGGCCAAAGATCTCTATAATAACACAGAGAAATCCATTTCATGAGTTAGTCAAATTAAATAAATAAAATTAAATAAAATTAAATAAAACAAAATGTAATTAAATTACATAAAATTACATACAATTAATAATTATATAAAAATAAATATAATTATAAAAAAATTAAAAAAATTAAATAAATAAATAAATAAATAAAAATAATAAAAATAATTAAATAAATAATAAATAAATAAATAAAAAAGAAAAAAATATTTAATTTAAAATAAATAAAATAAATTACAAAATTAAAAAAAAAATAAATAAATTAAATAAATAAATAAAATAAAATAAGATAAAATTTTGTTTTTAAATAAATTAATAAAAAAATTACATAAATAAAAATAAAATAGAATTAAATTAAAAAACAAATACAAATTAAATAAAAAAACAAATAAAAATGTAATAAAAAAATAATAAAAAAATAAAATTAAATAAATGTTTGGTTGTTGGATGATATTAAATAAATAAATACATTAAAATAAATAAATAAACAAATAAATAAATAATAATTAAACAACGTATGAAGGCCAGTTATTATATTATTTGTCAAACTCTGGTGCAGAGAACATGCACGATAACAAATATTAGGCTAAACGAAAGAGACCACATTAAACTGTCTTATTCACTGTTTGATTACATATGAAGAGTTCATTTGCAAAAACAGATAACTCAGTTTTTACCAATTCTCAAAAATCATGTTTTATTCACTGTGCATCTCAATAAATTTTACATTGTAATAATATTTTACAATTTTACAATGATCAAATAAACACAGCCTGAGCAGAAGAGACTTCGTTCAAAAATGTTTTAAAATCTTACCAAACCCAAACTTTTGTACTTTTTGCATAATAATCAATCTTGCACTCGATTGTCAATTATATCATGCAGACAACAGTGACTATCACACCTGAGTGAGATGACCAGAACACCACCATCACACCATTGTAGTCACATGAACACTTATTATCCACAATCCGTGTCTAGTTGTGTGAGTCTCTCAGATCAACATAGAAAAGAACAAGATGTTGCTTTACAATTGTCAGTAAATTATCAGAGCAGCGAGAGACTCGCCATCATCCACCTGACATCTGAGCGCAGGTAGCACACTAATGAGGGATCATTACAGCTGCGAGAAGCCATGCACCGATCCTTCTGAGCCCGTCGGGTGTTTCATGCCAGAATAACAAGTCTTTTCGTTCAAGTTGCCATGTTCTGCATGGACGCCACCACCACATTAGATATGGCGAGTCAATTAAGCAGGATATTTCTCCTTGACAACAAAGAAAGAGTTTGTTGAGCTGAAAATGTTAGGTGTGTTTCTGGATCTGTAGCGGTCGGTCATTTGCATCAGCTGCTTCTCAGAAATATTGATTTCGTGGTTAAGACGGATGAGTGGAAGGCTGTGAGGTTTTGGAGCAGAGTGCACTCGTTTGGCCCTAACGTGACTTATTAGGTCAGCAAACATCATCTAATTAGTATTTGAAAAGCTTTTAGGTTTTAGCACATGTACATTGTAATTGGTTTGAATAGACAATATATGAACAGCTTCTAAAACATACAGTTTGTTGGGTTGTGTTCCTGTGGCTCAGTGGTAGAGCGTTGCGTTAGCAGCGCAAAGGTTGTGGGTTCGATTCCCAACACGTATAGAAATACAAATGTATAGCCTGAATGAGAAGTCGCTTTGGATAAAAGCATCCCATGCATTAAATGATATAAACAATAGAAGTAAGAGAAATCTCCAAGAAAGCCCCAACAAAAAACTGGTTTATATGTTTTTGAAAGAAGAGCAGACTCTTTTACGGAGACATCAGGTGTTTATGAATCTGAATCTTTTGAGATTTGAACATGGAATTTCATTCATATATTTATATAAAATCGCTTTATTAAATATGTTGATAGGATTGCCATCATAATTAAAAAAAAATTTTTTTACATGTTTATCTAAGTTGTCTGTTCAAATGGTGAAAACCTTGGGGTCAGTAAAATATTTTTTTGAGAGAAATTCATATTTTTATTCATCAAGAATGCATGACAGTTAAGATATTTATGTTAAAGTTTTTTTTAATATAAATATTGTTCTTTTTATCCTTTTATTCATCTGTGAATCCTGAAAAATAAAATGAATTGTGGTTTCCAGAAAAATATATTGATAATAATCAGAAGATAATAAATCAGATAATAAACAGAATCAGATTAATAATAAATTATTGAGCAGCAAATCAGTATATTATTATGATTTCTGAAGATCATGTGACACTGAAGACTGGAGTAATGATGCTGAAAATACAGAAATAAATTACAGTTTAACACATATTCACATAGAAAACATTTTAAATTGGAATAATATTTCACAAATGTTACTGTATTTCAATCAAATAAATGCTGCCTTGGCGAGCAGAAGAGACTTCTTTCAGCAACATTAATATATATATATAAATATCTAAATTGGGATTTTCCATTGACCTCTATTTTTTATACTACTACTTTCTTAGCATAACCAAAAAAATTCTGCATTTTTAGAATGAAAAACAAAAACAGTATATTTCTAATATACCTAAATATGGAATGCAAACTTTTTTGATATCTTTAGTAAACATGATTTAACACTAAAATAAGCAGCATTTTGAAAAGGGATAATAAATACTAAAGCTGCTTCTATCATTTAATCTTTTTACTTTATGTTTTTAAGCTTTGCATGAGTGATAAATAAGTCATCCATAATCTGTTGCAAATTGAATTTGTTTCAATGATTTATGTGATTACAAACGCATTTCCATTTGCTCTAAAATGTGCAAAAAGGACTTTTGAATAATGTTGGCTTTGGAAAATACACAAATCTTCTCCTAGTGCGAGCCAATTTGTCTGTAATATTAAACATATTTGTCACAGGATCTTATTAACATGAATAATTTGTTAAGTACGTGTCCTCTGTAATAAATAATGTTAAATAACTGCAATCTCCATGCAGAAAAACATCCGTGATTCAATGGGGAGAAAACAGGCATGAATTGCACAGCTCGTTTGCTGCTTTTAGTTAATTGCCAGAGCCTCGAACAATTCATTTCAAAGCAGGAGGTAGAGTAGATCGATAAATTTGACCTTTTAGACAGTATTTTCAGTCATTGACAGAGCCAAGTGCAGCACAGCTAATACATCCCGGCCGCCGCTCGTTATCTTCACTGATAATGGCGTATAAACTTCTCTAACTTCTCAGTCATTTCCAGCACGAGTCTCAGCACGGATCCTGGATGCTCAACATGAGCACTGAGAGCTCAAAACTCGTCTTCGTCAAATAGGAATACAGCAGAATAGATGTTGATGTAGAGTAGATGACGAGTAGACTCCTCCGTCTGAATGCAAATGATGCAAGTGTGCCACCCGGAAACAAGACTTATTCAATATGGCTGGTACTAAAACAATAAAACAATCAACACTATGTAAACTGATATGGCAGGAAAAAATATTATGGTAACATCAGTAAAACGCATGCATCCACATTAATATACAAGCTATGTCTAATAATGTTTTTCATATTAATATACATATGTGACCCTGGACCAACAAAACCAGTCATAAGGGTGAATTTATATTTGGCCGAGATACAACTATTTGAAAATCTGGAAATCTGAGGGTGCAATAAAAATATAAATATTGAGAAAATCACCTTTAAAGATGTTCAAATGAAGTTCTTAGCAATGTGTATTACTAATCAAAAATTAAGTTTTGATATATTTACGGTAGAAAATTTACAAAATATCTTCATGGAACATGATCTTAATATCCTAATGATTTTTGGCATAATAGAAAATGCAATAATTTTGACCCATACAATGTATTGTTTGGTTATTGCTATAAATATACACCAGAGACTTAAGACTGCGTTTGTGCTCCAGGGTCGGATATATACAGGTCCAAAAGTCTAAGATATCATGGAAAATGTCATTAATTTATTCAAACCTTGAAATGAGCAGAACATTTTTTGTTTATCTTTGGTAAAAATACAAAATAAAAAAAAAATTATTAAGACATAAAACATATAAATAATTTAAATACAGCATTATTTCCATGCCTCTAAACACATTGTTACAAATTAGTTACATTTGTTACATGAACTCCTTATAAATGGCAATAATCAAAGTTTTGTACAAACAGCATTTTTATTTTCAATTATTAGTACTTTATTTATTTATTTTTTTACAGTGAAAGCTGGAAACATTCAGAAACATTCAAAAAGTTGATCATCAACATCAGAATGTAAAATTTAATTATGAGCGTTATAGTTTTTCCAACCCTGTTACCAAAATATAGATCTCGACTATATAATTTTAGAGTCCGATTCCAGTAATTTTGTAACTTTTAGAGAAAAAAACGTATTTCTAAATAACATAATTCTAAATGTCAAAAATTAAGCAATCACTGTTACAGGTTTGGACCAAATGTTGTTGATTTTTATTTAATACTGTACTTTATGTAAATTCAATAAACAAATGTTTGTTAATTTTTTTAAATGTTTCCAACAGAACATTTTACGTATAAACCAAGAACATAAAATGAACATACAATTTTAAAGAAATTATATATATATATATACATACATACACTCACCGGCCACTTTATTAGGTGCACCTGTTCAATTGCTTGGTAACACAAATTGCTAATCAGCCAATCACATGGCAGCAACTCAATGCATTTAAGCATCTAGATGTGGTGAAGACGACTTGCTGAAGTTCAAACCGAGCATCAGAATGGGGAAGAAAGGGGATTTAAGTGACTTTGAACGTGGAATGGTTGTTGGTGCCAGACGGGCTGGTCTGAGTATTTCAGAAACTGCTGATCTACTGGGATTTTCACTCACAACCATCTCTAGGGTTTACAGAGAATGGTCCGAAAAAGAGAAAATATCCAGTGAGCGGCAGTTGTGTGGATGAAAATGCCTTGTTGATGTCAGAGGTCAGAGGAGAATGGACAGACTGGTTAGAGATGATAGAAATGCAACAGTAGCTCAAATAACCAAACAAGGTCTGCAGAATACCATCTCTGAATGCACAACACGTCGAACCCTGAAGCAGATGGGCTCCAGCAGCTGAAGACCACACCGGGTGCCGCTCCTGTCAGATAAGAACAGGACACGGAGGCTACAATTCACACAGACTCACCAAAATTAGACAATAGAAGATTGGAAAAACATGATGAGTCTCGATTTCTGCTGCGACATTCAGATGGTAGGGTCAGTATTTGGCGTAAAGAACATGAAAGCATGGATCCATCATTCCTTGTCTCAACGGTTCAGGCTGGTGGTGGTGGTGTAATGTGTGTGGGGGATATTTTCTTGGCACACTTTGGGCATCTTAGTACCAATTGAGCATCGTTTAAACGCCACAGCCTACCTGAGTATTGTTGCTGACCATGTCAATCCCTTTATGACTATGGCTACTTCCAGCTGGATAATGCTCCATGTCACAAAGCTCAAATCATCTCAGACTGGTTTCTTGAACATGACAATGAGTTCACTTTACTCAAATGGCCTCCACAGTCACCAGATCTCAATCCAATAGAGCACCTTTGGGATGTGGTGGAACGGGAGATTCGCATCATGGATGTGCAGACGACAAATCTGCAGCAACTGCGTGATGCTATCATGTCAATATGGACCAAAATCTCTGAGGAATGTTTCCAACACCTTGTTGAATCTATACCATGAAGAATTAAGACAGTTCTGAAGGCAAAAGGGGGTCCGACCCGGTACTAGCAAGGTGTACCTAATAAAGTGGCCAGTGAGTGTGCATATATATATATATAAATAAATCTGATGTGGGACAGGACAAAACCATTACCAAAAAAAAAAATCATAATTTTTAATGGTGCGATACTAGAAGTTACTGTCTAATTGGGATAATCATTTGTCTAGCATATATAATAGTTCTTACAACACAAATCCCTGGGTTTTGTGACTGATGCGTTAAAAACAAGTATTCATGGAAAGAGCCAAATACAATTGAGAAAAGAGAAGAGCCTGTAATTGGGTCCTCAAAAGCATCTGGGTCATTCTGGTCATTACAAGGCCTGGAGAGAATGAATCAAACACAGTTAACACTGGACATTTGAGAAGTTATAAATTACACATCAATTTGAGATGGCAAAATGCAGATCGCACAGAAGAAAAGGAATGGAAGGAGGGGTAAAAAGAAAATGTGCAATAATAATCATTAGTGTATTAATTATAGAGGGGAATGGAACACGTGTAGATTTGCTAATGAAGTGCCCCGTTACCCTTTCAGCATCCCTGAGTTAAAACCCTCACCTACAAATCTCATTTCAGCTCGCAGTCGAAGAACTATCTATTTATCGTGCAGGCATTGCTAACCGGATCATTATACGTTCGATCTTTGCATGGAATTTGAATTACAGTCTCTATGTTCTGAATACTAAAAATATACGACAGGAGAAAAACAGCATATGAGCGTGAGAGAGAACATTTCAATCAATCTTCACTTTTGACTTATTCAATGTCTTTTACTTGCCTTCAACTTTGGATTACATTTGATGAGGAGCAATTTTGCCTTTCAATGTCTGCTCCATCCAGGACACCCGAGTCAGATCAATAGCAATTCGATTCACAAAACTCGATAGGACCAGAGCACATTACGCAATAGTCAAGAGCCATTTCCTATTTCTTGTTTTATTTTATTTTTAGGTACGGTACAAATCCACTGCTGGAGAGAAGTGTTAGAAGAGACTCAGTTTTAAGAGATTCGATGCAATGAAAGAATGTATCATATATTCTACATTCATTGCGACTATAAAACAAGATGACAAACAGGGTAAAATGAAAGAATAGTTCACCCCTAAATGAAAATGTGTTCGCCTTCAGATCATCCGAGATCAAGATGAGTTTGTTTCTTCATCAGGTTTGTAGAAATGTCTCAGCAATGGATGCTCTGCAGTGAATGGGTGCCGTCAGAATGAGAGTTAGATAAAAACATCACAATAATCCACAGTCCATCAGTTAACATCTGGAGAAGACAAAAGCTGTGTAAAAATACATCAAGAAATATGAATCTATAATCCATAATAACTCTTCCTCCAGTGAAAAAGTTAATCTGCTGTTGTCTCTCTCATCAAAATCCAGTCACGTATTAGTTTAGAGCTGTTTTGGCTTGAAAAATCTCTCCTGATTCAGACCAGAACACTGTTTCATAGAGTTATTATAGATTATGAGTTATTTTAGTTAAAAACGTCTTAATGCTGGATTCGTTTTTTTCAAACAAGCACAATAGAAGAATATTCTGAGAGAATATAACTTTTCACTTCAAAATAACAACTCATTGTGTGCCATACAGATCTAAATCGGTGCACCAGCAAGCCGTGTAGATTTAGATGTCACCATAATAAGAAGCGTCCCTAAAATTAGTATGCGACTGTGAGTCTGCAGTATCTCCTTGCACGATATGCTTAGATTAAACATAATGATGTGCCATTGCAACAGCAAACAATTCAGTAATCGTGAACCTCACAGCGGGGAGATTGCGAAGGTCATAATAGATTGTGACGGTTCATTACTTATTATTACACCAGGATTAATACACCGAGTGCCGGCCGGCCCGCTGTGCCCCCGAGCCTCCACACAATCCATTATTTGCTTGATATTTGTTGGAAAATAGGTCAGAAAAAAGATGAGGCCCACACTTTCCCAGAGAGGAGCATTACGGTGAGGCATATTTCTGTTCATCTTTATACAGAGGCTCAGCCCTGAGACAGACGCGTAAGTTGCTGTGTCCACACCGGCTGAATCTATGCCTTTTGCTTTTTAATTGAGATTCAGCGCTGCAGAAAATTGACGGTGGGTCTCTGACACCGTGGGACTGATGACTTGCTGTTCGTCTCTTGAGGAGGATAAATTATTCATACTGAGAGAAGAGGACAAACAAACAGAATTTGAAAAATAAAGCAATAAAAATGAAGGGATTTTGCTTGAGCTTCATTTCTTTCAGAGGAGTAATATTGATGTAGCTAGTGTGCACCAGAGTAGTGTACTATACTAGTATGCAGATCTGAAAATCAGCAAATCACTTGCTTCATTCCTGAATGAATCAACCATTTTCAATGAACCAGTTGAATTTGTTAATTAATGACTCACTCATAAAGACAATGACCTGTCGCTCAATTTCAATGTAAAGTATTTGCATGAATTAATTGCAACTGATTTGCATTTTTTTTATATTTAAAACTTTAATAACATTATTTACGCGAAATGCATCTATATTGCATTCATTAGTAACATCTCTGGGCTATTAAATTGCAATTTAAATATTTAATTTAAAACAAAGTAAAAAACAGTAATGTCTTAAAACTGCAATTAAAACTTTAGCATGTCCATAAATCAATTTTGGACAAAAGGTCATGTCCATCTTGATAACCATAATGAGGTTATTATTATAACAAAATAAATGAAGAAAGAAAGAAGTTTTAATGCTAACTAACACAGATGCAATTAGACAGATATCCCATCTTGTTGAATATTTTATAAAATTTTCCGCCAATAGGTATTTTGTGTATATAGAAAAAGTCAATTTTTTCCAACACTGCAAATTGTTGCTTTATAATTTGCTCAACAAAATGAAACTTAATTTCTTGTGATGTGAACAATAACTTTGGACCAAATGTGTTGATTGGTATTTGTAGATTAACTGATACACTGTGTATGTTTATAACTGTTATAACTTTTTCTGTCAAAATGCCGAATAATTCAAACACACACCTAACACAGAAGTTGCTTTCAAACCAAGCAGCTTTATTTGAACACATTGTGATGAATCCACGTGACCTGAAGTCTGCTGACAACATTCCCAGTCATTATTGAACAAAATTATAAACGCAACACTTTTGTTATTTTTCATTACTACAAATATCTTTGACTCTATGCAGTATATTTAAATATTATTCACAAATCAATCTTAGTGAACACTTCAAGCCATAAAAACCAATCACAGTGACAAAAGATGCCCGCATGATTACAAAAATCATCAGTACCCTAGATTTCCACCATTTGTACCTTGTCATTGCAGGTTGTTGTTTGTGGTCAAAATGGCATAATCAGGAACTATTCATAACATCCAGAGAAAAATGTAATGGGTGACAAGTTTTGCAAGAACAAGATCCAGATTCAACATATGCGTTATCCTGCTGCAACATAGGTGATAAATTTTACCACATCTCTGTGCATACCTTCAATAAAGTTTGTGGCCATAACATATGCTGCCCACAATAATGGAAAAATATTCAATGCTTGTGTTTCTGGCCTCAACACCTTTAAAATTACACATGTGCGTCTTCTAAATTGAATGTCAGTGGGGTCCAAAGCAACATTGGACTCCCACTGATTTACATTGTATGGACAGAGAACCACTTACGTGATACACAACACATTAGGAAGCATGATCAAAGTCTACATGGACAGTAATGACCAAATGGATCCCCAGCAAGCATGAAATGGAAGCTGGATTTGCTGCCATGGCATATATATCCAAATGGACAACCGAAACGTCAAGGCCTCAGCCTACATCTATAGTAAGTCTATGATTGTGTGTTGGAGAGCCTGCAGCATCTCTGTCAAAGCTGCTTAGTCAGAATACATTATCACCATGGTAACTGTATGGTAATCGTGTTTACCTCTGTGTACCGCAGCAGTACCTGTGAGGTCGCTCCAGTGTGATGCTATAATAACAGCGTGATTGCGCTGTTGTGGAGCTGGAACCTGCTAACAGCATATTTAAGAAGGTAGACAAACACTTGCATGCCAGATGCAAACCCAGTACCTTAGTTTCCATACATTTGACAAGCCCAACATTTATCTATGTTCCAGTCCACAAGGCATTTGCTAGACACGTTTTGGGAGGTTATTTTATCCTGTATACAACTTCAAGTCATTCATAATAATAATAATAATACAAACTCATCCAAACATATTACATACATATGAGATTATTCAAATATAGATGACATGAACTCAATAGCATCTGCACAAAAAGTAAACTAAATTACGTGTTAGTGTAAGTCACAATGTAAATACATTCATTTAAAATTACAATTACACATTATTACATCATTTGTGAAATTCTGCATAATAATACTAATTTAGCATTTAAATTAATATAAACACATTTTTAACATTTGGTTTAATTTTAACTTTAAAAAAGTGAACTAAAATGTTTGTCGACTAAAATTTGGTACCAGTCAAAATAAATTAAAAGTAAAACTGACTAAAATAAATACAACGCTGACTAAATTTAAGAGATATATTCAGCAAAAGACTTAATAAACATGAATACAGAAAAAAAGTTAAATAGTATATATATGTTTATTTATTTATTCATTTTTTATATTATTTATTTGAAAATACATACATGCACATTCTAATCACTCTTAATCTTGTCTAAAATACATTGCAACACAATTAATTAACCTTTGCCTCCAGTTTGTGAAAGGTTAGCGAAGGATGCTCCGAAGCAGGTTAGTTTTCATATCTTTTTATAAATATAACAGCAATGTGATAAATGGCCATTTAGTATTCTGCTATCTGTTGACTATCATGAAATGCCCATGTCGTTCCACATTATGTTAATTTGCATTATAACCGCGATTAATCACGTACAATCAGCGCAGATATGAGGAGAACAGAGACTCAGTAATGAAGCACTTTCCTTAGGGCCCTTTGCTCAATGAAACGATGACACATGGCAACTGCAGCAAATCAGCCAAAGGATTCATTATGCTGCTAAGAGCTCGCTCAGGAGCCTTTGTGCTCTCTTAACCAGACGTGTCAAAATAATACACAGTCCCCTCCCAATCTTTCTCAATGACACTTAGAATATGAATTATGACTGCAGCAACAAAACACTTTGGGGAATATTACAAGAGACCACCGTAAATTACACAGCGTTGCTGGGGCAACATAAAAACAACTTGCAACAATACAAAAAAAAATTATGTAAAACCAACATACAACCTAAAAAAACAACTTAAGATCAATTTACAACCTTGAAAACTACGTAAAATCTATTTAAAACCTTAAAAAACAGCTTAAAATCAATTTGCAAACTTAAACAAAAACTTATAATCAATTTAAAACCTTAAAAAACATCTAAAATCAATTAACAACCTTAAAAACTACTTAAAATCAATTTACAACCTTAAAAACTACTTAAAATAAATGTATAACCTTAAAAAACAACTTAAATCAATTTACAATCGTAAAAACAACTTAAATCAATTTATAATCTTAAAAAACTACTTAAAATCAATTCACAACCTCAACAAAACATCTTAAAATCAACTTGCAACCTTAAAAACTACTTAAAATCAATGTACAATCTTAAAACTACTTAAAATCAAATTAAAACCTTAAAAAACTACTTAAAATCAATTTACAACCTTAAAAAATTATATAATCAATTTTCAACCTTTAAAACTACTTAAAAAAATAAATTTACAAAATTAAAAACAACTTAAAATCAACGTACAACCTTAAAAAAACTATTAAAATCAACCTACAACATAAAAACAATGCAAAATTAATATCAACCTAGGCAATGACTTTAAAAACAAACAAACAAACAAAAAACAACTTAAAATCAATTTACAACCTAAAAAAAACTAAACTTAAAATCAATATAGAACCTAAAAAACAACTTTAACTTTAAGATCAACCTACAACCTTAAAAAAACAAAACTATTAAAAATCAACCTACAACCTAAAACAACAACAACAAATAAAATCAACCTACAACCTAAAAACAATTTAAAATCAACAACTTCATATCAACCTATAAACAAAATGAAAAAAAATAAAACCTAAGCTACTACCTAAAGAAACAAACAAAACAAACAAACAACAACTTAAAATCAATCTACAACCTACAAATTCAATCTAAAATCAACCTACAAAATAATAGAAAATAAAAACATAAAGAAATGTTTAAAATAAAATTTTTTTTTTTTAAAATAAAACCAGAGTTTCTGTTTTATTTGCACGTCAGCGTTTCAAATGAA
This sequence comes from Ptychobarbus kaznakovi, assembly GCA_027422405.1. Classification (NCBI taxonomy): domain Eukaryota; kingdom Metazoa; phylum Chordata; class Actinopteri; order Cypriniformes; family Cyprinidae; genus Ptychobarbus; species Ptychobarbus kaznakovi. The sequence continues at coordinate 15,567,423 of CM049814.1, read as the reverse complement.
TTAAACTCTTTCTTGCATGTTTTGTAAAGCTGTCTGAATCTTTTAACTAAAAACATATATTCTCTGTTGACTTATAATAATGCTGCCTGCTAGTTTCTGCCATCAATCAAATCCTTTCATAATGTGAGTAAGAGAAATGTTCGTGTCAAGAGAGAATTCAGTAGAAAGAGCAGCTCTTACCTCATTTACTCCAAAGTTTTCTAGTTTGATGGATTGCTTCTCAGACCTCTCTGGCTTTATCTTTGCTCTTCACAAAAGCTTTAATTTCAAGCACTTGTCATTATGATTATGGCATGAATGGAACAAACAGTTTTTAAAACAATTACGAAGAATCTCAAACTAAATATGTTGTGAAAAATTTTTTTTTTTATGTATTTGTTAATTAAAAGAACGTAATATTTTAATTTCTGTTTAATTGCCTGAGAAATGATAAAAACAATATTTTCCATTACCTACCCAAAGATCAAAACATAATTATGTTTGAATGGCCATGTTATCTTTTCAACATCATCATTTCTTCGAAGTTTAGTTCTGGTCTGAGAAAAATGAACGTGCCATGCATTATTGATTGATTGATTGATTTCAATTTTTTTGTTTTCTTGTTATGACAACTTAATTTTCTTGTGATCTCAGCATAAGGTTACTTTTATTAAATATTTTTAACACATCTAACCAATCACTGTATGCTAAACATTTGTGTAATTAACATATTTAAATGGTCTAAACTTTAAACAGTGCTTTCAGGCGGATGCAGATAACTATTTTAAAAGCTTTTTAGAGCCTCTTGGATTCAACCCACTTTATTTTCCTCATCCATTTGAAGTAAAATAATCAATAATTCATCTGTGAACCTTACTGGTTGTGTAGCGCAGCTTCTGATTGAAACAGAGTTATGATTTGATGACATCAGTACTGCTTTCTTTATTCAGAAACAGAAGTAACGTAATGATATTTGTGATTTTGATTATTTAATTTGATTAGTCTAGTTAGTGCTGCTCTCGGATTACATGTCGGACAACTTCAGTTATGTTGAGATGATGACAAATTTAAGTGATTAAGTTAAGTCATGTTACATTATGAACATGAGGATATTAAGTCATGATAATAATTAAATACATGTTGTTATGTTGAGATCACAAGAAAAATAAAATAAAAAGAATCATAATAATTCACGACCTGTTATGGCTTCCATACTGGAAAGTGTTTATATATATGTATACACTTATTTGTTCATAAACATGAATACGTGCAGTGCATATGTTAAAAATGAACTGTGAATCCTGTCATTTTTAATAGTTTTTTATGCTGTTGGTTGATTTTAAGTAGTGTTTTAGGTGTAAGTTGATTTTAAGTTGTTGTTTTTTTTTAGGTGTGAATTGATTTTAGGTTCTTTTTGTCAACCGCTCAATCTTTTTCTTCGTGAGCTTTTTTCATTATTATTTTTATTAAAAATAGTACATGTCTATTTTCAACCGCTCAATCTTTTTCTTCTTTCCTTTCTTTCTGTTGTTGTCATGACCTATTGCCCTGTTTCTGCTTGAAAGGTGTTTTCTGTGAACCAGAATATCATCATAAAAGCTTATTTTTCTCTCTTTTTAGCTTCTTAAAGATGATGGAAAAATTGCAGGCTTGGGTATTGCTGTGGGCATTAAACCGAGTAAGAGATACGGAGATCTTTACGTTTATATAAAGAAGTAATTATGTTATGCCAGGGGAGTCACAGGGTCTTTATTTCAATGTCACTCTCTTTTTAGATGGTACACGTGATAAAACAAAACACTACTGGTAAAAATGTTGAGGTCAATGCTGTTAAACTGTAATTGATTTCTGTAATCAAAGCTGAATTTTCAGCATCATTACTCCAGTCTTCAGTGGATTCATGTTCACCGGTCACATGTGATCAATGAGCTGATGCTGTTGACTCTGAAGACACAGTAGATCTGGTCACATTACGATGAACCGAGAGAGAGAAAGCATGATTCATAGCATGGTCAATATATTACAGCTCTTCTCTTCTCACTGGATCTCCTCCTCCTGCAGCTCTCTCTTTCTTCCTCTTGCTCTTCAGGATCCTCATTATTCATAAATCACCACATATAGGCATAGCGCAGTTATGATAGTTTTAGTTACTATTGAGAATATTGTATTTTCTGTGCATAATTAACCCTGCACATATATATGGAAGCTTGATTCTGCCACAGAAAATCAATCAACAAATCAACAAATGGACAAATGGACAATCAATTAATCAACAAATCAACAAATCGACAAATCGACAAATCAACCATCGACCAATCACCAATCGACCAATCGACCAATCAATCAATCAATCAATCAACAAATCAACAAATCAACAATCGACCAATCAACCAATCAACCAATCAATCAATCAACCAATCAACCAATCAATCAAAGGTCAACTCAATCTTTCACCAATCTAACTCACAATTCAAACAATACAATTCACCAATCAAACCAATCAAAATCAATCAATCAATCATGATTTGCATCAATTTGTGTCAATCAATCAAGGTCTGAAATACTTTTTTAGCTCACAATTAAGTACTTGAAAATGTATATATGTAAAAAAAAATAATTATATGTCATCATTTGCACTTTGTCTTGCAGTTCTGAGGAAAATAGTCATAATTGCCATTTGAACTCCGAATTGTGAAATATAAGCACAGAATGGCAAGATATTATCAGAATTGTACAAATATAAGCATAGAATTGCAAGACACAAACTCAGGCTGAATTGTTTACATCTTGTAATTCTATTTTTTTCTGCCACAGAATGAATGAATGAATGAATGAATAATAAATTCTGACTTTTTATCTCACAATTTGGATTTTGTAGGTATATATATAAAGCATCTTGAGATGCATTGCCAAATGGATTTCAGACTGTGATTGAGTGCCCTATAACACACTTTTCTGTGGTTCATTGGCATTCAAAAGACTAGACTCTCTGCTTCCTTTGAAAAATCATTTGGATTATATTTCTCTCTTTGTAAGTTGGCAAAATTGCTCAGTTGGAGTGACACTGCTTAAATCCATGAGCTTATTAGCTCACGCTGGTGGCAGGAATCTCATTGTATTAAAGCATTACTTTAACTGCTCTTCCACTGGAGTCCTGGCTCTCGCAGAAGCACACGGATGTATCCACCGATGAGGTCCCTGTATTATTCTGTGGTGTGTATAATAAAAGTCTTGATATAATTGCATAATATCATCTGTACTTAGGCTAAGATTTACCGACTTTCTCATCTGAGCTGATTAGCAGTCTAGCGCCTGTCAAAATATCTAAATTACGTAGATCATGTCAAAAAAGGCAATAAACGCTGATACTGTTTACAGAAGATGAGTGTGGATTCCAGGGGCGCACTTCCAGCATCTTTAGCTAACTATGGCTGCAGATCCCATTGACTCTACAGCAGCGTGATCTACGTGATGTTGAAAACATAATCACTTCCACACCTGAGTACTCTGTGAATGGATGGGACACGAGACGTTGAAAAGAGCAAGAGGCAGTGTGTTTGATTGTTGACAAGGATTTAGTCTCGTGAAGAATTTATTGTTAAGGTTTCTTTGACCAGGAGAAAATCTCAAAAGTAGTCATGGATGTTTTGCCACCTAAACTTGCCTATCACTGGGTTGCGTGGCCAAGCATATGATGGGGCCGCAAATATGGCTGGCAAATACTAGCACAGGCCATGTAAGAAAAATACAACCTCTGTCCCTATTTTCATTGTGGCTGCCCACTGTGTTAACCTAATTACAGAGGTTCTTTACTGCCTCAATATTTATCCGGAATTCTCTGGAGGGTCAATGAGTTGGGAGTGTTTTTGGGCTCGGAAATTGAAGGACATTTATAGGGAATTGCAAGGTCGAGGAGGGTGAGGGTAGTCACACTATAAGACCTTTCAACAAGGTGGACGTCCGCATAGAGAAACATGCCATCCGCACTGCGAAGCTGCTAAACCAGTACGGTTTTATGCATAATCAAGGCTTTGGCTGAGATGGCAGTGAGTGAGTCTTGCGGCTAGTAAGGTAAGGGGCTGTTAAATTTCAGCAGGGAAATGTTGTCCTTGGTCTTGTGTGTGCTTTGGATCACAGGACAGCTGTCCTGTGTTAAGGAAAGTTTCAGCAAAAAGAGAGAAACAGAGAGTTTTCACTTTTACACGAAAGCAACAAGGATGTGTGAACACTCCATCTCACTCCTATTGCCTCTCCTCGTGTCCGTATCCCACCTCCGCTTCAGGTATCCTGACATGTACATGGTCCCCTTCTGATACTACAGGACTGAATTCACAAAGTTCTGGATGTTGCATGCAGTTAGAGAAAGATTACAGGAGGGAATGCAAATGTTAAGGCATGGAACAAGTTCCTTAACTGAAAGATCATGGTGTTGTCAAAGTACAAAACAACCCAGACATCCTCAAAGCAGCTTGCATTGTTCAATGAAGTCCTTCCATAAGAAATTGTTGCTGTTCTTCGAAGGGATGACCCCAGAGGTCCGTGGTCTCTTTGAAAGTCGAAACAGTTGCCCGACTCCTCCTATGTGCCTGTGTCACAAGAGTCAGAAGAGTTTCAAGCCTCCGGAGGCTGAACTGGCTACGCAGCACCATGACCCAAACCCGCCTCAACAGTTTCTGTGTGCTTACATAAAGACAAGCTGGACAGGGTACAGAAAAAAGATTGCTGAACATTTGTCTCCTGTAAGGAGGGCAGAAAGAGCACTTTTGGTTATTTTAAATGAGAGGTAGTTGGTCATATGTTCATTGGTCAGTTGCGTTGTTGTTGGTTGCATTTTATATATGTATATAGTTATAGATATATATATATATATATATATATATATATGTTTATATTTTGTTCTTAATATGTTGTTTGTATATCTGTAGTTTGTACAAAAAATATTCCCCCTGGGATATTAAAGTATTTCGTTCCGATTCTTTAGCAAGTTACTGTTGTGTATTTTCACAAATCAAGTCAGTTGAGCTTTATTGTCATTTGCTACATGTGGGGATCTGGAACGAGATGGCCTAAGGTCCCCGGTGTTAATAAATACAGATATACAAACTACACACAACTAACCTACTGTTAGATTTTGACTAAGTATACTCTATGTAAAAGTACCCTAACAACTAAAGTAAAGATAAAAAATACAAACTATGAAATGTTCATAAATACTGCTGTGCAAGATAAATATTGTGAGTCGCAGCTGGCTGGGGACAAAAGATGATTGTAGTGCAGGAGCTAAATACATATATTGCTGACTTTTGTGGGATTGTGTACATGCAGTGTTTGGAAAAGTGTCTTGTATAGAGGAGAGTGTGTTCTAAAGTTTTGACTTATTTTCTGTGTGTTCTGAAGGTTTTATACTTTTCTAGTATCATTTTAAATGGGAAGCTTTTTATATCTTGTGTTATACCTTTTGTACTCTGTCATTGTATTATCTTTTTTATTGTTACAAACAAACCACATCCTCCATCCCGCACTTTTGAAAAGCTTGCTACGCCCTGTCTATTAATGTGAAACACAATAGCTATTGTTAAGCCCCTCCCATCGAATAGACTAGCCAATGGCAGCGAGTCTTACACGGGGAGGAACTCTGATTTTAGGTCAGCGTTAGAGAAACATTGGAGGATCAATTCATTGGTTTTATGGGGTTTATGCTCAAAATTTAAAACTTTGGGGTATTGTAACCTTTACAAGTATCCATTTGAGAGGATGGGCATTATCATTTATTACATTACATTTCCTGAATCCAAACAAAACAGAGCAAAATGTCCATAAGTATTCAACCCCAATACAAATGAAGACAAAAACGTTCATTTTCTGCTTGTCATACACTCATTAAGTTACAACGTTAATCTGCTCAAGCACGTTAATGTTATCTTCAGCAAGGTATCTCTGGCTAAAACTAGCTAACGGTAAAGTTATGAGTTCATGCTAACGTACAAACCTAAATAACTGACTGATCATGTCTTGTGTAAACGAAGGTCTACATTTCAGTGCCTCTCCATATTAAACTGGTTAATTGTTAACAAATTATAGCTCTTTATTTTTCTTTCAATTCATCTCTTCTTTATTCCTTTTAATTTGACAAGAGACCCCCTAGTTTTTGCAGCTTTTGTATATCGATATGGTCATGGCTTCTCGGTGCTCAACATTTAAAATATAATTTACCTGTTAAAATGTAATCATTTCAAACCAAAGTGCTTTAAAAAAAAATGAAATTCATGAACAAGTTTTCACTGACAGACAAAAATGAAAAAGACTGACATGGTTTTAAAATGATTGATATCTTTGGCTTTCCAGACATCTTAAAATGCACATATAAAGACTTTTTTCCTCAGGTGGGTATATGCTCCCAAACAAGCTCAGTTTTTGTACCTCAGTATTTCTCATGGTGTGCGGTCATAATGGTGAATACATGCAGGTTTGAGTCTCTTTACCTTATCACACAGTATTTATCTTCTTTATCTAATAATTCCCTTGTTCCTGTATGTCTCTAACAAATATATAGTGTATATTTCACAACAGAAACATCTGCTGGAAACATGTCATTTCTTGTAGGACAGTTACAGTAAATGGGAAATATTCCTAGATACAATTTTTCCCATCCTCTCCTGAGCATAAACTCATTATAAACTAACGGCACCAATGCATTTCAGGCTTAAAAAAAACTCCACAAATCTGTGCGATATTCTTCTTTGGAAGACTTTTCCATGCAGTTACAAAGTAAACTAAACATAAAACTTTCAAGCTTCAAAAATGACTCATAAAACTATCATAAAAGCTGTCTATATGACTCATTCCAAGTCTTCTGAAGTGGTTTGCTACAGCTTTGTGTGACGAGCAGAACGATTAAGTAAGATTAAGTAAGTAAGTTAAAGCTAATCTTGGCCTCCACTGCGATGTTAACCGCCGAGACCGGATCATTAAGTCAGCGAGCTGAACTCGAGAACCGGATCAGTGCGGTTTTGTGAACTGGCTCAAGTGCTTCATTGAAAAGACCGCAATCAGATTTCAGCATTTCTCTCATGAAGCTGGGGCGAATGCCAAGATTCAGTACCTTATTAAATTGTGTCCTCATTTGTCTTCAGACGACTTGGAATACAGCACACGAGTCAAGGAGACTTCAGCTGTGATACTTTTATTGTGTTTTTACAAGTCCCTCACTTTCATTATATTATGAAAAAAATGTTTTCTGCAAAAACTTTGCTTTTTGTGTTCCACAGAAGAAATAGTCATGCAGGTCAGAAGCAACATGAATGATGCATTTATATAGCGCTTTATTGTGTATTGCTGTACACCCAAAGTGCTTCACAATCATGTGGGGGGGGTGTCTCTCCTCAACCACCACCTATGTGCAGCATCTACTTGGATGATACAAGCTCAACGGCGCCAGTTCGCTAACCACACACCAGCTACAGGTGGAGAGGAGAGAGGAGACATAGAGCAATCTGTGTATGCGCTCAATAAGGCCATTCCCGACACACCAGCTACACCACCCACTTCTATGGGTCGCGGTCTTTACTGGGCCTGCGCCAGAGGAGAGAGAGCCACTCCATCCTTCCAGCAGAAACCTCACAGAGGCATATTTCACGAGCCAATCAAGTGTATGCGCTCATCACACACCAGCTACAGGTGGAGAGGAGAGAGAGTTTCACAAGATGACCAGCTACAGGTGGAGAGGAGTTGCGTTTTCTTGGAGACATAGTCAGCAGATATGCAGACACCACAAGTATGCTCGCACCACCCAGCTACAGGTGGAGAACGAGAGAGTCATAGAGCAATACCAGGTGGAGAGGAGAGAGAGTCATAGTAATGCACTCACCACACACCAGCCACAGGTGGAGAAGAGAGAGTCATAGGAGACAATCAAGTGTATGCTTAAATCCCAGCTCACCACACACCAGCTACAGGTGGAGAGGAGAGAGAGTCATAGAGCCAATCAAGTGTATGCGCTCACCACACACCAGCTACAGGTGGAGAGGAGAGAGAGACATAGAGCTCACCACCACACACAGCTACAGGTGGAGAGGAGAGCCTCTGAGACATAGAGCCAATCAAGTGTATGCGCTCACCACACACCAGCTACAGGTGGAGAGGAGAGAGAGACATAGAGACAATCAAGTGTATGCGCTCACCACACACCAGCTACAGGTGGAGAGGAGAGAGAGACATAGAGACAATCAAGTGTATGCACTCACCACACACCAGCTACAGGTGGAGAGGAGAGAGAGACATAGAACCAATCAAGTGTACGCGCTCACCACACACCAGCTACAGGTGGAGAGGAGATAGAGACATAGAGCCAATCAAGTGTATGCTCTCACCACACACCAGCTACAGGTGGAGAGGAGAGAGAGTCATAGAGACAATCAAGTGGATGCTCTCACCACACACCAGCTACAGGTGGAGAGGAGAGAGAGTCATAGAGACAATCAAGTGGATGGGGATTATTAGGAGACCATGATTGATAAGGGCCAGTGAAGGGAATTTGTCCAGGACACCGGGGTTACACTCCTACTCTTTACGAGAAGTGCTATGGGATTTTTAATGACCACAGAGAGTCAGGACCTCGGCTTAACGTCTCATCTGAAAGACGGTGCTTGTTGACAGTATAGTGTCCCCGTCACTATACTGGGGCGTTAGGACCCACACAGACCGTAGGGTGAGCACCCCCTGCTGGCCTCACTAACACCTCTTCCAGCAGCAACCTAGTTATCCCAGGAGTCTCCCATCCAGGTACTGACCAGCTCAACCCTGCTTAGCTTCAGTGGGCAACCGGTCTTGGGCTGCAGGGTGATATGGCTGCCGGCATGAGAATAAACAATGGCAGATTTTTAATTCATATTTCACCTAGTCCTTTACTCATAAAGCTCTGATGCACATGAGCACAACACGTTTAAAGTTTTTTATGTAGCAAGCGTGACAGCGCACTACATTAAAATAAATGATCATTCATGTGTTTATAACCGGCCAGATTAAAAAACGAATCAGCTGCAGAAGTAATGGTTCAGTGTCTTGACACAGCAGCTTTTAACAGCCAACTGGTTTGCACTGGTTCAAATCTGGCCCTAGAGTTTAAAAACACGAAGCCTGAAATATTTATTTACATGCACAGCAAAGGCATACAACGTTGTTCAAGAAACCTGTTACAAACGTGTGTGAAAATGCTGTAAAATGAGGATGCTGTCATAAATAGATTTTCTTGATTAATTAACTTCTATTAACCAAATCAACATTTGGTGTGAGCATGCTTTGTGTTTAAGGGCGTATTCACAGCAGGAAAGTCCGATAGTTCACTTGCTTTGGTCCGGACCAAAGGCAAAAAATTATACATTGTAGCTATTTTTAGCCGTTTTGGTTCTTTTCACATCACACTGTTTGCTCTGGTCCGAACCAGCTGAAACGAACCAAAATGCAGTCACGTGAAAACCGCTTCACTTGTTGGCTAGATGTGTCTTTGAACGCATTCCCTAAACTGCTTTTCGATTGGTCAGAAAGAGCGTGCTTCTTCCACCGGTGCTCCGGAAGTAAACAAAGACAGGAGTCAAATGCAGCAGACGGCACACTGCTATTATGGAGAGACAACTGCGCGGGTGGATTTTATCCCTGGTCATCCTTTACTACATAGTTTGTATAAACCACTTCAGGCAATATATCACTTTTGAGAATGAAGCGCAGATGCGGCTGGAAAATAATGTATTAATGCACTGCAAACGGAGAAGGCGCATCGCAAGTCACCAAATGTCTATGAGGCTCCGCACCTCCTCACAAGCCCAAGTTTGTCCGCGACCTGCTATGCTAAACTACAAACACCTCCCCATCCCATAATGCACAGCGCATCTGACTATGGCAGCTGGTTTAGTCCAAAAATGTGCAGTTCTTTTTGCAGTTGGGTCTGTTTGAGGTCGGATCGCGTTCTCACCACAAACGAACCGCTCCAGGGTTCATACCGCTCCACCTCTTCAAGGAGTTTTCTCGTACGCTTGTTTGGTCCGCTTTTGGTGCGCACCCGAGTGCGATTGCTGCATTCTCACCGGCCCAAACGAACCGCACCAAGAGGGAAAACCAACTCTATGTGCGATTCGGCCCAAATAAATGAGGCAGGTGTGAAAGCACCCTAAAGCAGCTATTGTCCTCGGTGCACTCACTTGAGCAGAGTTTCTCAGGAGCTTTGTAAGGAGGTTTCTTGAAGTATCTTGGAGACGTTGCCACGGTTCTTCTGGACTTTCCAGCATCTTTTGCACATTTGTACCCTTTCTAAAAATGACTGGATGACGGAGGTACTCATACGCAACTATTACAGAAGGTTCAAACGCTCACTGGTGCTCCAGAAGGAAAAAGAGAAAACTTATTTAATTTGAAGATCAGCATAAATTAAACTTAATTTGTCGTCTGGGAAACATGTTAGTATCTTCTGGAGCTTCTGAAGGGCAGTACTAAAAAAAGACTTGTATTTTTAGGCAAAATAAGAAAAACGACATCTAATTCTGTTCAGAAGTTGTCACCTCCAGACTCTGAATGCATCATGTTTATTCTGGAGCATCAGTGAGCATTTTAACTTTTTGTAATAGTTGCGTATGAGCCCCTCATTCGATCTCAAAATTATGCAGTCATTGCTGGAAAGGATTCAAATGCCAAAAGTTTCTGGAAAACCAAAGAATTTGTTCAGGACACACAAGGCACTTCTGAACTATCACCAAGACAAAAAATAAATAAATACGCATATGCTTTCTATTGAATGTTCTATGTACTTAATGTAGATACTTTGGCCAAATTAAGTTTGTATTTTTAAACTTTAAAGTGCTAATCATGTGCCTCTATACATTTACTTTTAAAGAACATATACTGACATGCTTATCATTCATTATATTTTCATTACTAAGTCTTTGAAAGGCATTAAAGTCTTACATTTACCTTCATATAACTTACAGAAACCCTATTGAGATGTCTATCAAATGTTGTAGTAACTCTCAGTTATGAAACATCAAACATACCGGTGTGAAACTGATAAAGTCTTTCCGCAATCACAACACAACAAGATTTGAAACGCTTCATATTTTCTGTAAAATATTCATTACATCGCTTTCATTTAGCATGCACGGGGCAAAACAGACAAGCAAAGCAATTAAAGCAGCAACAGTAGCAGCTGCTGCTGAAAATCCAGCCGTCTGACTGCTAACCCGCGGCTCCCCCGAGAACAATTGATTTGTGCCGACCAGCGTAATGACACTTGATGTCAATCACTAGCATTCTGCTGGCCAAATCCAATCCAGCCCGGGTTTCTGGGAAACAAACGTGGTCATTTAACTTGATTTGTCAATGCACTGTAAGCGAGAGAGAGAGAGAGAGAGAGAGAGAGAGAGATCAGCATATCAGATGAAGCTACCGAGGAAGAGCCCAAAAGATGGCAGATGTTTTTGATCCATAAACTCTCAAACGTTGGAGACCAGGATTTGAAACGCAAACATAACGGGCCGCCTGAAATCTGTGTATTAACAAATGCTAATCACCCTGCTGTGTCCTGGCAATCTTCCTCAAACCCTGGTTTTATTCGGCGTCTCTCATTGAGGAACCACCAGTGCATGGCGAACGCTTCACGGTTTACGCTCTCATAACATTATCTCGATAATGAAAGACTCCTGCGCTGTCTGTACATGAGCGACGTGCGTCTGCGGTAATCTGAAGAGCCGACTCCTGGATGATATATCGTCAGAAGATCTCTGATGGAGACTTTAGTGTGTTTTCAGCTTGACAAATAACTAATGCCATACTGGGCCGAGCAAATAAAAACATATAAATCCCAGTCAGCAAAACACACAACTATTATTAAAAAGCAAAGCAAAGCAGAAAAAATACTTTTTTTGCATCGAGTCAAAGGAAAGTAAATAGACTGAGAACAGCGCGTGTCCCGTTCATTTTGCGGTCTGTGGTCGACAGATGCAGATTATTCTGAATCTATGGACAAAAATATTAGAAATATAGTATTTACAGCAGCTAAAAAATGGTTTCAAGTCAGTTATTTCTATCTTTTGCTGTATGAAATACCAGTTTAGATTTCCAAACACTTAATTTTGCCATTAATATTAATAATCCAGTGATTTTTTTGTGCTCGACACAGAGATCTGATCTGATCATCATCCAGTGACATGAAGAAACAGAACAAACTGAGACAGACGAAACCAAATAATTTGTGGAACCTGAAAGAACAGCAGGCAGGACAAACAAGGGACTCAACAACAACTATCACAAACAAACAAACAAACAAACAAACAAAAAACAAACAAACAAACAAACAAAACACAGCTGTGGATCATCAACAAAGTATTAAGAATCAAGCATCTCTAAACTTTTGTTCGAGGTCATTTTTATAAATTCAACTATTATTTTCCCTTGTGTAAACATCTTTTATGTGAAATATCTAATTCAGATCAGTACGAGATAAAAATAACATGCATTTTGGTATAATAATTAACATTTTGCAGATACTTCAGAGCATATGTACACTTTTGACCATAACTGTATCTTTACCTACAAGCTAAACTTCATTTCAAGGGCTCATTAAAAACACATTTTTGATGGATGAACACACCGATGAGTTTATCCGTCAGTGACGATGTTCATGCAAATTATGATTCACTTTAACAGCCTAAACATGGAGGTGCTGAATACAGTTTGTGAAATGAAACAATTAACAGATACAAAGAACAAGATTAAAGTTTCGATTTGAATGTAATTTGAAGAGAAGGTTTCCTTTCAAAAACCCTCGAGTTTCAGTCTTTTTAAGAACAACTGATTGAACAAATGAGTGAAAACATGTATCGCAGGTGCGAGTCTCCACAAGTGTCCTTGGCTCGCTCGAATCACGGGAAATATGTAAACAGCTCCATTCATCATAACGGTCAGTGTCATAATTGCATCTGCCGTTTGCTGGTGACAGCGCTGATATTCAGGAGTCCTTGAGTTACTGCGAGAAAGATCACGATAAATGCACACAGACACAACAGCCGTACGAGAAACAATATAAGGCAAGAAAGCCAATATCATTGACCTGCTGCACCTTCCCTTCACAAACAATATCTTCTGATGGGAACTGCAATGCAGTGTCTTAGAGTCAAATGAATGACAAACAGAAAAAGCTGTTCTTTAACGTATGAGGACATATGTCGGTGCATGCATCTCCTTCACAATAAGACTTGAACGCAAATCCAATATTTATTGTACAAAACACTGGATTGAGTTGGCTTACAGTCTTTAATTGTATACATATAAGGGCCGTCAATATCACACGTTAATTTGATGCAATAAATCTGGAAAAAATAATGTGTTAAGGCATTATTGAATTTCATGCACCGTCTCATTCAGAGATCTCCATCATCTTACACTGTTGCAGTGTCTGATGAACATGATGCAGGACGACTGAATGCACGATGAAGCCTGTTAGAATGCAGCTGTATGAGCCTAAAATTCAAGATATGAGGGCAAAAACATCATATGATATAGTTGTGCAACATCACACCAGCAAGAGTGCTGATTTTACCCAATATCTGCATCATTGCAAATGTCATATTGATTAATACTACAGTTTATTAAACAAGACAATATGTCTGTTTTGCTCAATTTCACAAATGAAAATAGTTACAAACTATTTACAATAAAAGCTATAAGTTTCGCTACTCAATTAATCAATGTTTTTGAATGAATCGAGTGAGTGAATAATTCAATGACTCATTAATAAAGACCGTTTCTGAATGAATCAGTCGTTTAAATGACTGATCCCAATTCAAAGACTGCATAGGACGTGATGCAATTGTATGTTTATACTCTTTATTATGTAAACAAATGACCATGGTGAACATATTTAGACAGGCTTTGAACAGTGTTTTGTTTTTAGGCAGCTGAATATAACTTTTAAAGAAGTCCAGTACACATCTAAAGACAGTCACTTCATTTCTGAATAATCATTTATTTGAACAAATTGGTTGCGTGGAAGATCCAGAAACTCAGTCATTAAGACCGTGGCTTGCCGCCACCTACAGGCACTTTTAGTTTTATACTTAGGGCCAGTTTTACTAACAGCTTGCGCCAGTGAAATCCATCTTTTGGCTAAAATAGTACTGTCAGGTTTTACTAAAGACACACAGTAACGAATTAGCGCTGAAAAGGCGTGGACACAGTTATTTTTGTGCACCTGACCGTATTGAATATGCATTTGAAGGAGTTTCCCTTTCAGATGGAAACGTTATAGGAGGAGAGTATTAAAATGAATCATGCAACGCGTATTACTAACACTTGCACTCGTCAAATTACTGGGATTTGCACCATTATTTAACACCAAAAAAGCATGTCTTAAACTGTTTTGCGCTTGAAATGGCTGCAATTATTGTTGCTAGGACAGGCACTGCAGAAAACAGAGAGAAGGGAGAGGATTTTATCCACATGTATTATTTTGAATGCCAGAAGAACACATTATCCTAACATATTGTTTGCCATGTTATTTTGAATTTGCTTCAGAAAATAAAAGATGCCTTGGCAGCCTTCACTAGGAGTCACACAATACCAGCTCTATCAAAACTTCTAGCAAATCTTTAGTTTTTGGCCTCCGGTTCTTTTCAACGTACTGTGGCTTCTTTATTTCTTTATTCTTTATATGCGACTACGCTAATTTGCATCGCGCTTGGTATATTGCGTTGGTCGATATGTAAATGAGATTTACGTCTGTATTCTTTAATTTGCACATTGTTAGTAAATCACCTGAATACATTCACTTTCCCATCGGCACTGTTTTAGAATTGTGCTTTCGTGCTATTTTGCCCTGTTTAGCAAAACTGGCCCTTAGAGTAATATTGTCAAATTTAATATACATTTTTTATAAATAAATAAACAAAGCCAATAATCTCATGGCATTATTTATGCAACTCTAATTGCAGTGTTAATGCATTGATAAATATACCTATATGCCACTTTATAGGTTTAATAAGTGCAATAATTACTGTCTATACAATGCTTTTCTCATTTAAAACAACAATAGCTTTATCTTTTGGGAGTGTATTTTCTCAGCCCAAATTGATCTGTTATTAATTTGCCATTGCGTGATTGGAATATCATGCAATTAGTATTTTTTTATATATATTTTATATTTTACCACTGACAGTAATTTCAGATTTCTGATCCGATTTCTGTTCATTGCTGTAAATCCATTCCTACAGATTAGTTTCATCAGTGTTTGCAGTCTTTCTGATGTTGTCTTGCTTGTCACATCTCAATCATGTTTAGCTGCGTGGGTCAAATCAGCTCTCGTCTCGTTCTCATCACCAGGCAGCGCTGCTGTATAATCATCCTGACATGCCATCTGTCTGAACGTCACAACCATCTGCAGCACAATCAGTCCTGCCCCTCATTCCTCAATCCCATAACATTGTGTCACTAATAGCAAGTGTGTGGTTAATTAATGGCATTGTATGAGGGGAATAATCAAAGGTGAGCTCTCTAAAGCAGACTAATCTCACAGCCCAACCCAATTATGTTGCTCTTTCAGACACAGAACATCAACAACGGTGAGTTTCTCAAACAGGAATTTACATTGAAGAATGAAGATATGTGTGTTTGACTGGTGATCTTTGTTTTCAGGTCAATAAATACTAAATCCAGTTTCTTTCAATAATCACATGCTTGCTTTTGGCTTTCACATCTGCAGTCAAAAGTCATGTATTAAAAATTGTATGTATTTGCATTTTACTATGCACATGTATTTTCAAGTACTTAGAATTTATTTATTTTTAGCTTAAGACACTTTAGACTCGAGGAAGCATTTAAAGACTTCGATAAATTCATGCAACCAGGGTGCTATGCAAATCCACCTCAGGTTTTGTCAATATTCACTCAAAAAAAACTTACATGCATACGATGAAGCGATCTTCTTCTTCTTCTTCTTCCTTGATGTTTAACAGCGGTTGGCATCTAACTTCAATAAAGCAGTGAGTCCCATTGACTGCCATTATATGACCGACAGACTGCAACGGTTTGAGTTAAACATATTTTTTGTGTTCTACAGAAGAAACAAAGTCCCCTATATCTTGGGTACCCTGCAGGGGGTAAACTGATAAACATCACATTTTAATTTCTGGGTGAACTATTCCTTTAACGCGTTAAACTGACAGCTCTACAATATAATAAAAGAATAAAGCTGATTAAATTGTATGTTTTATTTGATAAAAGTATTTACACATTGTGTAGCTAAATTCACAATAAATAAATACATGCATAAATAAAATATGATCACAATGATGGGAACACGTTATAGATTAATGTTTGGTAGAGGTATAGGAGCCACTATTCCCCTGATAATCATATATTAATACAATTACATTTGACTATATATTAAATCGTCAATGGTGAATAAAATGAGTAAAAACAAATAAAAAATTTACCATACAATTGCTGCAAAGCAGCTTTACAGGAAATTAAGTCTCTACAATAGATTTGTATATTGTAGAAACTTAATATATTTAATGTATGGCAAAAGTTGATTAATTCTGCTGTCTGATATCTAGCTATCGAAGGTACGTTGATTGCTTCATTGACAACAGCCACAAGCCACATTTCTGCACACATTGTCAGATATTCTGGATGTACACAAGCGTCGCCTGAGGTGGTGTTTGACATACTGAGGTCAGACAATGATGACCCTCTTAAACCGGCCATAACTTTGGCAGAGATACGATAGACAAATACGTGTGTGAGGTGTTTGGTGGCCTTTAAAGTTCAAAGTCCCCATCACGAAGCACAGTTCTCCGTCTCTCACGCTCAAATGACATTTAAGAATTAATTGAAGCAGGGAGAATTGTTTTGGCACACGTGGAGCTCAAATTGACCTTATCCTTGAGTAAAGTCTCGGACATAAAAATATTAATAGAATATCAAAACCACAAGCTACACTGGGTCAAATGGATATCGACATCTTATTTAACACAATGCAGATGAAAACAACACTGATAACAGCTTCTTGTTGCTTCGCTGGAAACAGAGACAAATAAATGCATTTTTTGCCCCAAATAAATCTGAGGCTTGCAGGGAAAACAAGTTTAGGCGAGGATAACAGCATTGTCTGTGTAGATCTGACATGTACGTCCCTTTTCATGCTTCTGTACGATGCCTACAGCTGCAAGTTTCACCTCTGTATCTGAAACACGGCGGGTGGGATGTTCATTTCACATGCACTAGCTAAACGCATCAGCTCAGGGGTAGAGGCAGATTAGAGAGAGCTAGGAACATGAATTTAGCATGAATTAGAAACAGGTGCATGGAGACTGATTAGCTACGGGAATGAGCCAAGGATGTCATGGCTTTAATGTGTTTCTCTGGTGATGCGTACTAGGCCTGTAAATTAAGCCCAAAGTATACTTTTACGTGTGCTGGGTTAATGTAAATATCATCATCAGAAGAGTATGTCTGGTTTTCTATCCGCACATACTTTATAGACTCATGAGTCTTCAATTTGTGTGAATTTATTGGTCATAACTTGTGGGGAGAAATAGCGCAGACAAGATGAAACTTTCTAGTGCCCATGTGTCAAGCGCTGGTGTTCACGCATGCTATCAAATATAGATTATCAAGTGTATACTTTAAAAGGTTATACTATTGTATACCTTGGGATTTAGCGGTTAAAGATAATGAGATATTTTCAAATTCGCAGATTTAAACACTGGAATTGTACTCTTGAGCTGCTGGGTAAAAACAAACTAAATAAAACACATAAATAATACACATTTTTAAAAGCATTGCTTTTTTATTTTCATTTTTTTATAACCTTTTATAGAAGGTTTATGTTTATATATTACAGTATATACAATTCATTTTTATTCAAGGAAAAATAGCAGGAAACAATATTATGACTCATCCTGCACTCATGGGCGTGTCCAATTTTTTTTGTCCAATCAAATGCGAGCGAGAATCTCATGCCATTTGAAAAATATTACAGCAGAGAAAGACAGAATATTTACTGGAACGGGACTGAAAAATGCACATACCTGTGTGATTTTGTGGGAAAGAGCAGGACGAAACATAGAAGTGCTGGACGGGAACGGAAAGCAGGATCATAAATTAATCGAGGCTTGACCAAAATGAATAAAAATACCCCCTACATTCAAGACAAGAGGGTGAAAAATGCTACTGAACAATTGAACTCGATCTATTATAGCTGTCACGATTATGTGAGATAATGAAATGCAGAAATACATGAAAAATGATTATAGCATTAGGTTTACTTCTGCTCACATTCGCAACTTATTGATTCTCTTACAAATTAATAAAAGGATAAAATATGAATATACATTAAGTAAACACTGTGGTGCACTCAGTAGTCAGATAAACATGCACTGGGCAAATAAAAACATAAATATGAATATGATATGAATACGACACAGAGGCCAACAATTGAACAATTAAGTATATCTCACAGCTAAACTCAACAACGTTTGCTAGGTTTGCTAAATATTGGCCAATATATAATATTTATATATATATATATATATATAGAGCTGGATGGATTACTTACAAATTGTAATCCGTTACTGATTCAAAATTACATGACACACATTTTAGTCAGTAACGTAATCCATTACATTACACATTTTAGGTAATATAATCAGATTATTTTAGATTACTTTTGGATTACTTTTGACCTAACTCATTTATCACATTAATTTAAACAGGATGATATTGTACCATAATGATGTAAAAATACAAAGAGTGAGAAAAATGTATTATTTGCATTATAATTAACAACAAGAAGTGCATTAAACATTATATTACATCAAGAATTCACAAACCGGGGTTCGTAAAGGAAGGGTTTGTGAGTTTAATGAAAGGAAAACATGTAACTAAATAATACAAATTAAACTAAATCACCTTAAAATAACAATCAAAATAAATAACTTACTAAAAAAGAAGACATATTTTATGTTTACCTGCACGCCATATAAGCAACAACCAATGTCAGAGAACCGTGAACATGCAAATGCAATATTTATTAAACTATTGATTTTAAAATCTTAGGGGTTGGAGTCATTGACTATCATTAACTTTTTTAACTTTAGTTAGTGTGTAATGTTTGAGCATAAACAACATCTGCAAAGTTGCGATGCTCAAAGTTCAATGCAAAGGGAGATATTGTCTTTTACAGAATTGCCGATTGACCGCATCTTTAAAGGTAATACATCAGGTGAAAGAGGTTCAGATGACAAGACATTTGAGAACGTCTGCGAGTAAGAAATAATGAGAATTTGGGCATTTTAATGAGTTTGAAAGTCAAGCCTTTCAATAATACATAACAATAAATACATGGTTAAATATCCTACTGAGTGACAATTCAAAGAAAAATGTTCATCAGTAATTGATGCAATGTTGAAACACTTCTTAAACCTGAAATTATTTTTGTAAATCCTTTGTCAAATGCTGACTTCGCCACCATACCTGTTAACATTTGGGTACGGAAATCCAGTGAGACACTTGCGTTGGGGTGGGGGGGGGGGGGGGGGGGTGTAGAATAAGTACATAATATAAGCCATACTTTACATAATTTTAATTGGTCATTAAAAACCATGGCACTTCTCGTAAAGAGTAGGGGCGTAACCCCGGTGTTGGCCAATTTCACACTGGCCTTATCAATCATGGAAGCTAATAATCCCCTCACTTGATTGGCTCTATCACTCCTTCCACCTGTAGCTGGTGTGTGGTGAGTGCATACACTTGATTGGCTCTATGACTCTCTCTCTCTCCACCTGTAGCTGGTGTGTGGTGAGCGCATACACTTGATTGTCTCTTGTCTCTCTCTCCTCCCACCTGTAGCTGGGTGTGGCGAGCGCATACACTTGATTGGCTCTATGGCTCTCTCTCCTCTCTGTAGCTGGTGTGTGGTGAGTGCATACACTTGATTGGCTCTATGACTCTCTCTCCTCTCCACTGTAGCTGGTGTGTGGTGAGCGCATACACTTGATTGTCTCTATGTCTCTCTCTCCTCTCCACCTGTAGCTGGTGTGTGGTTGAGGCATACACTTGATTGGCTCTATGTCTCACTTCCTCTCCACCTGTAGCTGGTGTGTGGTGAGCGCATACACTTGATCTCGTCTCTATGTTCTCTCTCCTCTCCACCTGTAGCTGGTGTGTGGTGAGTGCATACACTTGATTGGATCTATGACTCTCTCCTCTCCACCTGTAGTGGTGTGTGGTGAGCGCATACACTTGATGTCTCTATGTCTCTCTTCCTCTCCACTGTAGCTGGTGTGTGGCTGAGCGCATACACTTGATTGCTCTATGGCTCTCTCTCTCTCCACTGTAGCTGGTGTGTGTGAGTGCATACACTTGATTGCTCTATGACTCTCTTCTCTCCACCTGTAGCTGGTGTTGTGGTGAGCGCATACACTTGACTGGCTCTATGACTCTCTCTCCTTCCCCTGTAGCTGGTGTGTGGTGAGCGCACACTTGATTGTCTCTATGTCTCTCTCTCCTCTCCACCTGTAGCTGGTGTGTGGTGAGAGCATACACTTGATTGGCTCTATGTCTCACTTCTCTCCACCTGTAGCTGGTGTGTGGTGAGGCATACACTTGATTCGTCTCTATGTCTCTCTCTCCTCTCCACCTGTAGTGGTGTGTGGTGAGTGCATACACTTGATTGGATCTATGACTCTCTCTCCTCTCCACCTGTAGCTGGTGTGTGGTGAGCGCATACACTTGATTGTCTCTATGACTCTCTCTCTTTCCTCTCCACCTGTAGCTGGTGTGTGGTGAGAGCATACACTTGATTGGCTCTATGTCTCACTCTCCTCTCCACCTGTAGCTGGTGTGTGGTGAGCGCATACACTTGATTGTCTCTATGACTCTCTCTCTTTCCTCTCCACCTGTAGCTGGTGTGTGGTGAGAGCATACACTTGATTGGCTCTATGTCTCACTCTCCTCTCCACCTGTAGCTGGTGTGTGGTGAGCGTATACACTTGATCTCGTCTCTATGTCTCTCTCTCCTCTCCACCTGTAGCTGGTGTGTGGTGAGTGCATACACTTGATTGGATCTATGACTCTCTCTCCTCTCACTGTAGCTGGTGTGTGGTGAGCGCATACACTTGATTGTCTCTATGACTCTCTCTTTTCCTTCACCTGTAGCTGGTGTGTGGTGAGCGCATACACTTGATTGTCTCTATGATCTCTCCTCTCCACCTGTAGCTGGTGTGTGGTGAGTGCATACACTTGATTGTATCTATGACTCTCTCCTCTCCACCTGTAGTGGTGTGTGGTGAGTGCATACACTTGATTGGCTCTATGTCTCTCTCTCCTCTCCACTGTAGCTGGTGTGTGGTGAGAGCATACACTTGATTGGCTCTATGACTCTCTCTCCTCTCCACATGTAGCTGGTGTGTGGTGAGAGCATACACTTGATTGTCTCTATGACTCTCTCTCCTCTCCACCTGTAGCTGGTGTGTGGTGAGAGCATACACTTGATTGGCTCTATGACTCTCTCCTCTCCACCTGTAGCTGGTGTGTGGTGAGACATACACTTGATTGTCTCTATGACTCTCTCTCTCCTCTCCACCTGTAGCTGGTGTGTGGTGAGAGCATACACTTGATTGGCTCTATGTCTCTCTCTCCTCTCCACCTGTAGCTGGTTTGTGGTGAGAGCATACACTTGATTGGCTCTATGTCTCTCTCTCCTCTCCACCTGTAGCTGGTGTGTGGTGAGAGCATACACTTGATTGTCTCTATGACTCTCTCTCCTCTCCACCTGTAGCTGGTGTGTGGTGAGAGCATACACTTGATTGTCTCTATGTCTCTCTCTCCTCTCCACCTGTAGCTGTGTGTGGTGAGCAGATACACTTGATTGGCTCTATGTTCTCTCTCCACTCCACCTGTAGCTGGTGTGTGGTGAGCGCATACACTTGATTGTCTCTATGACTCTCTCTCCTCTCCACCTGTAGCTGGTGTGTGGTGAGCGCATACACTTGATTGTCTCTATGACTCTCTCTCCTCTCCACCTGTAGCTGGTGTGTGGTGAGCGCATACACTTGATTGTCTCTATGTCTCTCTCTCCTCTCCACCTGTAGCTGGTGTGTGGTGAGCGCATACACTTGATTGTCTCTATGACTCTCTCTCCTCTCCACCTGTAGCTGGTGTGTGGTGAGCGCTTATACTTGATTGGTCTATGTCTCTCTCTCCTCTCCACTGTAGCTGGTGTGTGGTGAGAGCATACACTTGATTGTCTCTATGACTCTCTCTCCTCTCCACCTGTAGCTGGTGTGTGGTGAGAGCATACTTGATTGTCTCTATGACTCTCTCTCTCTCCTCTCCACCTGTAGCTGGTGTGTGGTGAGCGTATTGGCGCCGTTGACCTGTGGCAGCCGTCGCATCATCCAAGTGGATGCTGATCACTGGTGGTGGTTGAGGAGAGACCCCCTCACCCCCCACATGATTGTGAAGCGCTTTGGGTATACAACAATACACAATAATGCACTATATAAATGCATCATTCACCACTAAACATACCAAAAGTTAAGTAGTCATTCTGGAAATCTTCACTTCCGCCTTGTTCTCTTTGCTCGTATCCAGCTCAATTCTTGAGAGTTCATGAAAGAAGCAGCAATGCTTTTTGTGATTGAATTTTAATGCTACAACTATGCACCATCAGTCAACGTTAGGTTGTTTGTTTGATTGGTTAATTCACTCTATTTGCAGACCGCACTTCAAAGCCAGTGGAGTAAATGACTTCTAAAGCGAGGAGAGATTTCTGCGTGTGGGAACTGGGACGAGGCTATGTGTATTATGCTGTTATGTGTGTTGTCAGTAGATCAGAAGTGCAGAGAAACACGGTGTGTGCGGTGAAGGCCAAAACAAGCTGTTAACTGACTCCAGCATGGTTATAATGGCACAACGCTCACCGGAGTCTGTAGTTTGATGTGCTTGGCTTTTAATTTCCTGCTGAAGACACAGCAGCAGAATGAAGCAGAAAGTCATGGCTCTGCAGTCGCACAGCGATATTTGTTTGCAAAACTGTAGCACGGCGCGATCAGAGAGAACGTCTGAAGAATGCAGCATGGGTATAAATATTTTAGTAGAGCTCTGGGATAAAACACATCACCATTTACATCACAACGAGACATCTGCATCACACGGAGCACAAACAAGATGGCAAAAGAAGGAATGTTTATTCAGATTTCATATATGTAATATAGTCTTATGCTCCGAATATCATGTATGGAATTACACTAAATGGAAAATGTGTAGAGCTGCACACAGAGCGAGTCTTTAACCACTCACGAAACTGCGTTGAGTTAAGTCATCGTTATTATTTTTGACACTAACATGGCTCTTTTCTATATAAGTTGTGCTCATTGTTATAAAAGCCTGTTTCCATCTCACAGTAAAAACTAAAATATGCATCTTTGCATCTCATAATTGCCAGCCATTTCTTGCAGTTGTGACCATTTCTAATTTTAAACAGAAACAGGCTTTTGTACATTAAAGACCGCTCCATATTCACTACTCATCCCGCAATCAGTGTCACGCTTTTACCACTCGACAAGAAAACAAGCAGCAACTATAATTTTGTTGAAAAGAGATGCATTTAAACAAAGAAGCTAATTAATAAATAGTCATTTTAACAGTACAAGACTGTAAAAATGCTACAGTAAAAACACGGTTAACAGTATGATACCTTACTGTATATGGTGAAAAACTGTAATAAATGTATCAGGGATAATCAAATTTCACAGAAAAATACTGATACATTTACTGTTCTAGGTGAAAAAAAGTAATCTTATCATTTACATTCCCAGAATTCCCTGCATGACATCACTTTTGATGTGTTTTTTCTTTGTTTATTTTTTTATATGATATAATTTTTTGTTACATTTTGTGGGCATAAGCAGCATTTGATGAGCTTGTGATCCTTTGACTTTCTCCTCACCATCTGTGTTTGTCCTTGTTTTCAGTATTATAAAAAGGTATACTTTTTTAATACCAACTTAGGTTGGCATTTTAACATTATACACATTATACAAAAATATATATTTTTTTTTTACTGTAAATTTAAGCTAAATCTGTAAAACCTAAAATGTTTTATGGTAAAGTTCTGGCACCCCTAACAACCCTAACCTTAACAGCTGACCCCTTTTCCCCGTACATTTCAGTTATTTCATTGTTATTTTTATACAGTGTCATTTTACAGTGAAATATTGTAGTTTTATCACATTTTATTTTTAGAGGAAAAAAGTGCTTTTTCATTGCAATTTTGTTTCCTATAGTTCTGTTTCCCCTCCATGCTTTGTTTTTCTGATCAGTTATGCACATTAGGGTATTATGTTACATTATTTTATTAAATGTAAAAAAAATATTGCGTTATATCATTGTCAGGTGTGTTATCATGATGGTGGTTTGTGTGTGAATGACACATATTAGTATTTACTAATTACTAATTTATTAAACATAAATTAATGAATGAATAAATAAATATAACTACTTGTGATCTTTGATACATCATATGGCTTCTAATGGTTATCATATTATAAAGGCTCAAAACAGAATTGAATACTTTGGTAGATTGATTTTATATCCGTTAATTAAATATACATTTACTGTAAATTCAAGTTCAGTTTGTCAAACCTAAGATGCCACTGTATTTTTAATGTAAAGTTCAGCAACCACAGCTTCCAGTATTTTACTGTAAATTTACTTGGTTTTGATTGATTATTTTTTTTTACAGTGTACACAATATTTTCTTTTGATCTCAGCTGAAGTTATTTCTCAAACAATGATTAATAAATAAAGAAGAGCATATAGAGAGAGAGAGAGAGCTGTGATGCTGTACAGTCCCTGCAAATAAAGTAAAAACAGAAAGAGAACAAATAGAAAAGAGACGAGATGACCTGAAGGAGCCAGTGAACACTGTATACTCCCGCAGTGAAATACAACATAAAGAGCGTTTTCAAAGCCAGCAGAGCCACACGTGTCCACGTCCGATGGCCGAATTGATCCACGCCTTCGAACAACGAGCAGCTCCTCGTCTCCGGAAGAAAACCAACTGTGTCTGATGAAAATTAATATGTGATTAACAGACAGAAAAAGGCTATAAATGCTCCTAAACCTGCACGCATTGTGTAAAACACACCCAATCACAAGAGATTAATTTCTTTAAAACATACAGTTGGTACAGCAATTAATTTGAGATGATTGTTCGCAGAGAACAATTTATTTTTGATTTACAAGTCATATTGATTTCAGGCCGCATGAGCAGCCCGCCTCAATATTACGTCAGGACTGCTCAACATTAACGATCCTCTCTGGGATTTGACTCATACAGCAGTGATCTTTCATGTTGAACATCTTAAATGCAATCACATAAAATGTATTGAAAGACATGAGGCCTGATCCTCGTTTGCGGTCATGTGGTCCTGTGGGAGGGGAGCATAAAGCACCCAATAAATGAACTTTAATGAGTCCGGTTTAATAACAGGCTTGATAGACTTGCAGGAAATGTAATGGAGGGGATGGAGCTTTGCTTAATTAGATATTGTGTCTGCTGTGATTAAATGCAATGGGACGTCAACATTATTTATCATGAGCGTTGCTGGTTTGCTCAAGCTTGTTACTGAATCAAAAAGTGAGTGATGTAACATCAAAATATCTTTAATATGGCTAATAACAAGAAGTAAATAAGTGTGTATGGAAATTAATAACTAAAAATAACATTTTGTGTTTGGGTTCAATATTATAATTTTTTTTATGAAATTAGTACAGCAAGGTAAAAAATGTAATAAATCAAAAATGTATTATTGATGAAACGTGCTCTTTTGATGAATCAGTTTCACAAATATTGTGCAGCACGACTGTTTTCAACATTGATAATAATCATAAATGTTTCTTGAGCAGCATATTATTATGATTTCTGAAGATCATGTGACACTGAAGACTGAAGTAATGATGCTAAAATACAACTTTGATCACACAGAAAACAGCTATTTTACATTCTAATATTATTTCACAATATTACTGTTTTTACTATATAGATATATATAATAAATGCAGCATTTACAAGTTCTAAAAAAAATCACATTTTGTATAGTAGCATGTTACGTTGAACTGTTTAAGGTATCAAATATATAAACATATTTTATTAGTTTGTATTGCAGCTGATTTTCAAAGTGGTTTTGTGGCACTGTTAGTTGTAACGCTCCCGATACAAACAAAGCTGCCGTCACAAACGTGGCATAGCGGGCGGTGTGTGTGCTCTGACACGCTACACGACTGCGCTTACGTGAGCAATCTCCACTCTCCTGTGAGATTAAAGGAGAAACACTCATAAATATGACCAGATTTTCAAATTTTCTCATGAAAAATATGTGTGGTGCTTGTGTTTATTAAATGATGTTGGGGTGTTGTGGGTGTCAGGAGTTGCAATGCTGCTGCTAAACTGTTTTGAGCGGTTCTAGTGCAGCGCTATGCAGCGGTTCTAGTGCAGCGCTATTTTAAGAATTGCAAATTTATATCTCATAATTATGAGACAGTCGCAGCTAGGTTTTTTATGTATATATATATAAAATAAAATCAGTCAATCAATCAAACAAACAAACAGTGGATTTATGGTCACTGATGAACTACTGATGAAGAGTGGACCTTACACAAGTCTGTAGAAAAGGTTGGATTATAGCAGGTCTGTTGTGTTTTGGAGGGGAGTCCTAATGTGACTTCTCTCAGTGCTCTAAAACATGAACAAGCGAGTAGTCCTTTTTCTCAGATGGCTCATAACGAGACGCATGTTTTGGGGCATTCTTCACCTGGCGGTAGACAGACGGCTCTCAGGGTCCTCACAAGAACCGCTTGTCTTCATTAAGTGGCCTGCGTTATCCACTAGACAAATGATGTTCTTCCAGCCTGAGGGCATTTATCCTGCCCCGAGGGAGAGCCGTCAGCTCACGCTCCTGCCCTCTGTTCATTAAACAGCTGCTGCTTTATGACAGCGACGGTCAGGTTAATCTGTGTCAAACACGCTCCTGCTTTAGCACCAAACCACAGGAGGTGGTGAATGAGATCTGCACATTAGACTACGAGGAAGAGTGAACACACAGTGACTTTAGCTTTTCTGATAGACTAATAGACTCATGTTCTGATGAGTATGTGCAGCCTGATATTAAGTAATATTAAAAGTCAACTTAAAATTACAGAGTTAAATGCCAACCAATCAGAAATAAGGATGTTGTTGTTTCCGTTTAAATGACTCAATTCTGCCGCACGGGTGCGTGTGCACATGATAAGTTGGAAAAGAGAGATCCGATGAATACTGTAGTGTAGGTAACCGCTTCATGTTTTTTATTTTATTTTATCACTCCTGAACGAAATCACTTGCCTGTTAAAAGATAGTTGGAGCTGATGGGAAATATAGACAAATTCGTGCTAAAGTATTATTGATGCAGTAAAAAAAAAAATAATAATAAAAAAATATCCAACTGCTTTGCAACCAGAAACTTTAACTTAGCTTTGGCTTCCTGAAAGACAAATTCATCCAATTAAAATAAATTGTTTTATATATTTTTTAAAAAGTATCAAAAATACAAAGAAATGTGGCCCCAAACATCCCAACTGAACAGCAGTGCTCAACGTACATACTGCACACACACACAGACACACACACACACACACACACACACACACACACACACACACACACACACACCACACATCTTGTCCACACACATGTATGTCAGATCTTGTCCTGAGACATGTGTGTGTCAAGCGTGCTGTGCGTGTGTGTGTGTGCGTGCGTGCGTGCGTGGAGAGGAGAGAGAGAGAGAAGAGAGAGAGAGAGAAAGAGAGAGAGAGAGAGAGAGAGAGAGAGAGAGAGAGAGAGTGCAGTATGTACATTGAGTACTGCTGTTCAGTTGGGATGTTTGGGGCAAAATGTCTTTTTATTTTTGATACATTTGTATTTTTAAATACATAAATATTTGTATTTTATTAGAATGAATTTGTCTTTCATCAGATTTACCAGATGTTATAATTTCTATTTGTGCTGGTCAATTATGAACAATAGGAAAAATTGAACTGCTAGCAAAAACTGGGGTGCTGCAAAAAAATTGAGTTGCTCCTCCCCTTTGAGTGACGCCTCCCCAATCTCACTCCAAATCTTTTGCTATAACTTGAGAACCCTCTATCTATCTATCTATCTATCTATCTATCTATCTATCTATCTATCTATCTATCTATCTATCTATCTATCTATCTATCTATCTATCTATCTATCTATCTATCTATCCATCCATCCATCCATCCATCCATCCATCCATCTGTTTGTCTGTATATGTGTATATACAGTGGGTACGGAAAGTATTCAGACCCCCTTAAATTTTTCACTCTTTGTTATATTGCAGCCATTTGCTAAAATCATTTGTTATTTTTTTTTCCTCATTAATGTACACACAGCACCCCATATTGACAGAAAAACACAGAATTGTTGACATTTTTGCAGATTTATTAAAAAAGAAAAACTGAAATATCACATGGTCCTAAGTATTCAGACCCTTTGCTGTGACACTCATATATTTAACTCAGGTGCTGTCCATTTCTTCTTCTGATCATCCTTGAGATGGTTCTACACCTTCATTTGAGTCCAGCTGTGTTTGATTATACTGATTGGACTTGATTAGGAAAGCCACACACCTGTCTATATAAGACCTTACAGCTCACAGTGCATGTCAGAGCAAATGAGAATCATGAGGTCAAAGGAACTGCCTGAAGAGCTCAGAGACAGAATTGTGGCAAGGCACAGATCTGGCCAAGGTTACAAAAAAAATTCTGCTGCACTTAATGTTCCTAAGAGCACAGTGGCCTCCATAATCCTTAAATGGAAGACGTTTGGGACGACCAGAACCCTTCCTAGAGCTGGCCGTCCGGCCAAAACTGAGCTATCGGGGGAGAAGAGCCTTGGTGAGAGAGGTAAAGAAGAACCAAAGATCACTGTGGCTGAGCTCCAGAGATGCATTCGGGAGATGGGAGAAAGTTGTAGAAAGTCAACCATCACTGCAGCCCTCCACCAGTCGGGGCTTTATGGCAGAGTGGCCCGACGGAAGCCTCTCCTCAGTGCAAGACACATGAAAGCCCGCATGGAGTTTGCTAAAAAACACCTGAAGGACTCCAAGATGGTGACAAATAAGATTCTCTGGTCTGATGAGACCAAGATAGAACTTTTTGGCCTTAATTCTAAGCGGTATGTGTGGAGAAAACCAGGCACTGCTCATCACCTGTCCAATACAGTCCCAACAGTGAAGCATGGTGGTGGCAGCATCATGCTGTGGGGGTGTTTTTCTGCTGCAGGGACAGGACGACTGGTTGCAATCGAGGGAAAGATGAATGCGGCCAAGTACAGGGATATCCTGGACGAAAACCTTCTCCAGAGTGCTCAGGACCTCAGACTGGGCCGAAGGTTTACCTTCCAAAAAAGACAATGACCCTAAGCACACAGCTAAAATAACGAAGGAGTGGCTTCACAACAACTCCGTGACTGTTCTTGAATGGCCCAGCCAGAGCCCTGACTTAAACCCAATTGAGCATCTCTGGAGAGACCTAAAAATAGCTGTCCACCAACGTTTACCATCCAACCTGACAGAACTGGAGAGGATCTGCAAGGAGGAATGGCAGAGGATCCCCAAATCCAGGTGTGAAAAACTTGTTGCATCTTTCCCAAAAAGACTCATGGCTGTATTAAATCAAAAGGGTGCTTCTACTAAATACTGAGCAAAGGGTCTGAATACTTAGGACCATGTGATATTTCAGTTTTTCTTTTTTAATAAATCTGCAAAAATGTCAACAATTCTGTGTTTTTCTGTCAATATGGGTGCTGTGTGTACATTAATGAGGAAAAAAAATGAACTTAAATGATTTTAGCAAATGGCTGCAATATAACAAAGAGTGAAAAATTTAAGGGGGTCTGAATACTTTCCGTAACCACTGTATATATAAATGTATATAGAAATAGATAGATAGCCTATGCAATGTCAGCTGGAATGATTGATAGTTTCAGAGCCTAAGCAATTTACTACGTTTTGATGAAATATTACAATGGCACATTTTATGATAATAATATGCACTGATGAATCATGCAAAGTAAGACCGGGAACATGTATTAAGTAAATCAGTTCAAGTCCTAACTTCTTTTGTGTCTCTGTGTGAAGTTACCTATTAACGAAAATGTTCATGGACAACCATTAACATCATATGATGAAAACGAGCCTGCCGTTAATTATAGCAGATGCTAAATTCAGCACATTGAAGACATTTATGACAGCCTGCTGTTAACATTGTTAGTGTCTTAATGCGTTGTAAAAAAGGGAAAGTTACGTTGGATGAACTGAAACCACATACAGAGCCACGTGACGTGTTCGAGGGGATACAGGTAAAGGGACTCGATGCGTGGATGTCTGAGTCACGTGTAATCGAGGCACAAACACATATCTATGACAGCACGGCGTCAGTGTCTTGTTTTTCTCCACTTCTTCTCCAGTTCCAAGGTTAGCAGTCTTTTGACAGGGCGGCCGTGCAAACACCTTTTTATATGTGGCCTTGTAAACTGAACTCAAGTGTTATACACAATAAGAAAATGAACTGAACCGGGCCTCGTTCTGTCACAGCGCTGAGAAATTATCAAGGACATCTTTTAATTGAATATTCCAGCTCCACGGGAAATGTTGAGTTTCAACTTTAAGACTAAATCAGATGCAATCGTACTTATTTTTCTCTGTGAAACGAGTATGCAGTCTTTTACATAATGATAGAGCTATATGTTATATAAAACTAGGTCTGGCATGTGTGTGCGAGTGTCTTTCTGGATGGGGGAGTTGATGAAAGGCCCACTTTGCAGATTATCCACAGCACAAAAAAGCAAAAAAAGAGGCTACTTATCTTTTCAGTTAGATTTCAATTTATGAAAGGCATAACCTCGCATGCCTTTCATCAAGTCTGCCTCTATTTGCTTGGGTTTATCTGTCACCAGACATCCACAGTGTGACAGAAATACATTTCAAAACTGTAACTCCAGCCGAGCTAAATCCACCCCCAAATGGCGGATAGTTAAAGTTTCGCATTAGTCAAAGTGTGTTTGCGTTTTGTAAATGTCTTTTAAGTGTTGTGGAGAAATGCACGCGGTTCTCAAAAGATCTTTAGACTGCCCCCATCAGCAAATCTCTGCATATTTTCCTGCATAATCTCCAACGGCTGGACATCATACATCTAGCAAACCCTTGTGTTTGCTACAAATATTTGCACAAGTCTGCCAACAGAGAACGGATTTGCATGGCTTCCCAAAAGTATGCGGTGGATCCGTCATATCTGTCATGTGCGGAAAACTGCAGGATATCTGCTTATTTTTACACAGACTCGCTGCTGAAATCAGTACTTTATCATTTCACAAAAGCCTTTAAATTTTTTTTTAACCTTATATTGTTCCAAACCTGTATTACACAGAAAGACGTTCATAATCAATTTGATTATGATTTTAATTCAGTTATGATTCCTGGCTGTATTTCAGTTTTAATGTCAATCTTTTTGCTGCTGATTCTGTAAGTTATTTCAGATTGATTCAAACCAGTATCTCGAGCTACTAGTTTCAATAAATTATGTATAAGAGTCTACGTTTTGAGAATCGTCCCACATTTATACAATTCACTAAAAAGAACTGCTTCAATAAAGTCGATTGTTCTTGACAACACTGATTGTTAGGATTGGGTTTCGTTTGAATTTTAACGATTCCAATTATGTTTATCAATCCTTAACGATTCCCAGTTTCGATTCCAATAAGGTGTTAAAAAGTGAAGTCAAACATATTTATTCTGTGTCTTTTAGTAAAACATTCGGTTGCAGCTGAATACCATGAACACAAAATCTGCATCCTAACTTATAACTTCTGCCTATGCTTTTAACAAAAATACCAACTAGATTTAAAAAAATATTAAAATAAATAAACAGTTAGAAATAAAATAAGAACAAAAAAATGAATTAGCAATGGCTCAAATAACATTAATAGCACAAAGGCAGCTTTAATATTAGACTGCTGTCACTTTAAGACCTAATGCACGCATCACATACACTGATACACATGTGCTGTAAGAAAAAAACCCGATATTTTGACAGAAGCACAAGAAGATGCAAAAGAGATTCAGTATTTGCATAATGTATAAAATCACATTAAAATGCACACACAGGAATCGATTGTCAAGTCACATTAATTTATAAAGCGCTTTTAAGAAAACAGATTGTGTCAAAGCAGCTTTACAGTATTCAATAGGAACAAACAGTGTATAATAATACAAATAAAATTAATAATTGAAATGCAGGGGTCTTATCAAATCCACAGTTCTCAACCAGTTCTCAATACCTAGCCATACTGGTGTTGTGTGCAGGCTGTGAGAACAACTCTTTCAAATATGTTTCTTGCCATTATTTTGTGGTACGTTATTTTAAAATCTTTGTATTGAGTCACATTCAATACAAACTGCAAACTTGCATTCACATATATTCGGTTAAAATTATTTATTTAGCTGTGGCGCTAAACAACAGGGGAGCATTGCTTTGCAGGACAACTCTGATACAATCATCTAACTTGAGACAGTCATGGATATATTAGTTTTAATAATTAATAAAATGCAAGGAATAAAATTAAATATTGATCTTGGAATCAATATTGGGATAATTCAGATTGTAAAATGTTAACCAGCCCTGCTGGAGCTCAGAATAGGGAAAGTCGTTTCAGTCTGGGATGACATGAAGTGCAAATAATGACAGAAGTTCAATTCCTGGATGAGATATTCGTTGAAGCTGCAATGCCCTCTTCATAGATTGAAAGGTAAACTCTGCAGAAATTGAATATTTTTAATGCGACAGAGCAAAAGGCCTCTTCTTTTGAAAAACAGAACAATGAATATATTCTGGGCCGTCTAGGACTCTTAGAGCCACATTCAGACAGTGAGATGAGAAGAGAACCGAAGGATAAGAGAAGAAGAGTGTGCTCGTATAACCATATACCTCTCACTCACCCCCACTCACAAAAACCATTTCCCTCGCTCCTTTCTTTACACAGAGAACACACTCATCCCCATCCTTTTCATTTAATTGTGCTCTTGAGGGACCGGCGTCTTCAGGCCTCATGAAAATCTGCTCTCTTTCTGCCCACTCCATGACTCCGTCTACAGCGGGGTGTCTGCTCTGCGCCTGACCTTTTCTAATATTACACATACTGAAGGAGATTCACTCCATCCGGAATAAAACATTTGGGTGAGATTCCATAACTTGGCAACGACTTTAGGAAGTGTGTAGAATTCCAAGTGTCTGCTGAGTCTCTATGCAATTCTGTCTCCTTTCCTGCAGGAGATTTTTAAAGGGCTTATCCACTATTTTGACATTTAGTGTTGTGGTATACAGGGTATAGTGGTTTGAATATGACCAAAGGGAACCACAACAGCAGCGTATGTCTATAGATGTTCAGCGTGTTTTGTAGAAGTGGACTGGTAACATTTTTGACCGATATTTTGCACTTTTCTACTAAACTGTAAAATGTCGTTACTTAAATAAACAAACACATAAATAAATAAATCTTGTGAGAATTGAGTGAAGAGCATCGAACCAGTTTATAATGCAATTTTGTTATTTATGTTCTTTGATGCTTATGATAATGTGTTCCTGTGGCTCAGTGGGTAGAGCATTGCGTTAGCAGCGTAAAGGTTGTGGGTTCAATTCCCAGGGAACACATACTGACAAAAAATGTATAGCCTGAATGCACTGTAAGTCACTTTGGATAAAAGCTTCTGCTAAATGCATAAATGTAATTGTTAGACTTGTGAACCTAGCTGCTCATATGTTGTGAGGCTCATGAATATTCCAGTAATATGAATTTATATGCAGGCAGAACTTGTAACACAATCCACTTTTATTGTCAATATTGGTCCAGCCAGAAATCAGCACTTGTGGAAATTATGTATGGGTTTGTTTTGAAGAAATGCTCAGCAATGGATGCTCTGCAGTGAATGGGTGCCGTCAGAATGAGAGTCTGATAAAAACATCACAATAATCCACAGCACTCCAGTCCATCAGTTAACATCTGGAGAAGACAAAAGCTGAAATAAATCCAGCATTAAGACGTTTTTAACTGAAATACCATTGAGTCCATAATCAATAATAAAGCTTCTTCCAGTGAAAAAGTGCATCTGCGGTTGTCTCGCACATCAAAATCCAGTCGCATATTTGTTTAGAGCTGTTTTGTCTTGTAAACGCTGCTTGATCTGTGCAGATTTCTCTCCTGATTCAGACCAGCGTTATTATGGATTATGGACTCTTAATTTCTTCATGTTGAATTTGTTTCAACTTTTGTCTTTCCAGATGTTAACTGATGGACTGGAGTGTTGTGGATTACTTGTGGATTATTGTGATGTTTTAATCAGCTGTTTGGACTCTCATTATGACGGCACCCATTCACTGCAGAGCATCCATTGCTGAGACACTGATGCAGAGGCACATTTCCCCAAAGAAGAAACAAGCTCATCCTAATCTGGGATGGCCTGAGGGTGAGCACATTTTCATTTTCAGAACAGTTTAGTGAATACATTTTTGTATTTTGTATGGCCAAGCTTTTTGTTGTTGTTATAACTGACAGCATGTCACAGATGACATCAATAGTGATTAAGTTGTATTTACCCATATTCCTTAAAAGCTCATTGCGCTGAGGTCAGTACTCACATTTTCTGACCACAACCCAACACAAATGTGTAGCTCTTATTCTCTGAAATATGACCTCACTCCCCAATCAATATAGAGGCTTTAGAGACTCATCCAGGATTTATTTGTCCCTAACGCCTCTAATATTTGTGTCTCTCTCTCTGCAACACTTGTGTTATTTGGCAGAATCACTGTTTGGATATGACCAATGGTATTTACACAGTTCAAATTCACACAGGATCATAAATAAATGTGTTAATTTTGCGGCCCTGCTGTTTGCGGTGATAAATTACCTGCCTATGAAATGTTGTCAACAGATGGCAAAAATCACTCAAGCACATTACACCGTTCTATGGGGATATGTAATGTAATGTTCTCCCCTCATTAATATGCTGACTAATGTGCTGTTTTTCTAGGTTGTTTACAGAGCAGTTTCTGTCTCATTTCAATGGGTTTATACTGACACAAGTGTGTCCAATCGCTGGAGCAGTTCAGATGCATAATGAACGTTGAACATTTTCTTTGTTTTACATTTTATATACTGTATATATAATATATATATATACTGCTATACTAAATGTAACATTAAGGCATGACGTAACTGTATTACTGTTGTAAGTATTATTTTTTTAAGTAATAATCTCACAACATAATGTGATAATTCACCCAAAAATGAAAATGGTCATAATTCACTTATCCTTCAACCCTGTATGAGTTTCTGTTTTCTATTGAACACAAAATATATTTTGAGGAATTCTGGTTACTAAACAGTTGACGGTAGCCATTGATTTCCATTATATTTTATTTATTCCATACACGGTTTGGTTACCAACATTCATATATTTTGTGTTCAGCATTGGAAAGAAATTTAAAGGTAAGTAAATGTTGCATTTTTTTGTTTTGGTCTGTACTATCCCTTTAAAATATTTTTTCTGATCTCTTTACTGTAATTGGTGTTCCATGGTTGCGTATTTTTAAGATAACTCTTGATAGTTGAGCAATGGTTGCCTTCTAGCCTATTATTTTCTAATGTTATTCCCAAGTGAATGCCCCCCCGCCCCCCACACACACACAATCAATGGCTTTGTTACATCATGCAAAATGCTGTGAATTTGATTAAATGTGATTGATTGAAGCAGCCAAAGGTAATGCCTCCCTATGAATTACAATGACCAGACAAGCTGTCAGTTGGCATCAAGACTTTACTGTTGCATCTTCGTGTTTTCCAACACTTTGACTCAAAATGCCTTGACACACACTAACGTTATTCAGTCATGTCAGACTGACTCAAAGCGACAGCTCACAGCATGTGGGGCAAAAAGAACAACAGAAAAACCAGCCGTAGTCACCGTTGTCCACCTCTGTCGCGACTGCTTTACCTCTTCTCCCGCTACATCAGTGTGAGCATTTTCTGCTTGAAATGTCATTTCCACCCTCTTACACTGCATTCAGTCCATATATTAGCGCTGTATAATGACAGTTGTCTGGGTGAAGACGTGATGTGAAGTAATCACGCCAAAGAAATGAAGAATGATACACCTGCTTTCCAAATGTGTCTCTTGACACCTGTGGCCCCAATTGTGTCGACAAAACAACAATTACTGTTTCTCATCGTCATTCCTCATGTCTTTCTATCTATTGCATGTTAGGATGTCTTTCATTGTCCACATGCAATGTTATAGATAGACAGATAAATACATCTTTCATACACTCATTTATTGTAAGCGTTGTGTGTCTGAAACAAATTGCTCAATAATAGCCAATACTCAGAAGCAGGGCTGCACGATGATTCATATTTTAAACGTGATCATCATTTCTACTTTTCTCAGTTTATTGAACATAATGGTCTGCAATATTTGCCCGCTGGTTATTTCTCCTGAATGCGTTTCATTTGCTGTTTGCATTATATTGCGTTGGTGAAAAGCCTCCACAAGCTTTCATGGTTGCCAGATGTCAACAGTTTAAATCCTCCAATCAGAGCTTTTTTTTTTCCTTAAACCTATACATTTTCCACCCAGAGGTTTACTTAATCTTTCCAAACTGGCAACCATGAATACATTACAGAAAAAGCCTTGATGAGCTGAAAACACTGGCAAACATGCAAGTTGGAGTTTAGTGATCTCTACTGAGATTTTACTCAAATAATACAGCCAGTCTGTTTTCTTCCACGAGGTCGTTTGCGCTGTTTGCTGGAACTAAATCTGTGAGAAAACCATGCGATTTAAAGTTATCTTGATTTGTGCTACATGTAAGAGTGCAGCAATGCAGGAGAAATTAAACACGACATTAAGCATGATTATATTTATTAGCAAAATATTCGGGATAAACCATTCGTCCAATGAGCCCTACTCAAACGTCTCGCTGCATATCCAGTGTGTGGTCTGATATCTGTGATATATGACTGCGGGTCGCCCTGGTTTAATCTGGTGTGTAATGATCATTGTAAATCCACAGCAGTGCAGCACCTGGATCAATGCAGCTGAAGCGTATCTACTGCTCGAGCTCTCAGCTTCTCTGTTTCAAAACTCAAAACAGAGTACCCTTGTGAAAAAGTAGTTTATTCAAGTGTGCTATTAGTATACTTCTTTTAAACTAAAAATAGGAAGTTAGTCTATTTTTTATGTAATTCTAATAAATGGGCTTTATGTACTTCTCAGAAATATACTTAAAATTACATTTAAGTATACTTGACTTAATATATTTGAGCTATGCTTTATACAAAGCTCAGAGAATCCTTGTTTTCATTGCTATATGGTAGGGAGCGCTAGTACACATCTTCTGTAGACCCCCCCCCACGCAAACAAAAAACACAAGTGAAGAAGAAACCAAAACATCAGATGCTTCCACGTGTTAAAACCGCATCAAAACTGTGTAAAGTTATGGAATAAAATGTCACCAATGAAGAGTTAATAATGACTGTCAAGCTTTGGGGTGCTGATCGACTCTATCTACGTTTTGATTATCATTCTGAATGCAATTCATATTCTTTTTCAGCTTTTTGTTGAAAATGTTGCCACAGGAGGCAGTGTGGCAGTGTTCCTGTGACTCAGTGGTAGAGCATTGCGTTAGAAGCGCAAAAGGTTTTGGGTTCAATTCCCAGGGAACACACATACTGATAGTGGAGCGTTTGAAGCATGAAGGGACTTCGCACAGCTCCAGTGATCTGTTGAAGATCTTTGTGAAGATGGGGGCCAGCTGGTCAGCACAGGATTTCAGACAGTACTGGTGTAACACAGTCTGGACCTGGTGCTTTTTTCCTTTTCTGCTTCCGGAAGACCTGACACACCTTGTCTTCGCTGATCTGAATTGCAGGTGTGAGGGAGAGGGGTGTTGCTGGAGGTGTTAATGGTTGTGTGGAGAGGTGTTCACGGCGGGTGTGGGGTGTTTTTTCAAGCCTGCAATAGAAATAATTCAGATTGTCTGTAAGTCACTCACTGCTCTTGACTGAATAACTTCTGTAACTTTAAGGATTTATCAATATTTATACAGTGAAGACTATCCAGTGTTATTATGTACATTTCATTTTTAAATTTCTACACCTGAATACTACTGTTAGACATACATGAAACACTTGTTTGTTCAGCTTCTTTAATTTTTTGTGTGTAATATTTGCTATGCTCATGTCTTTTGTATTTATGGTATATGGTAAATACCCAGGCAGAACCTGATTTTACCAAGTGCGACATGTTCCTGGATCAACATCTTTGTTGACCCTGGAACGACATTGTTATAATACTTTTTAACGTTTATAATTTTTGTGAAGTTTAGGCTTACAATCAGTGTTTGTTGCATGTACATCAGTGTCATTAATCTATCATTTCCTCTGATTTTAGGGATTGCTCATGGTTAAGGTTAGGTTTAGGTGTAGGGAAATGGTCAAGATTACATTTTTGGATTAAAATGTAATATATTCAAATATTAAATATATAAAAAATATATGTTGACCCAGGAATACATAAAACTCGGCAAAATCAGGACATTGCAATACCCAGTTATGTGTTGTAAATAGATTTAGGAGTATATATTAGTAAGATATGATGTTAGGGATATTTTTCGGGAGACTTTTTGGTCCTGCCAGCTCCAGTAATGATGCCGTTAAGATGAGCTTAATAACAAGCAATCCATGTGCTGGTTGGGGAATAGCAACTACTTCATGCTAAAACAACACTTAAGCTTTAGTTCAAATGATCTTAAGAGCGTGATTTGCAATGTAAAATGGATAACCCAGCCCTTTTGGGTTTGCAGTTGCTATTTAATTGTATAACCTTATGTTTTCAAAGATAATTATGAGACTACTTAATGCTAAAAGTATCAGGGAATACCAAATACAGAGAGTAGTGGAACATACTCTTTTCAGACATTATTCTTTTGAGTAAAATATGCTTCATAAACAAGGTGCATCATTAAACTGTAATCGAATCAGTTCGACTCTTGATGTGAAACAAGTAATTTTCAGAACTGCAGGTTTAAACGGTGCGTTAAAGGTTTAATGAATCTCTCTATCCCACTGATTTTCTTCCTTTCTGATTGAATCAGGAGATTGTCTGTATAACTAAACATTTAAACTGACTGTTGCTAACACAAATCTTCTGTGATATAACATTCTAATTAAAATGTAATGCTGGCAAAATTAGAAGGGGTTCGTCAATAAAGTGTTTTCCCCTTCAAGCCCAACATGTTGTATTGGGTCAGTGTACAGAATTGGTCAACACTGCTGTCCCAATACCAAAAAACA
Organism: Ptychobarbus kaznakovi; assembly: GCA_027422405.1. Lineage (NCBI taxonomy): Eukaryota > Metazoa > Chordata > Actinopteri > Cypriniformes > Cyprinidae > Ptychobarbus > Ptychobarbus kaznakovi. Next base: position 15,527,930 of record CM049814.1, on the reverse strand, counting down.
CATTTAAAAAGCATTGAAGTATTCAAATCTTAGATGTTTACTAATATCTTTCTATTATCTATTGAAAACTACAATAATAATTTAAAATATTAGTAAGCTTAATATATATGAAATCATCATTTATTGGGAACTTTCAATTGGGAGATGGCTGTCCCGAACCCTAACCCCTACATTTTAACTTATTGTTGCTGTATATTATCAGCTGCTGTATAATACCGATATATATATTATACTTGTAAATTATGAAACTTTAGGTAATTTTTTTTTAAATAAAATGTGTCCCACATTTTTCAAGTCACTGCCGAAACAATATATGTTTTAGTCAATTCGCTGAGACTGATTGTAACTACACTTGTACATTTATGATCAGGAAATATTACTGTGTCCCCCTCTCTCATAGCTACAATGTATCTCATAGCCACTGGCCTCTGACCATCATGGCCTCCTAATAGTCCCCATACACTTGATTGGCTCTATGACTCTCTCTCCTCTCCACCTGTAGCTGGTGTGTGGTGAGCGCATACACTTGATTGGCTCTATGTCTCTCTCTCCTCTCCACCTGTAGCTGGTGTGTGGTGAGTGCATACACTTGATTGGCTCTATGACTCTCTCTCCTCTCCACCTGTAGCTGGTGTGTGGTGAGAGCATACACTTGATTGGCTCTATGACTCTCTCTCTCTCCTCTCCACCTGTAGCTGGTGTGTGGTGAGCGCATACACTTGATTGTCTCTATGACTCTCTCTCCTCTCCACCTGTAGCTGGTGTGTGGTGAGCGCATACACTTGATTGGCTCTATGACTCTCTCTCCTCTCCACCTGTAGCTGGTGTGTGGTGTGAGCGCATACACTTGATTGGCTCTATGACTCTCTCTCTCTCTCCACCTGTAGCTGGTGTGTGTGAGCGCATACACTTGATTGGCTCTATGACTCTCTCTCCTCTCCACCTGTAGCTGGTGTGTGGTGAGCGCATACACTTGATTGGCTCTATGACTCTCTCTCCTCTCCACCTGTAGCTGGTGTGTGGTGAGCGCATACACTTGATTGGCTCTATGACTCTCTCTCCTCTCCACCTGTAGCTGGTGTGTGGTGAGCGCATACACTTGATTGTCTCTATGACTCTCTCTCCTCTCCACCTGTAGCTGGTGTGTGGTGAGCGCATACACTTGATTGTCTCTCTCTCTCTCCTCTCCACCTGTAGCTGGTGTGTGGTGAGCGCATACACTTGATTGGCTCTACGACTCTCTCTCCTCTCCACCTGTAGCTGGTGTGTGGTGAGCGCATACACTTGATTGTCTCTATGACCCTCTCTCTCCACCTGTAGCTGGTGTGTGGTGAGCGCATACACTTGATTGGCTCTATGACTCTCTCTCCTCTCCACCTGTAGCTGGTGTGTAGTGAGCGCATACACTTGATTGGCTCTATGACTCTCTCTCCTCTCCACCTGTAGCTGGTGTGTGGTGAGCGCATCACTTGCGCATACACTTGATTGGCTCTATGACTCTCTCTCCTCTCCACCTGTAGCTGGTGTGTGGTGAGCTCCTTAATGACACCTGTAGCTGGTGTGTGGTCAGCGCATACACTTGATTGGCTCTATGACTATCTCTCCTTTAACAGTTATTGAAGTTACTCAATACAGATTAATGGCAAGCCATATTTACAGTATGCAAATGTTACTGATTTATTTTTAATTAAAATGTTTGCATTGCATTGAATTTGCTTATTTGATTAGTATAATTGCTTTGAATGCAAACAATTAAAATACAATCGCACAAAATGCATTATATATTGATGCAGATAAAATCTGCGTGATCAACTCAAATCCAGCTTCAAATTATAAAATTAGAGTCCATTATTACTGACAAAAATGACAATTTGGTACGTACCTCGGGTTTAAGTCAGGGTTTAGTACGGCAAAGGGGGAAACTGAACAAAACATAGCTTATAGTGAACAATTTGTCCCTCTCTCTTTATTAAATATACCTTTTTTTAAGCACAGAAAAACCCATACCATAGAGAGCATCAAAACATTTATTGTTTGAATTTCCTGATAAAATAGACAGAATCCGAAAGATGAGACTTTCAAAATTACTTCCACACACGCAGTGGTTAAAACGATCTTTCGTGTACCCTTACACCTCTAGTTATGTTTGTGCATTTAAACATAATACATTACAAATAGCTTGATGTCTATGGTCAGCAGCTAATAGTGAATGCTTCCTCCTCCCTCTCTCTCTCTCTCTCTCTCTCTCTTCTCTCTCTCTCTCTCTCTCTCTCTCTCTCTCTCTCACACAAACAAAAACACTCTAACCCACACAGGCACAGAAGCACTCGGGGAAAGACAAATCAATGCTGGGAGAGAGCGCTTTGAGACAGTTCCTCTAAAAACAGTGAGGTTAATCTGCGCGTGCCAGACTTCCTGTGTGATGCATCACCTCGCGCTAATGATCTTAAGAGTTCTGGGAGGATGTTTGCCATATGTATTGTCAAGAAGCAATTTTCGTACCTCTCTAAGGGATATGTATTGTCAAGAAGCAATTTCGTACCTCTCTAAGAGATTGCATTCTGTGCCTGTAAACCAATGGGCACAAACAACAATAGCTCAAGAAAAGGGGATTTTGTTACGGTTCAGACCCCCGTGAACCATGATGCTCCTGCCAGACGGATATGCTTTGTGCTTCAAGACTACATCTAAAAGCAATATAGCGTATCCTTGTGTTATCTAAACTTTAAATTAATGTGCAACAGAACAACACTTTAGTGAAGTTAACCGGGTGATGACATAACACTTGGTCAGGTCATGTGGTTATCGATCCGGTGACTGCAGACTGTGTTTAACTGGTGTGGTGCCCCCCCAATATCTGTAACATGCAATGCCTTCCAGGTACTCCATTATGCCGCTGAGCTCGTATTTTATTAGCAGAAGTCTGGCTCACTAATTCTAATGTAGCTGCTGTAGTGAACAGATTATTATAGGGCATTCCAGGGCTAGATTTATGGGGGGGATCCTCTCCGACTGCAACCACAGGGAAAGGTTTGCCACATTTCGATTTGAGCTAGGTGGACTAAAGCAAAACAAATGTCCAACACCATCAAATAAAGCAAAGAAGTAAAATTTCTAGACATAATCCAAAAAGAGACTCGACTTGGCATGAACAGACTTGGCTCACCGACAGCAGGTTCCAACATCAATACTCGACAAAGCCCTCATGTTGCCTTTGTCCTATGTATATCAAACAATACAAGTCACATGACAAGAACCAACCAATGAGAGACAGGACACATGACTAAGCACCATGAACAAAACAAAAGAACCAATAGTGGGATAAAAAGAGGGCAAGGGATTCACATGACTAGACTGAAACCATGAACAGGCAAAATATCAAAATAAAAGACAAGAAATATGAACATGAAACAAAATCCAAAAACCCACATTACGACATAGTGTACTTTTTATAAGAATAGATTAATCCTTATTAAAGTTATAAGTTATTCAGTCAAGATCATTGAGTAATTGTTTTTGCATGTTGTATTATTTTCGTTGATAAATACTGTATCAATGGCACAGACAGCAGCACAAATATTAGGCTGCTGTCACTTTAAGACCTAATGCATGGATCCAATATACTGATACACATCCACTTTCTTTCTGAACTGTTTAAGTTAACTTAGGACCGACTGTGTATATGATGATATTTTGACAGAATTGTGTGTATATTTGTCCATTCATGTTTAAGAAGATGCAAAAAAGAAATCAAATCAGTATTCAGTCACTATATGAGAGGCGGCTTTCTATAAGCTTAGGATGTGAAAAACATGAGTGCATCAGTGCTAATGTGAGTTCTCTTTTGTGTCTTATTGCAGTTGAAAATCACATTAAAGTGTGCACACATAAACCGATAAGCAGATCGAAATGAATGTGTCATATCAAATCTAACCCAGCAGGTACCGGACGTCTATGTACCGTCAGGTTGACATTGAACAGTCAGACATTGATTTTTGGTTGAAAATTAAAATCGGGTTGAAAATTTGACGTTGACTTAACGTTGATTTGGTTACATAACCTAAAATCAGCAATGTCAGCTAACGTAGGTATTGGACATCAATTTAACATTGACATTACATTGAATTTACATTGAATTTTGGTCACCCGACATTGCAACTGAAATTTAACCAAACATCAACGTCTTATGACGTGTACCTGCTGGGATGGTTCTTGGAAATTTGGAACTGGTTTTTGATGCCGAACCCTACTGACTAAACATGTTGAATCTTTCTCGGGAAGACTATGTGAGGGATTACTCTGACCGGCTGTTCAGTTTGGTGCACCAATGCATGAGAAGAGTTAAGTGATGAAAGTGAGTAAACGATGAAGTCAAGAGTGCACACAGCGAGGACTCTTCTGACTTTAGATAATTTTACCTGAGGGTTCAAATAAGCAAACATTCTCTCATAACGACAGAGCCATCTGGAATGAAGAAAGTGATTAACATGATTCATGTTGAACATGGTAAACAAGCTCTGCTTCTTTAGGGTTTCCATCTTTTAATGGAATATATATAAAACATCTTTTAATGGAATATAAATAATTCACCCTACATCACACTCCTACTCACACAACATGCCATGCACTGCACTTTAACACAGTTCAACTGGACTACACGCACACACTGCACTAACACATCTGCTATCACTGGACACCATACAATGCACAGCCACGCCATTGCATATGTATAATCTGTTGCACCTTTGCACAACTATCTGTTGCACAACTAATCTGTTGTATAATGTATAATCTGTTGCACCTTCACATATTACTATGTATGGATGTGTGCATAATGTAGAATGTGTACATACAGTGTATAATGTGTATTGATAACTAAGTATGTCTTATAGTACACTGTGTGTACTGAGTATATGTATGTGTTTTTTTGCACATTGTCTTCTGTACAGTCTGTAAGTATAGGTACTGTCTATATGTAAAAAAATTTTTTTGCACTGTCTGGAGCACGCTCTCAAGAATTTCACTCACCAAGGCACTTGTGCTGTGGTGATGTGACAATAAAAGTGATTTGATTTAATTTTGAATTAAATTATAAAGCCACAGGGTCCCCGTGGAGCATTGCATTGCGTTAGCAGCGCAAAAAGTTGTGGGTTCAATTCCCAGGGAACACACATACTGACAAAAAATGTATAGTCTGAAAGCACTGTAAGTCACTTTAAATAAAAGCGGCTGCCAAATGCATAAATGCAAATGTAAATTATGGTTGGCACTTTAAGGAACCTCCACTCAAAATGACTGAAACAAATTATTTCAAATATCAAGGTTGCATGACAAATAATCCTTTGGCTGCATGCGCGGTCCATTGTCTGTCATGCTCTATTTCTATCTGTCAGGAAAATAATGTAACACTTGGTATTGTAAAGTGACATTGGTATCACAATATCTGTGACGAAATCTCTTTCCTTTCTGCTAGCTTTGTTCTGTTCCTCCTGATGATTTTCTTGTTTCTTTGTATTTCGCTGAAGTAATAAGAAAAAGACAACAGTTGTGGTCCGCTCTCTTGTTTTTATCTCCAAATTCTCATGTGTATCTCTTTCCAGGTTTTTCATGCTGTGATTTAAAATGTAATCGTCTCCTTCTTCTAATCCATATCATTAGTGTTTCATGCTGGAATGTGTCTAAACTTGGAAAATGCAACATTTATCTGCCAAATGAGGTAAAGCACTTTAAAATAGCCATCAGTGTTCCAGTTAATGACAGAAATTGATTAACACATCAATCTGGTATGTTATATAATATAGACTTACTCTACATATAATACAATGATATATAACAAGTCCATAATATTGCTTCTGAACGACTCATCATTTGATCTTCTGGGGTTATTAATGGTCTACTGATAGTGATTTAATACGTTTACACTTAAGCTTGCTTTTGATGTTCAATATTTGAGGTGTGAGAACAATTTAACCTCGTTGTACCCAGATTTTGCTAATGATTATTTCTGCATTCTCAGAGCGAACCTTTAAACAAGGTTACTGGCAATCGCAGACTGTTTACATATTACACTTCAAAGTCCAAGTTTAGTTTTCTCTTTTTGAAATGACAAATACATGCTGATTTAAACAGTTATTCCTTTCACGCAGGTGCAGAACGCAATGCGATACTTTGTCTATGACTGTAGTCTTTGCGGTGTGTTCAATCGCAACTTTTTAGCCCAAATGGAGAAAACACTGCCGGCTTTTGTCATTGCTCTTTCTTTGATGTCGGTTTGGTGTGCCATGGGCATTGAAGGACAAGACGACTCCTAGTACCAAGCCATTGGTCCCCATGCGGTTTTTGCCCTTTACCCATCTTTGTAACCAGTTCCCAAGGTTTAGGCCGAGAGCACCATAAACAAATCCTCAAGACCTTTGGATGCAGCAGCAGTATCTGAAACAAAGAGAGGACACACAAATCAATCCAAATCCATTCATAACTATGTTTGGAAACCTTAAAATTTATGTAAACTACAACACATCCATTTCATACTCATTCAGAGAAATAAGCATTCTCAGGGACAGCAATTTGTAGAGCAACATTTTCCAAAAATGCAGCCATTAACGGACACATGCACGATTGGACTGTGTTCAGGACATTATCAAAGGTTTTCTGGTAGTTGTTTGGGAAGTGAGTATAGCATACATTTTAAATAAACTGATGTAACTGTGCTTTACATTTATGCAAATTAGGTCCACAGAGCCAATCACAGTACTGGAAAGGAGAAGCGCCAAACTGCAATATCTTCCTCATCAGAAAAGTCTTCTAATAGTCTTGTAAGCTGAGAAACCTTAACCAATAAAACCAAGTTCTGAGTCTCCTGCCAATGAGAAAAAGACATTAACAGTACAGTCAAAAAACGTTCTTCTCCATCCAGTGAGATGTTAACAGACACATTATATTTTCTGAGCCTGTAAAAAAAGAGACACTTAGGCTGCATTTACACTGAAGGTCTTGATGGCCAATTCCGATTGTGTGACTATATCCGATTATTTCCACATATGAATGAGGCCTGAAACCGATCGGAGAATATCGGAATCTAAGTGACTTTTTCCTGATAACACAGTCGTGGGCCATATCCGATCTGTGCCACATGTGAGGAACAAATCTGAATTTGATCACTTGAACTTTGTAGTGTAAATGCGGCAGATATAAACAGATATTCTACATTCAGAGTCCATGTCCGGCGAAACAACAACAGATACAGCACATCACGAGTCTCCGTCCCAGAGAGATGAAAGCAGACTGACCAAATTCCCAGAGAGGCAGAAACACACAGACACATATTTACAACAAGGTTAAGCTCCGGTGAGCAAACCTTCACGTCAAGGTACCTTCCTCTGTGTGTTTCAGACTGCCAGGGACCTTCAGCACCTTCTTAGTGCCTCATCTGCGTGTTACAGATACTAGGACCCTTCGGTGCTCCAGCAGATCAGCGCTTCGAGATCAAGGCTGCTGAGACGGATTCTCATTCCCACTGCACTGATACCCAACTCAATATCGCTTACCCAAACATTTTTATTAGTGTGCATTGAGTATTATCAGTATTCGATTTTCTAATTTGCATTAGATGCTGTATAGCTGATGCCTGTAAATAACAAATCATATTTGTAATTAATTTCTTAGATCGGGAAGAAGGAGGCGGGAACGAGCGAACATTTAAGACTTTAATAATACAATAACTAAACACAAAATAAAAGCGGCAGCCCCTCACGGACGACTGCCGCACACAAAACACAAACTAAAATCCAGGCCTGGTCCTCTCTCATCTTTCACTGTCGTCACTCCTCCTTTTATCCTTCTGAAGCTCCTCCGTGGGACTCGAGACCGGTGAGTGGCGCAGGTGTCCTTCATTATCATTTACTCCACCGGCCTCGCTCCGTTCCCACGACTCTCGGCCCCGCCCCACTCGTCACAATATTTGTAATTATTTTTTGTGGAATAAGGCTCTTCACCTTATTCGTTTTAGAGAAACAACAGTTAATCTTTCTGTAATGTAACTGCAGTAGCAACTTCCGACTTAATCACTTGCATTATTCCGTTATCATTTGTGGTGTTAATTTAGTAGTTGTTGGTTACTCTTGTTAACAATATCTCATAAATCCATCAGATTGGTACGCTGACAAACTCCCTCACATTTACACTATTTTTTGTCAACAATCCTCCTTGATTGTTTTTACTGTTAAGGTGGCCAACCAAAACCACTACATTAGTTTGGTGCCACATGTGAGAACAACTACACTACACTATCACTTTCAGTATGAGCCTATATAGACAGTTCTGAGACATTACATGACATCATGTCATGCATTCCTTCATTCATTCCTTCCCTCATTCCTTCTTTCTTTCATTAATTAATTAATCAATCAATTCACCCATTCATTCATCCATTATTTTTTATGATGAAGATGACAGAACTATCATGCAACAGATTATCTGGAATATGTGATTTGGTTGGACGGTATACATTTACATTTAATTTAATTTGTGTGTTTTTAAAGGGATAGTTCGCCCAAAAATGAAAATTACCCCATGATTTACTCGTTGTCAAGTTGTTTAGGTGACTTTCTGCTTTCAGATGCATTGGAGTTGTATTTAAAAATGTCTTCCATGATTAAAAATGGCAGTGGATGGGTGGTGAATTCAATAGAAGTCCAATAAAAGTGCATGCATCCATCATAATAAAGTGCTCCACATGGCTCTGGTGGTTAATACATGCCTCCTGAAGAGAATCGATGTGAAAAAATAAGGATATTTTTCTTACACAAACACATCAATTCACTTCAGAATCCCTTCATTAAGCCACCGGAGCAGTGTGGAGCAGTTTTAATGATGGATGTATGCACTTTCTTATGCTTCAAAATTTCTCCACCTATTCACTTCCATTATGAAGCTTGGAAGAGCCAGGACATGTTTTAATATAACTCCAATTGTATTAATCTGAAATAAGAAAGTCATGTACACCTGTAAGGGCTTGAGGGTGAGTCAATCATGGGGTCGTTTTCATTTTTGAGTGAACTATCCCTTTAAGCCTGGATTTTTAGACAACCCTTTTTTTTTCTTTACCAACGGGTTACGAGTAACTTTTCAGTAACCTTTCTCTGTGTTCCTGTGCCCAAATATCCTCGTTTCTTTGTGAGCAAAACTTTTGACAGCTCCAGGGCTTTTGGGAAAACTACAGATTGTACTTTCACAGCAATATTAAACTTAATTAGGGAAACATTACCACAGCTCTCTTTCTCTGTGTTCTCTAGGCATATAGCACCAGTTACTTTCTTTTTCCTCTCTCACTTACTATCTTTATTAAAAGGCCATCTTAGCAGCTGTGATTTACCTATTTAACCCGTTTAATCCCAACTTTTTCCCAGACATGAAAATACCCACATGATGTGTCATTATTAACCCATTTAAATAATCAATAATACTTTTTACAATTGTTTTGTAAAAGTGTGTGAAAAATTGTGTTTATGCTCTGTCTCTAATTGTGACCTGTGTGTACTGAATTAACATATTTCTGCAATCATGAAAGTTGTTATATATCTTAGCCCAGCTATTTTAAAGTATTTGATCACATTCTATGGTTACTATTATGCATAAAACAAAGTTTATACAACATTGATAGAAACACTGAGATAAAATACTTTTTCATATTAGTGCTACCAGTATTACAACATCAATGATGTAATTTCTTTGTGCAATATTTTGTGCAATATTTTTTCATTGCAACAATTTAGTGTCAGTTTCACTAACAACTGCAGTTAGATTTTTATTGCATACCAAAGTTCACTTTTAACACACCAGTCACTATTGTGACCAAACTCAACAAAAGTGAATATATGTGAATTCATATATTAATTCTAGACACCTAAAAGATAATGGCCCTGTCCCAAATGGCACCCTAAACCGTTGCGGTCTTCCTCTAAAAATGAGGAATGGGACACCCTACGGTCTCGTGGACTTAACGGACACACGGCGGCCATTGTAAGTCCGTAAGATCGCAAGTAAACATGATGTGTTCCATTTGGGACGAGGCCAATGTGTACCAAAAATCTTTGTCATATCTTTATGTTAACATACGTTACTAGCCTTTTGTTTCAGAGCTTTGATGCAGTCATCATCATCTTCTCATGATTCTGCTCTGGTCATGTGACAATTTGCACTAATCATGTGACACTGCAAATATTTAATTGAGACTCTTTATATTGTCCATATTTGCAGAACGTGCACTAAAACATCAGAAGCTTTTCAGAGCTTTATAAACAAAACAACTTTCTTATTTTTCGGTGGGACTTCAATTTTATTGATTAAAAACAAGATTTCACTCCAAACTCTGAAGGAGCGTGTGCATCTTTTCTCTGAACGGACGTCTCTGTCTCTTGTTGGTACCTGTAAGGTCCTCACAGGGGGCCAGTTCTTCCTAATCAAGCGTCTGATTGCTCTCCAGTGTTTCTGTGTGGTCTGTCTCTACAGGGGAACTACACTGAAAATAAAGCTTTACATCAACAAAGAATTGCCTCAAATAAAAACATGAATGGACTCCTAATCCAATATATTAGGAGTTTAAAGAGGTTTCACTCCATACTGCATGTGGAGACTTTTTGTTTTTATTTAACCTCAACCTCAACTCAAACCCAGTTAACGTTATTTGTTCTGGTCTCAAACCACATGAGCCCTCCAGAGCTCCCTCATCTATATAGCTGATGTAGTATATCTATTTTAATGAGGATGTGGATTGAATTGTAGTCTACTAAACAGCTTGTGTACAGATTAGTGCTGCTGTTGAATAACGGCTCAGATGTTCTGTTAAGGACTGTGGCTTCGGGTTTACCAAAAGGACTGGTGCAGGCCTGCAGATACTTGAAGAACCAACACAAACCACATATTGCAGTTTTCTGAATGAGAGTGTTTTCCATCTTTGCATATGAATGTAATGCATGATAAGAAAGCGCTGGAGCATTGGATGCTCCTCAGCGCACATCATTTAATGGCTGTGAATTATAATTTTGTCTAAAGAAATGTGAAGTGGAGATATGATAATCCATCTATATGTATTCTAAATGAGCAATTATTTGGAATACATGTTCTAATATATGTTGTTTTACCCTTCCAATGAGGACAGCTGGACATGTTTGAGTCTCATCATTAGATGATAGAGGTATAAACTCCAGTTTAGATTTAGCATGTTTTATGTGTACTGACACGGATTATGAACATTGTATTGCTAGGACTTTGCTACTAATGCACAGTTTCCAAATATGAACACTTGAAGTGTAAATTTAATTTCAATTTTAATTTAATTTAATTAATTTATTAAATTTTATTTATTTTTTTAGTTAAGTTAAGTTAAGTTAAGTTAAGTTAAGTTAAGTTTACTCAAAAATGCACTTCAAGTGTAAAATTAAATAAAAAAACACTTGAAATATAAAATTAAAATTGAATAAAAAGCACTTGAAGTGTAAAACTAAATAAAAAACACGAAGTGTAAATTAAATTAATGTAAATAAAAAACGACGACTTTTTTGCATTTTATATGCTTTTTCAAAATACATATATTGATTTTTATTTTTTTTACCTTATATTTTATTTCATTTCGTTCCACTTTGTAAAATGTGTTTCTTTGTAGATTTTGTTGTTTTACTCTTCTCTGAGACCCAAACTAAATAAATAAATAAAATAAATAAATAAATCTAAATAAATACATAAATTAATAAATAAATAATAATTAAATAAATAATAAATAACTAAATAAATAAATAAATAGTAGTAGTAGTGGTGGTAATGATAAATATAATGACTTTTTTCCACTAATCAAGCCTCATTATCTCTGTGTGATGTTTGGTCACTGTATTAGAAAACTCTATGTGTTGTATTGTCTGTATTGTCTTAAGGGAGATGCTGATTATGGCTTGAGAGGAATGAAAGAAGTGGAGCATTAAACCAAACAAACAAAAAAATAATAATAATGCTAATTGGCCGCCCAGCAGTATGTTTGCTTTTGATTCTGTGCTTACTTTTACCATCTTTTTTTCCGTTTAGATACTTATATGATTTTTGCTGTTATGTATTTGTGTTGATATTTGGTGTGCTTGTGCTTGATATATTTTGGCATAAAGAATTTAGCAAATTAAATGAGCAATGCATTAAAAGATAAATGTTTAACAGGCAACCGTGCAACCAAACTCCAACTTCAGCGATGTGATTTCTAAAAGATCAAACTCATATGTATACTGAACATGTCCTATTCCAAACAGGCCGTGGATGTTATGGATTAGTTGAAGGTTCGATGCTGAAATTAAATTCATGATTTGACGTTATGATCATGGACTGTGCAGCTGCTGAGGAACTGTACTTCACATCCTCAATCAATACAATGGACCTCCAGTGGGCAGTTGTTACGTTCCAGTTTCCCGGATCCCTCCATCTCTCAATCACGAGCGCCCTCCCCGAGTTCTAGCGCAGTGTATACTTCCCTCTAGTATGCTCCATTTGCGCAGTGATTGCCTTTCACCTGTTCTATATCAGAGATCATTACCAAGCCTTTATCTGTCCATTCACCATGTAGGCTTTGCGAAGTATTGCCTCTCTACGTGTGCATGTCCGAGCGTTTCTCCTTCTACTCAGTCTACCTGTTATCATTGACCCACGCTGAACTTACATTGTCTATCTGTCTGCAGCCTGCCCTACGACCTAGCCCGTTCCGGATTCTGATTCTCTGCCACCTGCCTCGACCGAAGCCTGTCGCTGAATACTGAATGCTCGCTGCCAGCCCACGACCCCCTGCCTGATTCTACGCACGCCTCTACCGATCATCATCATCTGAGTTACCTTTTACCTGACTTTTCCGTTTAATAAACTTTGTTGCATATGGATCTGCCTCTGCACTGATTTATTACAGAATACTTCGCCGAACGAAGATCCAGCAACTATGTCTGCTTTATCCGCTGCTTTCACCGCCCAAGCATCTCAACTGGCCACTCATCATCATCAGCTGACGCGACTAACTTCAGTAACGGAGGAAATTAACAGCTATGCAAAATCTCCAAACCTCATCGCGGATACTGTCAGCGTTTGCTCTCGTCTTCGCACCAGCAACCGTGCTGCAGACCGCCGCGAGCCCTCGTTAGCGCTACCTGAAAAGTTTGACGGGAACCCAGGGTAGAATGCAAGGCTTTTCTTCAATGCTCTTGTTTCTGAATCAACCGCTTACTCTACGAAGTATTCGAGAACACCCTGATGATGCCGTTTTGAAATGCTTGCCTTCCATGACCACGACTTGGCAGAAGCATTCAGCAGATCAAAGGCCACGAAATTACCACCTCATCGCACTTACGATTGCGCCATTGACTTCCTACCTAATGCTACACCACCTAAGGGGCGTGTGTCTTTCCTCTGTCCAGCCCGAGACCGAGGCTATGAAAATATATCGAGGAAGAGCTCTCCAAAGGTTTCATCCGTCCATCCACGTCTCCTGCATCTGCTGGTTTTTTTTCGTCCAGAAAATGGATGGAGGACTCCGTCCATGTATTGACTCAGAATGCTCAACGAGTGTACCGTCAAGTTTCGCTATCCACTACCCCTGGTACCAGCTGCTCTGGAACAACTCCGCAAAGCAAGATTTTACACCAAGCTGGCATCTGCGTAGTGCTTACAACCTGGTTCGTATCCGCGAGGGGGATGAGTGGAAGACGGCCTTTTCTACGTGTACTGGGCACTATGAATATCTGCATGCCTTTTGGGCTTTCCATCAGTCCTGCAGTGTTCCAGATCATTCATAAATGATGTCTTCCGTGACATGCTCAATCGCCAAGTCGTCGTCTACATTGACGACATCCTGATTTATTCTGATACCCTAGAGGACCACGTCCAGCACGTCCGTGCGGTACTTCAGAGGCTCATCCAGTATCAGCTCTTTGCCAAGATCGAAAAGTGCGACTTTCACCAGACCTCTATCTCATTCTTGGGCTACATCATTAGCCCAGGAGGCGTGGCCATGGAGGAGGGCAAGGTAAAGGCAGTGGTGGAATGGCCCAGACCTACTACGCTGAAGGAGCTGCAGCGCTTCCTTGGGTTCGCAAACTTTTTACCGCCGCTTCATCAGAGGATTCAGCATGGTGGCAGAATCCCTCACGGCTCTGGTTCGCAAAGGCACGTCGTGTTTCCCTGGAATGAAGAGGCCACTAAAGCCTTCAGTCATCTCAAGCAGGCTTTCACTTCAGCCCCCATCCTGCATCATCCAGATCCTGAGTTACCTTTTGTTGTTGAAGTGGACGCTTCTAGTACCGGCCTGGGTGCAGTACTATCTCAACGTCAAGGATCACTCCCAAGTTGTACCCTTGTGCGTATTATTCCAAGAAACTCAGTTCCGCAGAGAGGAATTATGATGTGGGTGACCGCGAATTACTGGCCATAAAGGCAGCTTTCGAGGAGTGGAGGCATTGGCTGGAAGGTTCACAATCCTTTCCTCGTCCTTACTGAAAACAAGAACTTGGAGTACCTTCGCACGGCTAAGAGGCTGAATCCCCGTCAGGCCAGATTCCTTGTTCTTCTCACGCTTCAGTTCACAATTACCTCCGCCCAGGCTCCAAGAATACCAAGGCGGATTCCTTGTCTCGTCAGTTTGATTCTGAAACTTCCATCAAGAATCCTGAAACCATCCTCAATCCAGATAGTCATCGGGCCCATACAGTGGGATATCGAGACCGAACTCGAGCTGGCCAACGCTCACACCGGAATCCATCCGGAATGTCCCCTGGTAAACTCTATGTACCTGAGACCCTCCGTGAAAAGGTTCTGCAAGCATGTTTCACGCCCTTCCCAGCTCCGGGCACCCAGGTATTACTGCTACTATCCATCTTCTTCAGAATCGCTTCTGGTGGTCCACCCTGTCCCAGGATGTCAGCCGATTTGTTCAGCAGTGCAAAACCTGCAATATTCAGAAATCGTCCCGTCTCTTGCCCGCCGGTTTGCTTCAACCATTGCCCTTACCACAGCGACCCTGGTCACATATCGCCATCGATTTTATTACGGATTTGCCACCATCAGACGGACACACTACTATCCTCACGGTCATCGACCGCTTCTCCAAGGCCTGCCGTCTCATACCCCTCAGTAAACTTCCACGGCCCTACAGACCGCTGAATACCTTTGTAATCTGGTGTTTCGGTTTTATGGTTTACCCGAAGACATCGTTTCAGACAGAGGGGCTCAGTTCACGTCCCGTGTCTGGTCTGCCTTCTTCCAAATGCTCCAAGTCAACGTGAGTCTTACCTCCGGCTATCATCCTCAGGCTAACGGACAGGTGAACGTCTCAATCAAGAGGTTTCCCGCTTCCTCCGGGTCCTATTGTCAACTCCACCAGAAGGACTGGAGCCGGTACCTTATGTGGGCGGAATACGCACAAAATTCCATCCAGAGCAATCCACGGGCTTGACTCCTTTCCAGTGTGTCCTTGGTTTTCAGCCACCCCTGTTTCCCTGGTCCGGTGAGCCCACCAACGTCCCCGCCGTGAACGACTGGCTCAATCGAAGTGAGGAGACCTGGAATCTAGCACACACACACCTCCAACGAGCTGTCAATCGTGGTAAGAGGCAGGCTGACCGTCATCGCCGCTCCAACCCAGAATATCTGCCAGGTCAATGGGTATGGTTATCCACTCGCAACTCCGTCTCAACCTCCCTTGCAAAAAACTCAGTCCGAGATTCGTGGGTCCTTACAAGATCTTACGTCAGATAACTCCTGTGTCCTTCCGTCTGGCCCTACCCAGGCATCTTCGTATCTCTCCTACGTTCCACGTCTCACTACTCAAACCCGCCACGCCACCCACAGAGGAAGAGAGGGGAGATTCTTCTAGACCGTCCTCTCAATCTATGCCGTTCAGGCCTCTCAAGCCATTGTTGTAGAGGGTGAGGAAGCTTACCGTGTTCATCAACTACTGGATTCAAGACGCCGAGGGGGTCACCTTCAATATCTGGTTGATTGGGAGGGTTGCAGTCCAGAAGAACGATCTTGGGTCAATTCAAGGGACATCCTAGATCCTATGCTCACTCAAGAGTTTCATTGTAATCACCCTGAGAAGCCTGCACCCGTGCTCGGGGCAGACCACGGCGCCGTCAGCATCCTCGCGCGCCGGGAGTCGCTCGCAGGGGGGGGGCTCTGTTACGGCTTCCAGTTTCCCGGATCCCTCCATCTCTCAATCACGAGCGCCCTCTCCCGAGTTCTAGCGCAGTGTATACTTCCCTCTAGTATGCTCCATTTGCGCAGTGATTGCCTTTCACCTGTTCTATATCAGAGATCATTACCAAGCCTTTATCTGCTCCATTCACCATGAGGCTTTGCGAAGTATTGCCTCTCTACGTGTGCATGTCCGAGCGTTTCTCCTTCTATCAGTCTACCTGTTATCATTGACCCACGCTGAACTTACATTGCTATCTGTCTGCAGCCTGCCCTACGACCTCCAGCCCGTTCCGGATTCTGATTCTCTGCCACCTGCCTCGACCGAAGCCTGTCCCTGGATACTGAATGCTCGCTGCCAGCCCACGACCCCCCTGCCTGATTCTACGCACGCCTCTACCGATCATCATCATCCTGAGTTACCTTTACCTGACTTTTCCGTTTAAATAAACTTTGTTGCATATGGATCTGCCTCTGCCCACTGATTTATTACAGCAGTGAATATTACCTTTATAGATTTCTCTGCCATGTCCTCAAAACAAATAATTGCACAAACAACATCTATTTACAGCAAGGTCTTCTGAGGAGGCCTCGGGGAGTTTACCGTGTTCAGGTAACCAGAGAAGAATGATATTCCTCTCCTTGATATCATAGCAGCATGTGTAGAGTATCCCAGAGCGTGAACGATTGCAACCTGATCTCATTAGCATTCGTAGCTGTTCGCACATGAAGTGTAGCTTTAGCGCACATACATTTTCATGGAGAGACACTAAGAAGTGCTTGTGCAAGAGTTTGATATATATGCAGAACTTTAGAGATTAATGTTCATGAATCCTTTGAGGTTCACAGAGAATTAAATTCATATAATTTGTTGCAAATATGATAACAATTTACAAAATGGTTAATTTTGTTTATTATAGTTATAATTTTATAACTAATTCTGGTCAATGCAATTGCTATTAGCATTTTTTAAATTTAAACATTTTGAGTATAATTAAGTAAAAAAAAAAAAAAAAGATATTGTTTTGATTTCTATTTTCTATATTTTTGTCTCTGGAGCACAAAAGCAGTCATAAGCAGCACAGGTATCGTTGAAGCAACAGCCAATAATACATTGTATGGGTCACAATTATACATTTTTCTTTTATGACAAAAATCATTAGATATTAAGATTATGCTCCATGAAGATATTCAGTACATTTCCTACCGTAAATATATCAAAACTTAATTTTTTGATTAGTAATATGCATTGCTAAGAACTTCCTTTGGACAACTTAAAAATTTTTTTCTCAATATTTAGATTTTTTTGCACCCTCAGATTCCAGATTTTCAAATATTGTCATATCATAACAAACCATACATCAATGGAAATATTATTTATTCAGCTTTCAGATTAGGGGTGTGAACCTACACTGATCTTACAGTTCGGTTCGATTACGATTATCATGTCATCGATTCGGTTCAATTCGATATCACGGTGCATCACGGTGAATTGACGATGCACTGCATCCTCAATTTTCAGTTTTACTTCACATTGTATACAATTTTGTCAATAAATACAAGCAGTCAGATATATGAACTGAACCTTTAATTTTACCTGCTCAAAGAAAACAGGCTTCTTGAATGTATCAAACAAAACTAAGTCTGGGCACAGAAGACAACAGGAGCATTCAGAACAAGTACACAAAAGTAAATCCTGACAGGGTTAACAGCACAGGGTGAAAACGGCTGATGTGGTTTCTCGAGTTAGTTGTGTTACCCCCTGCATATTTTTTTTTGCGCGTGACCTGATTTACACACAGCGTGTCTTCTCCAGGTCGTGCTTACCAGGTTGTTCATAAAAGCCAGAAGTTGTCTTTTGAAGTAGTTGGAGCATTTTTCATTATACGCTCACTCATGTGTCGCCTAAATCCAAAAAAGTGTTACTATTACCCCATCCCACACATTGAATTTACTGTTATACATACATTTATACACTGTATGATAGGACGGGTCAAGTTTAGAATAAAATGAACCAATTAGCACAAATTTAGGCAACATTTAAAATAGCTCTTACCAATGAAACTGCTTTTTATGCCCATTTTATAGAGTTTTCATGTATCCGTTTATGAGAAAATATTTTTCTAGTTTTGTATGCAAAATTATCACACATAAAAGATTTCAAAATATTGCCAAAACGCCACTTATAGGCAAACTTTTGAGCAAATATATTTGTGTTTTCATTATACCTCTTCATCGTTACATTGTTTGTGCTCATCACTACATAACCCTTTATTTTCTCATATATCAAACGACAGTAATAATCTTTCTGTCATTATGATGAACCGATTTCTCTTTTTAACACTTTACATTAAGATTGGCTGTCGGATATCAAACGCCGATACCCTTTGAATTTGCTTTTGCAGTCCTTTAAAAAATTTAAAAACGTCTAATTAGGAGGTTTTTCCTCGATTCGGATCATTCATACTCACCGATCCACCGAATGTCAGAGCCCCATGGCCAGTATCTCCCTCTCGAAAAACTAAAGCGCATGATGAGAAGTTCTCTCAATCAGCGGACACGCCACTTCGATGATGGGCGGGAAAATAGACTGACTGAAGTGATAAATGCCCAATACACAAGAATCACGATTTTCAAACTGTTGGACACCATAAATAGATTACCGGATATGCAAACACACAAATGTTTCGAAACGCAATTAACCTTAGAACCGTAAACGCAAACAGCCTGAGGAAAAGAAAGCTGTGTATTTTGTGCCACGACTCACCACGGTCACTCGTCTCGCCACCCTCCGCCTTTGCATTTCCCGCTACAAAGCATTTGTTGACATGACTCAGAAAAGCTTGATCAGTACATTATAATCGTTTAGGTCTAACTGAACCGATACCGAATCGTCCTCGCTGCATCGCAAGTGCCCTAGAACAAGAATTAATTTCACACCCCTAATGTATAAATCTCAGTTTCGAAATTTACCCTTATCCTGATTTTGTGCTCCAGGTACATTTCTGTTTATTTTCTATTAAAAATTAAATGAAATCCAATGATACATTTTTGAAGAATTGTTATTCATAAGTTCATGATACCTAATGTATTAACTATACATATAAGTACACTTTACTACAAAATAATAAAATACATTTAAATGTAATAAATAAATGTGTAATAAAAATGCAATAACCATATAAATAAAAAAATGCTTAATGGCATTTCAATGAATAGATTTAACAAACGTGACATTTATAATGATTTAATTGTGTTTTGTGCATATTCTAAAAACTATTACACCTAATTAATGCTTCAATTGTGTTTACTTATTGATATAAAATCGACCTTATAAAGTGTAAATAATGTTTGTTAATTTTGACATTGCATTTAATTAATTATTTGTGTTATTTATTTATTTTTTAAAGATCACATTTTCAAAGTATATTTATATTTTTTAAAGATCACATTTTCAAGTGTGTGTGTGTGTGTGTGTGTAGGCCATAATAGTGTGTGTGTGTGTGTGTGTGTGTGTGTGTGTGTGTGTGTGTGTGTGTGTGTGTGTGTGTGTGTGTGAGTGTGTGTGTGTGTGTGTGTGTGTGTGTGTGTGGGGCATGTGTGTGTGTGTGCGTGCGTGCGTGCGTGCGTCGTGTGTTTAAACTACAAGTGAATGATGTTGCTTGTGTATGATGACTAGTTAATTCATAAATGAAATTGTTTTTTGTATGAACAATCCCTTGTATTTTATTGAACATATTCGGCATGGGTTAAAGTATATAATATTCCTCCTGATGTATTTACAAGGAGAAGGTTCATTTATGAGGACATTTTTCATGTCCCCATATAAAATTATACAGGTAAATCAAAGTGAAATGTTATCGCTTAAAACAGTCCGCTCAGTGACATGGCATAGAAAAAAAATAAAAAAATAAAATCAAAATGAGTAAATTTTAAAGTTTTGAGGGAAAGTGAAATGCACAAGAGTCTCCTGTGAGGGCTATAAAATAGGGTAGGTGTATATGTGAAATAAAGCACATACGGTTTGTATGTAAATAAAATAGGGTAAAAAAAGAAATCGAAAGTAAAATGTGCATACGCTATGGAAAAGAAAGTGCAAACAGTAAACCATAAAAACAAAACAAATTGTGTGTGGTTGTTGTGTGTGGGTTGTGTGGTGCGCTGCGTGCGTGCGTGGTGGTGTGTGTGTCATGTGTGTGTGTGTGTGTGTGTGTGTGTGTGGGGCATTTATGTGGTTTATGAGGACATGTTAAATAGAATAAACGGAATGAGAGGGATGTGCGAAAGTGTTTGTACTGTATGCACATGGGTATACATGCAATACGTATTAAAAAATTCATGTTTTGTTATTAGGACATTTTTACAGTGTCCCCATAATTTAAACGCTTAATCATACAGAGTGAGTTTTTTTGAGGGAAAATAGAAATGCACCGTCTCCTGTGAGGGCTGGAACTTTATTAGGGTAGGTTAGGGCAATAGCACATACGGTTTGTAAAGCCTAGGAAAAGCTAAAAACTTCCTCATCTTTCTTCTTGCCATGGAAAGTCCCCGTTAGCCCTCCAGAAGGCAATAAAAACCAACAATGAAATGTGTGTGTGTGGTGTGTTGTGTGTGTGTTGTGTTTAGCAGCTGTTCTGCAGCGTGTGTGTGTCCTGCCGAAGGGGAGGTGTCCTGTGCACAGACAAGCGCACGACTCTCGCAAGTGTGCGTGTGTGTGTGGCATTATTTATACCACACTGTGTGTTTGTGTGTGTACACTTCTAGTGTGTGAATAGAAAGTTTTGTGTGTGTGTGTGTGTGAATTTGTCACTGTAGTGTACAGTTTAATAGTTAATTCATAAATAAATTTCCCCTTTTTTAAGTATGAACAATCCCTCTGTATTCTGAATATTGAACATATTTTGGCAATTCCAGTTCCAAAGCATATCATAATATTCCTCTCTGAAGTTATACTTTATTAATAAAAAGCTTATTTGGATCTATTTGAGATGCTTTCGATATGTTGCTGTTTTATTTTTTGGTGTCTGTCCATACTACATGTACACTCTTAAACATGAAGGTGCTTAAAAGATTCTTCACAGCGATGCCATAGAATAACCATTCAGTCAAAGGTTCTTTAAAGAACATCTCTTTCTTACCTTTTTATGATCTGCAGAACCTTCTTTCACCACAAATAACACAGAAAGGTTCTTCAGATGTTAAAGTTTTTTCTAATCTAAGGCATCGTGAAGCAGCTTTATTTATATGAGTGTACAGTTCACATGCATATACCTATGAATGCGAACGAGTACACTGTAAAAAATACAAAATTTGGCAGCTGTGGTTGCCAGAATAATCTTGTAAAAAATGCAGAGAGACTGTAAACACATTTACGGCTAAAAAAAATTACAGTATAAAACTGTAACTTACAAACAAGAAAAATGAAATGTAAAGCAGTAAATTCAAGAATGCACACCGTTTTGTACCTTTAACATACTGACAGCCATAATAATAATGCATGCGGTAAAAGAGAAACCCACATGAAGAATGAAAGCTCATCTCAAGTAGCTTCGCCACAAGCAGAAGTATATACTAATATATAGAGTCATTGACGCAAACACAAAACACCATCATGATACCTAAATAATGCAATACATTTTCATTAAACAACAGAAGATGTAACATAAAGGCCAAATGCACATAACTGATAACTAAAACTATTAAAAAACACGATTTTTAAACAAAATACTTTCAAACGTGGAGCGTCACGCAGGGAATTCTGGGAATATCATTTTACAGTTTTTGACTGTAAAGTATACATTGATTTGTTCTTTTCACTTCTAAAAACTGTAACATTAACAGCATTTTACTGTAAAATTACATGAAATTTACGGTTAGATCTTTTACAGTTTTTCCCTGTATATAGTACAGGAACATACTGTGTTAATGTATCATAATGTTTTTTTTCCATAGCGTTTTTACAAAATGTTATAGTTAAAATTACACTTATTTTTTATGAACGAAATGAAGCAACCTGGTCTCATAAAAATATGTAGCTCTGTGCACTTTCTGTGCGACACCGTTTTACATACATTACTGCACGTTTCGCCGCAGTTTCAAAGAGATATGTCCACTGACTGGCGCTAAAACACAGGTTAAATACGTGAACCCTGGCATGTTTTTATTACGTTGCTACAGAAAAGTATTGCGGCAGTTCAGAATTCAAATATCCAGGGTCTGTCCCTAAAGGTTAATGCTCTATCATGTCCTACACCAAACCCAACCCTAAACCTACCCGATAGTGTTAACAAATGCAAAACTGATATAAAAACATATTTGTTGATGCAACCTTGCCATTTCAGCTTCCTTATATGTAGATTTGTCGAATTATGATTACACGGGATTCGAACCGGAGTTCCTCGCCTCCTAAACACATCTCTGTACTCCATGAGCCGAACAAACATACCATCTATGAAAACACATAGATAAGAAGCTGGATATGTGCGATGCTAACGTTCAAAAGCATCAGTTTTCAAATCTCCTCGCTTTTTAATATTGTTTTGAAGTCGTGACATTGTATTCTTCAAGTAATTACGCTTTATTAATCAAAACTCTGTAAATGCGTGTAAAAGGAGTAAAAGGTGTCCGAGTTTTACAGCCTCTAGTGTTTGTTTCTTTTGGAAACTGCAGTAATATGTAGTTATTGGTACATATTTCATGTCTCGGTAAAAAGTGCACCCAGGTACGTAAATGCCACGAGACCAGGTAGAATGAAGAATAACTCGGACACTTTCACACAATCAGATTGGTTCATCATCCCAGGGACACCCTTTCGATCAAACAGAGAAACGCGTGCAGACATTTGGAGATGCAGTCTTCGGTCGGTGTCAGATTCCTCTTTCACTGCACTTTTAGAGCCAACACATCTTTAATTAGCCAGTCGGAGTTGAGGCTCAGAGAATGGCCTTCAGTTAACAATATTTCATATTAATTAAAATGTTAATTAGACAGAATCCCTGAAGCCAGAGAGTGAGTCAGAGTGGTTTTATAGGTCATACACGGCTTCTGCTTCGGACACTGCTTGGGATCCTTCATCTTCTGATTCCTAACAGGGTTAATTTCGACAGTTTTTTCACTGACAACGAGACGATAACAAACAAAAAATATTTTTTAACTACAAAAATTATGACGTAAATCTATTGACATTTTCTAACCATTTTTTAACCAAATGTTACGGAGGGAGGATTTGGGAAGAGATTAATTCAGAACGAATCTGCTGCGTGCTTCGGAGATTATGGGAACATATGAATCGGCGGGACTTGCTGCACGGCGCATAAAATGTTCAAAACTATCAATATGTGGGAGTAAGAAAAGAGCAGACATGCATAAATCTGAGGACGCAAGAGAGAACCTAATTCAGTCTGGTTTTCTAAACGCAGACACTGAAGCAAACACACAGAAAGCGTGTCTCACAGCGCGTGAGTACTCTTTCGCATCGCATGAACGGAGAAATACACACAAAGAGATGTCGAAATGTCCATTTGGACAAGTACACACAGTTGATTAAGTGAACGTAAACAGTATGGAGAACGTGCATCAGTACATCGCATCCATTGCAGCTGTGCATTCGGTCTTAAAGGGCCAGCAGCCTAATTTACTGTCACTGATGTTAATCAAGCAACTAATGAAAGACAGAAAATCACTCGCTGCTCTTGACTGAAAAACTTTAGTAGCCCTATAGATTAATCTAAATTTACTTATAGAAATACATATTTCTTGAAAGAATGAAGAATATGGTAAACAAGTTGCAATTAAGAATGCATAATTAGCTTATAACATTAGTAATTCATTGGAAATAAGACCATGTTCTTGTTCTTTATGAGAAGTGATTTTATTTAATTTTAACAAAAGCATGTTGTGTGTCACCGCAGTCTATCATGATAAAACCTTAATATCAAACCTATATAACGAGTTTGGAAATTTTAATTGCACTGTAACTAAACCCATGAGATTTTAGCTGACTTAATTTACTGTAGGTTTAGTTGAATATAATGTTATGATATTTGGTCGACTAGACTAAAACCAAAAATAATTCAGATGACTAAAATATGACTAAAACTAAATACAAATGTGTCCCTGGAGCACAAAAGCAGTCTTAAGTCACTGGGGTATATTTGTAGCAATAGCCAATAATACATTGTATGGGTTAAAATTATCGATTTTTCTTTTATGCCAAAAATCATTAGGATATTAAGATCATGTTCCATGAAGATATTTAGTACATTTCTTACCATAAATATATTCAAACTTAATTATTGATTAGTAATATGCATTGCTAAGAACTTCATTTGGACAACTTTAAAGATGATTTTCTCAATATTTAGATTTTTTTGCACCCTCAGATTCCAGATTTTCAAATATTGTCCGAACCATACATCAACGGAAATATTATTTATTCAGCTTTCAGATGATGCATACATCTCAATGTCAAAAATTGCCACTTAAGACTGGTTTTGTGCTCCAGGGTCACAAATTTGCTGTCAAAATTAACACTGAACCCAAGCTTATACGTCTCTGTATACACATATATCGTGCTCTTAAAAGTGTGCATTACCAGCTTTTCTTGCCCTCGCCAGTCTGGGATTGTCTGGGGGATCGCATTCATATTCATATAGACACATAAAAGCACATGGACATCTACAGATGTGTGAATGTAAACATATTTATTGATACAGGAAATCCTGATTATACCAAATTTATATTTTGAAAATATTGAATAATGTGATGATAGGCAAGTCACAAAATGCTAAGCAAGCAAACGCTGCTTATGTGCAGCAAAAACTGCTTTCACATGGACCTTAATTGTTCATCTGAAGGCAACACAAAAACCCATCAAATATGTGTCAGGCTCTTTTTCTTTGAGTTTTAGACACTTTGTGCATCATTCATCTCATCCTCAATGCTTAAACCTCCTCCTTTCACATAACTTGACAGCTATATTAATGGGGAAACATGCTGACAGCAACTTTAGTTCCCACAAAAGGCTTTCTAAAATCAATAGGGAAAGTGAGGAACATAATGGACTGCACTGAGTGCTAGGGAGGATTTGGTCTTGACTACAAATTCAGTTTCCGCTGTTTTAACTGGTACTTGATGACTGTTAAAGACTTTTATATGGAGCCAATCTGAATGGCTGACCCAATTATTGTACTTTTATTGAGTGGTTGCAGTTTTAACAGACTGACTGGTGCCGAGCGAAATGTAGGTCAGAACTTATATTCATATGAAGTTGTTTCATCAGCTAACAGAGCTACTTTTGATGATTGTTAATGGACAATATTAGTCTCAGAGTTGTGTTGCAGCATCAGCCAGTGGGAGCTTTATACTGTATGAGTCAGTGAAGAAGTGAATGAATGAATGACTGAACAAACAAACAAAAATAAAGACAAAATTGCACAATAAAAAATTATGATGCCCCCCCCCCCAAAAAAAGGGTTGTTTAAGAGTCGAGCAAATTATTTTTATTCTTAGGAATAAGCAGTGTTATGTTAGTATCATTGGTATACAATTGTAGTTTTTATTAATCATTGTATTTTTTTTTTTTTTTTTTAAGTTTTAGTAATTTTTTTGTGTCTTTATAATTTTTTGTATATATTTTTATTTGACCTATTTGTTTGTATTAATTTACTATTTTATATGAATTAATATTAATAAATGGTTTAACTAATACTAACTTACTTAACTAAATTAAAATATAAATGCTGCCTAGCAGAATTTTTTATTGAAATATTTTATTTCAGTAAGTATTTATTTTATTTAAAGTAATTGTTTTGTTTAATTTGATGATTTTTTAATGTATTTTAGTTTTAGTTAACTATAATAACCCTGAGAGGAATAACGTGTTGCTCCAAGAGTGCCACTTACATATAAAATGACAGAATCCATTGTCAATTTATTGATTTAAAAATATGTTTAATTAACCACTTTTTCACTGTGATTTATATATAACAACAAAATGCAATATTATTTGAATGCAACATTTAAATTGCATTAGCGAGTTTCTTTTAATACCTTATTTTACACGTGCTTTTCTTGTCTTTGTGTTGTGGTTACATTTTAAATATAAAATATGTTTTAACATAGTTCATTGGCTATGGCACTCTTGCATAGCAGTTAGAGCAGGAACATTTGCTATTTGTTTCGTTTTTTGGTCCTCGACGTGATGCTTGATAGATGTCAGGTTGTGTGGAGAACACAAAGTTGCATTCAGTTTTTATGTTTGGATTCCAGTACATTCATTGGCTACTGGCACTCTTGCATAGTCAGTTAATATAGTTATAAATGGCTTTCGTGCACGCTAATTCACGTGCTATTTGAATCTGTGAAATGCTGTTAAATGGTTCATTTGACGGCTCATATCACATACTCAATTATACAGGCATATAATCATTAGTGAAATGTAAATCAGAGCTCATAAAATGTTATTATAATGTCATATTTATTGTGCTGGCAGAGATGCAGGCGTTGAGTCTGAAAGAATCCTCTCCCTAAATCCTCATGATGTTTTCATGACCTCTTTCTATTCTCTCCACAAGCACACATATTCCCTCATTGTATCAAAACCACTATATATCCCCCCCCCTTGTAGATTGTTATTTCGACGTGGAGAACAACAGGCTGTGTATCTGGCTTCAAGCCACGCAAAACCTACGGCAAGGCCGTTTCGGTCTCATGTAAAGTGTTTTAAACATTACATTGTTCTTTTGATGTGTTTAGCGGGGGATGCTTAGCCGAGGGGGAAGTTTGCTTTAGTTGATCCACACTGACGCATCTTTTCCTTTAGTTTTCCTATAGTCTCCTTGTAGAGACGAGAGCGCTCTCATCGAAGAGAGTAAAGCAACAGTTCATTAACATGAAGGATTTTTATAGGGTGCCATTAAAGCACCTTACATCCGAGTCAGCTCAAATTGATTGGCTTTAACGAGAACAAATAAAAGATGTCTCGTTTGTAAGCGAGTGTAAGGAAAGAGGGTTTTATAATTTTTATAGGGTGCAGATGTTTATTTAACGAGAACAAATAAAAGATGTGTTTGTAAGCTTGGAAAGAGGGTATTATTTTATTTATTGTGCGCTGAGTGAGTATTGCTGCTGCCGATGCAGAGGTCACTGGCTCAAATGACCCAAGGAACTGGACCGAGACTGAGATTACGATTCTGCAACATCGTTATTACGTCCTTGACGAAGGTCGTTAACCCGACAGCTCCAGTCAGATCATCTCTTCAGTGTTTCATGCTGCAGTAGCTGCTCTCGCAGGGATAATGTGATTATGCATGTGTTTTTGCTAAAGGTGAAATGACCACTAGACTAAAAGTGCCTTGACTTTAATTTCCAGAGACACCAATCAGGAATAGAGGAGGTTATCATATAATACCAGCTTACCTTTCCTTTCCCTGCTCATACTTTTACATGTGCAATCATGCATTTAGTATATGCTGTTATCCAATGCAACTTACAGCAATATACCTAATATTTTTCATCCTTAGATTGACTTGGAATATAATGCACATGTTGTTTGGTAAAGAGCAACCTGTGAGTGAGTAGATGACATGAACTTTCGCAATGCAAATATTATTTGTATTACACAGTACAACAAATGTTTTAGATTTGGGTTTTCATGTACTGTAGCTCTACAGATAAAGCACTAAAACGCCAAGAAAAATAATGTAGTGTACTATATAGGCTATAATATATTTTGGTGTGACCACTTTTATCCTGCACCTCCAAAACATCTCTCATGTTTCATCATTCTCAAGTCAGACTAAGCATTAAATAAACTAATACATACACACATACTCAGGATGCGGCTCCAAAATAAGCTTCAAAATAATAAATCCTCATTGAGAACCCCATATCTATGGAAATGAAACATTTTGAGCCTTAAACATGAACATACTGCATCTAAATAAGTTAAGAACCTGAACCTAAAATTATATGGAGATCTGTTATACCTCTTGAACTACAGGTACACAAAGTTTGGGAAAATTATATGTTTATGAAACAGTGGTTTTGATTGAGGGAAACAATTTTTTTGTCTAGTTTTAACATTATTTGTTCTTCAGACATTCCTCTTTAAGTACAATAAATATCTCCTGAATGCAAAGTGACCGTTTGGATTTTGACCACTGAAAACGTGCACAATTTATTCTGGAGCAATATTGAGATCCCAATATCTCTGGAACTGAACCGTATAGGGTCTTAAAATTGAATATACCAAAATAAATGTTTATTAAGAATTAAAATCTAAAAGGATGTTAATATGTCTTTAATGCTTCTTGAGTTACATTCGTGCAAACATGGAAACAAGTGCATTTTTCCCATTTTTGAACTGTCACCACTGGCACATAAAGCAACAAATATTGCTAAAGTCAATATATTTTACTAATAGAGCTGCTAATCTCTGTGTAACAATATAATGGCATTGCTGTAAGCCCCCCCCCCCCCCCCCTTTAATCTGGCTACAAATCTCAGGTGAAAATTGTCATTTTGACCCAGCTCTACAAAATAGTGGATAATTCTGAAAATAATTATTCATGACATGTAATATTTTGTCTTTCTTCCTGAATTTTGTATTTCTTTCACTAGGAAGAAAGATTATCAAACTAAAAATAAAAATAGCAGAGGACCTTGAGTTGATATAAAATGACTCTAAAGTCTAATCTTTTTGTGCATTATTATCCAATCCTGAAGCCATACTGAAAATGTATATAAATAAATAAATATATATATATATATATATGCAGTGCAGTGCATGTCACGTCTCTGTTAGCCACCTGTCATAAGCTCTCAGGATTTATATAAGACTCAAATGCATTTCCGGCAGGGTCTTTAGTGTACTTTCTTCAAGCAGCTTTGCATTGGAGACCTGATAAAACAGCTCTAATATAAAAACGTTGAGCTGAATCTTCAGGCTGGCTTTAAAGAGGCAACCAAACAAGCCACAAATATGAGTCTAATTTAAACTTTTTTCAAAGCAGTGGAGACATATTGACTTGCTTCCCGGTCTATTTATTTAAATTTTTTCACTGTTCTGTATTTGTTTTTGAGGTGAATGAATAAAAATGAAGACAGTACTTTAAAGCAATTTAATTATTTCATATTTCATGGTGTGGAAATGCCTTTGAGCGCTTTATACAGCGGTGTGTCGTATCTTTTCTCTCATACTCAATCAATCATCCGTTATCGGATCAAACTCTTATTCAGCAGGATGTTCTTCAAACGTCAGATTCTTTAAAGCACATCTGCAGACGATACACAAGTGGCTCCTTTCAGCAATAAAAATAAAACGGCTCTGGAAAATCAATGCACCACATACTCTAAATCACGCTGCACGTCTCATAAAAAATCTGTGTCTAGACAGCCGTGAAGATAGTTTATTCAAATTTGGCTCATTTTGTCTTATATTACAAACTTCAGCTTTGCTCAACCATGACAGCTTTACATTTTAATCATGTCATGTGTTTGAAAGAGTCCAGTAAACATTTAATTATGACTCCAACAAGATGGCAAAGAGGTGATCCATATATACACCGATTCCCTGTGATGACGCGTTTGCAGAAGATCTGAACCCTCCGGATGACGACTTTCTGAAATACAGATCCTGGGAGTGCAAGGATTGATCTCCGTATGCTTGTACAGTGGATTCATCACATGCAAAAATCAACACGTACGCATCCAAAACAACATCCAGAGATCCAAGAAGCGGCTCCATCTTCGCTTATTGTTTTGGGAACACAAAGAGTCTCTGTTTCGTCAAACGTAATCTCTGTTCTGTCAGATTCCAGCTTTCTAAAATCCAGCCAATATCTCCAGAGGTTTGGCCAAAACCGGTTCCCAAAGGACGGAAAGTCTTTCCAGTCGAGTTCTCCAAACAGATGGCAACACCAAAACGCACATATAGCATTTCTGTCCTTTCAATAAATCCATACACATATACAATTTGTCCTTTTTGAGTAAAAAAGGAAACAAATACGAAATGGCAATAAACCATGCGGCTTGTTTTAGTTTACAGTGACTTTTACACGGGCTGTACAAGGCATCAAATGTATTCATCCGAATCCCATTCAAAACACTCGTCTACATAAACGTTATAATTATGAGTTTGTTTTTGAAGGATGACAACCCAACTGTATTTATAACGGCAGGTGTCCTGTGTTAAAATGCAGCTGATGGATTTAGTTTAGGTGTTTCGTCTATTTACAGCAAACACAAATGCAGATCTTCATCATCATCATCATCGTCGTGTGCCCTATTTAAAGTGCCGTCTTAAAAACAAAGTTTAATGTAGATCAACCTACTCAAATCAACAAACGTACGCCGTACATTACCACTCTCGGATAGCAGATGCTCTGAAAGTCACATATGTCCATAAATCTATGGAGAATTTAGAGCTTCCAGCTGGTTTTATGATTAGTATTCCAATTATGAAGAGTACAATTTGGCAATAATCTTGCTGAACAACCTTCTATTGCATGACCCGTCTCATTATTCAAAGAAATACCATGGTGCGTTTTTAGTTTCATGGCCTCGTTTAAGGATCACTACAGCCATCAAAGTACAAATCAACTTTACTAAGTTTACATTACAGCGGAGTTACAAGCCAGAAATGTCTAAAGGAAACATCAATGTAACAACTTTTATCCTGCAACATTATAATGTAACGATTGTAACATTTTGTCGTGATTTACCCATTACTTGATAGTTTTCTTCAACTTTACTGTTTTATTTTCTTCTCATTTTCAGGTTTTATTTGTATTTTCTGACAACATTTTCAAGATTGTTTTATTTGTTTCAGCTGCGGCTCAAACATGACTAAACTACCTTTAATGAACAATAAAAGTAGCCAGTTCTATCCATGCACAATTTTCCAAATCAACTGAACCCATTTTTTTCTTTTATTATTATTAGTATTCACTGACAATCTGGCATTACATAAAAGTTTTTGCCTCAAGTATCATAACAAATTTTCAATGCAATTGGCTGTGTGTGTCTTGCGACCAATTTGCTACATGCCAAGCATTTTAAACATCTATATATATATATAAGTATATATAACTATACTAACAAATTGTATAACATTAACACAGCGTTATTGACCATATAGTGTATTTTGCATCAAATATATAGCAGAGGTTTTGACTGAAAAGCTCAATTTTGTTAGTGCAGGATAAAAATCGCTACATGAAGGTTTCCCTTACGTGACCGTATTTTAACAGCATTTGATGTTGGTTTTGTGTTTGCTGTTGAGACTCTCTTCCTTATGTTTTAATCCATGCGTAATCCCAATACAACTGCATCGAAAGCCAAAATTGAAGAACAAACAAAACACATGACTCCACCATGAGTGAGAAAATGAGTTTTCAGAGAGCCAGCGTAGATTTGGCATAATACATGGGGCTCTTATGTGTTTCGTAAACAGTACTGCAATGTGCCCATCTCAGCAGTCTTTGGTTAAATGATATAAAACACCTCAAGATATCAATACAAGAGCAGAATGTCAAGCAGAATGAATTCCATCAACCGCAGCTTCAGATTCCTTTCAAAACCTTGCCATTCCTTAAGGGACGCCTTGTTCTTTTTGATAACACAGTGTTGGTTAAATGTCACCATCTTATTTTCAACCACTACCATCGCTTTTAAAATACAGTGATAAGGGCATCATGAGGGAATATGCAATTATGATGCTTTTTTTCCCAAGCTGCATCTTGGTTATTAATCTCAAAATGTTCAGTCTGACCCTGATTAACCAGATCTGTCAGTTATTTCTTCATTTCGCCTGCAGAAGAGGATGTTTTGGTGTCATATTGTGTTCAGTCACTTGTGATGTTAAATAATTAGGGTCAGTTTAGGTTTAAACCGAGTGACTTGCATAAGAATAAGCTACATTGTTTAAAAACGCTGTCCTGCAATGCCGACTTGCTTTGGGGAAAATGTCACCCCCTTATTGACTTGCAATCTGCAGTCAAAATAAGAGGAGCAACTCAAATACATGTAATCTTTTAGTCAGAGCCGTTCCATTTTAAATTAACAAAAAAGATGAGAGAGAAAGCCAATTGTCAATGACTATTGATTTTGTCAGCTTTAGTGGAAATCCATGATGCAACATGATTTTGAAGAAAACAAGCAAGGTAAACAACCACGGAAATGACAGCGGCTTCAAGAGGTGAAAAGCAATCATCTCCAGCACTTAAACGTAGGTGAATCATACTCGAGATGTTACACAATCACAGCATTCAATAGCACTGAAGGTCATGTAACATCTTTAGCGATGAGAAGGATGAAAGCTCAGGACATTTATTTTGATCGATTCGGCTGACCCTCCACTCTCCAAAAGTAAATAAGAGCCAAACAAACAATATCTTTCCAACTGCACAGAAACGATGCACTGAAATGGCATTATTGAGTGTGTGGTTTGATTCCAGCCATAGACTGCTATGCTCACAACACAACATGCAACGTGTGAACTTAACGTGATTCTCACGTGGCGTGAGTTTACAGCGGTCCCGACAGAACGGAGGGACAAAAGAATACACTCACATTTATTATGCCAAACAATAAAGCAACAAATAACAACCGTGATTTACCACACAGTCAAGCTGAGCTCAATTAGTGATCCAGACACATTATGTACTAAGCCGCGATGCAGTTCTTTTCACTCCAAGGCTGTTTTTGCATGTGAATACACAACGGGTGAATGGAAATCAAATACTATATATATATATACTGTATATCTCTTCATATATTACACAAATATAGACTCTTCGCAACTTCAGAGCATGTATTAAATTCACAGCTGGAGATAAAAGGTCAACAAAAACCAACCCCCCAAAAAAATATATATAAGAGGTGCAAGATCCCATAAGAGTCCGTGTCCATTTGTTGGGTTTGATTTGGAGCGTGAAGCACGTGTCCGCTATGGCAGTTTCCTTCTCTTAGGCTTTAGAAAGGAAGGTGCTTCTGGTGATGATCGTTAGACTACGTTGGGTGCAGTGTTGAGGGTCGACTGTGCCGTACGCTCCGGCCGAAAAGCAGGCAATTTTCTCTTGGCTCTGAAATAAGAGTGATTCTGGGAAAACGAGTCACTATAGCCACGCTCCCCTCATGAGGCCGGTCGTGAGGAGGAGAATAGCGAGTCCATTACTCCTGGATATCCTCATACCTGTGGGGACAGATGAGAGGACACTGAACGGAAAGGCAAAACAGAAGCACTTCATCACAAATAGAAATAAAACGCACCCGTCTTAGACTTGATTATACATGACTAGCCTAAGAACTATCATCATTTATTGCACGTCCCATTATATCGAAAAAAAATAGCTTCAAAAGGAATGATTGATGCAGATTTCATACAACAAATAAACTAACGCTTCAGGTCTTTCCATACATATTGTACATGATTACAAGCTGTTCCACAATAATACGTTGCATATGGAAATAATGCAATTAACTAACTGCTGACTTTCCGTCTAACTGTTTTGATGAGTAAAAGTTTTACATGCAAATTAATAAAAATAGCATCAACGTTTGCATGAATATTGAGAAACATGCAAAGCTAAGGTGGATTTTTTTTTGGGGGGGGGGGGGGTGAATAAGTCAAAACGTGTGTTCATTTGTTTTGCACAAATGGTGATGTTTTCAGTGTGGAAGACGAGGAAACCCTTTCTTTAAAAGTTTTGAGCACGGGCAATACCAGGCATAATTTGCATGAATTAAAATATGATGTGCATTCGTTATACTAATTAACTAATTGCTGGCTTTGCATTCACCTGTTTATATTCAAATTGTGAATTTGCATGTAAGGAATCCTGAATGTAAATGCTTGATACATAATTACAATTTGCATATTCCTCAATTTTGGCATAACATTTGTGTGCTAAGCTGAAGTGGATTTTATGGAGTTTTGCATAAATCAAAATACACATTTGTTTGTGTTTTGTCAATACACTAATTATAGAAAAGGGTTATAATATTTAACTAAAATCATAACCATAAAAAATACTTGAAATAAAATAAATATTAACTGAAAGAGAATATATATTTCTATCATATGGTTTCTAAGACAATGTTGCTCATTTTTATTTAGTTTAACTTGATGTTCTTAAATAATTAAAGCTAAACATGAAATGAAAACCATATTAGACATTAAAAATTAAATAAAGCAAAACACGACTAAATAACTTTAAAGTTTAGAGCGCAGGCACAATATGCATTCGTTTTTAGCCTTTCATTTCAACTATTTTAATTCAAAGTTCCTATTTGTTTTTAAGAAATCCTGAATATAAACACTTGATATGCAAGTACATTTTATGATATGAAAATAAATGTATTAATATTTGCATAAACATTTAGGTGTTAAGCTGAAGTGGATTTTCTGGAGTGTGCATCAATTTATTTTGCATCAACGAGGATGTGTTTTGACCATTTTGAGTGTAGACGAACACGGGTCTATGAAGGTTTTGAGCATGTTTCCAGGTACATGGACCATGTTGGCCCTCATTATGAGAGCTATTGTCAGCACAGCATTTCATAAAAGTGGGTATATTTGAAGAGTTCAGATGCAAAAGCCTCTAAGTGCCGTTTGAAAATTTTCTTCTAAAATTAGCATTTTTCTCAGGCTCCTATGTTTATGTTCAGTTATTTCACTTTAATGTTAATGAAAATAACCTATGTATTGCTATTAAAGTGAAATTAAAGAAACCTACACATATACTGGAACCTGATCATTTTTTTGTACTCATTTTAGAAGAAAATTTAAAATGGCACTTAGAGGCTTTTGCATCTGAACTCTTCATTTGCTTACATCGCTCCGCAAGCAACGAGGACATTCATACCCATGATGCACATATGTGCAACTCTTTCTTATTGTAACAGAGGAGGCTCCCGTACCGCCTCCTCCGCACCACCGGAGGGATCCGTCTCCCGAATATTAGTCTTTCCCTGCTGAACTCAAATTCCCATCATGCCTCTTACCTGGGACTGAATGCACGTCCACACCTGCACCTCATTTACACACACACATAAAAGCCACTCACACACACCACTTCTCTGCGAAGTCATGAATTGCCCCGGCTGTCATTGCTGAGTGTTGTTACCCGTGTTTGCGTTATTACCTTTTGGTCTTGGACTGTTATCCCGTTTCTGATTGTTCTCTGCAAATGGATCCAACTCAGTCTGATGCTTCACAACACTTATATTACTAAAATTATTACTATTGTAACACAAAGTGCAACCAAAACCTCCCAGGTACCCCAAAATAGTCTGGTTGTATTGGTCTGTGTAAATAAAGAAGATGCTATCTACCTATTCACAGAGACCTGCAAAAACCTCCCCATATAAATCAAGCTACAAACTGCCATTACGCCATGAAAAGGGATTAATGTGGAGCCTCCTGCAGCCCAGCCTGCCTTTCTAAAGGCTTTTCAGAGTATTTTTCAAACAACCTATCTGCTGACAGCTGTGTTACAGAGAAACACAACTACAGCTCTGCGCTGGAAAGAAGAAGCGTTAATTTAATCAAATGTTTTTTTAGTGGTGCAGGGATATATGGGAAGGCTTTGATAAATGATGAATCTCTTCCACTTTCTCCAGAAAGTCAGTTTCTCGGCCCTATTGTTAGCAGGTTTGATCATGTTCCATTTCTCGCACGGTGCTATAAATACACCTGGGTTTTTGAACTGCATTTCCTGTTGTTTTTCCCTCATATTTTTTTCTAGACCTCCTTTGAACAATGAAATTAGGTGCGATACAAGACCTGAGGACGTCAAAGCAAATGCAATCTGATTCCTCTCTGAAACTGCACACCTGCATCGAGGATGCACACTGACCATTAAACCCACGAAAACAAGGCAACAAAGACTAAATGGGAAATGAAATATTCAGTAAATCACGGTGACATTTACGGGATTTCTCCGGCGGTGGGAGTGGAGCTCTGTATCAGAGAGGAGACCAGGATCCTCCCATGAACCTCTGCTCCTCTCTGCCAGATCTCATTTAGCCCGAGGTGATCAAGCCGAACGGGAACCTTCCTGAAACAAGCGATCGCATCGGCCCGAAGCGTCCCTCCCTTCGTCTGCTTGCAGGGAATAATTAATCATTCCTGCCGGCCCTCTTTATTCCGGGCCGAAATGCTCTGTCGATTATACATCGCATCTATACGTTCATTACCAGTCGCATCTGATTAGCTGTGAGGAAGAGTATGAGTAATGCCAGCAGCTGTAATTACAGCTCGCTGATGCTGCTGTAGTGAAGGTTCCCGAAGGTTAAAAGAGCTCTGAGTGCTCATGTTAAAGTAATACAACTCAGACGTAACTATAATAAAGGTATACATTATGTGCATATAATTAATCTGCCCTCCACTCATTTTACATGCCGTACAGTGTTGGGAAGGTTACTTTGAAAATGTAATGGGTTACAGATTACAAGTTACCCTACTTAAAATGTAATAAGTAGAGTAACTTTTCAATCATTTTATTAAAGTAATGTAACTGAATACATTTGATTACTTTTTGAAATTTCAATGTTTTCAACTGTTGATCATTTTGAAATATGTAAAGCAGACAGGGTTAACCTTAAAATATCTTCATTTGCATATAAATGTGTCTTAGTAGTGCGTAGACACAACCACCTTACAAATCCTTTTTTAATCCCCCAAAAACCTAATCAATTATCAAGCAAATATGATGTCATATTGCCCAGGCCCCTCCCACAACCTCTGATGCAATGTCCCGTATTAGTATATTTCCGCCCTCAGCCAGTTGTACGAAGTCTGTTATTTTCTCCGCGCTTGAGCAGCTGTAGCGACAACAATGTCTTGTAAGCAATGCAGGTGTTTTGTTGTTAGATGTAGAAGAATATAAGAGTCCTAATTTTCTCCAGACATCAGAGCCACTGAGGACGCAGTGGATTCGTTTTTGACTTTATGCGCCAACAAATACTCCTAAATTTGTTTATGTCTGTGCAAATCATTTTCTCCTTTCCTTTCTGAATGAAAGGCATGTTTTGTTAAAAAGTTCAAACTCAAGGATGGATCAGTACCCATTGTTCATGATCCAGCTGCACCTCCAGAAGAAGTAAGTCTTTATATTTTTTTAATGATTATTTGCGAATCGCGTTTGCTCTTCCACAGAAGAGAGCAGTGCTCGTTGTCATGTAAAGAGATATGCACTGAAACGAGTCGCTGTGAACAGAGCTGTTTATGACCGGGTAAGAAGCGTGTTGTTTTACACGACCACTGGGACCATTTCAACAAGACCCTAAAGAATCCTACCACCTTGTGGAAGATGGGCATCCGATGTCCCCTTTGAAGCACAGCCCCCATACAATCAGACTTACTTTAAAATCATGCTGAGGTTAAATGCAGATTTAAAACCATAATAGTTTAACAGCTATGATACTGTTTTTGAAATCAAATATTTGCATTGCTATGACATGAAACACTGGAATCTAACAATGCCTTTAAAAACAGTTAATCTTAAAAAAATAAAGCATTTACATAAACCCATATAGAAAATCAAAGAGTTATCACATAAGCATATTATACACTCCTGAAACATTGGTGTTTCATATTTTAGAGCACTCACTGCAATTTATGAATTAAATCAGTTAAATCTGTATGTAAAAATAAAAATAAAATAAGTAACAGATTAATAACAGTTAACTGATCCTTAAACCCATTTTCAACTAAGTAACTGTAATTTATTTTGTAATTACAGTGTTACTTTTTATTTAACTAGTGTAATTAAATTATGTAATTCCGTTACATTTAACTAATTACTTCCCAGCACTGTGTACAGATATGTTAGAAGAACCTCCGTGAAATCAAATTTAATCATCTTGATTTATTGATCGGAACCTTCTTTATTCTTTAATATTTCCCAGCATCCTTTCAGTCTTTTTTTCTTGTTAGCTTAAATGGTTTGCAAGATCTCTGCAGGTTTTGGAGGGTTCAGAATGTAAAAACTGGCTTTTATTAAAATCAGTGTGCAGGATTTTGATTTAAAATCACAGGAAGATACATTTATTGATTTGCAATTCAAAGATATTTAGCAAGGTTACTCAATTTCATCTGTCCAGAATGATTTCAGACACTACTTGAACAATTTACACTACTTGTGCATACTGTATGTATTCCTAACATACATATTTAAATTTCAGCTATGTATTTCCTAACATGCTATTTCTTATGCACTTATGCATAACTCTCAAATATTTGCAGTGTTTTTATAAAGATGCAATTAAAGTGTACCATGTCTTATAATTACAATTTTTTATAAGTATTTTTAAATCACAATGCTCCGTGTCAAATTAACATAAATCTGATTTTTGCATGTTAATCTGATGATTAACATGTCCCTGTATTAAACAATGTGCCAAGGTTTGCTTTCGTAAGATTAATATATTTGTTATTTTGAGCTCAATATAATACATTCAATTAAGTTATAGGCCAGCTATTTATTGCCTGCTGACAGTTTCTAAACTCAATTACTAGTTCTACAACAGTTCAAATAAAACCTATTAGCAACTTTATTACATATACCTATATTTTTATATTTTAATTTGCAATAATATGGTATTGAATGCAAAGATTGTTTTCCAATAAAACTCTCAAAGACATTTTTATATAGCAATTAAAGTGTACAAGAATTATAATTGCAATAAAAAACATGTAATGTAAAACTTTACAAACTGAGTTTGAATTGCAATTACATAAACGCTGAAGTAATTAAATGTAGCTTATTACGCTTGCAGCGACTGGCCATAATTATCTTTCTCAAATATTCATTATTATGTGCATGCTGTAAATGCACATTTAAATACTATTAAAGTCGCTCAGCAGAAGGATGACTTTTATTGTATTTTTCTCCCACTGGTGCATGTGACCTGATTTGGATGATTTTGATGATTTTTTTTATCTATGCTTTTTTATGTTCAATTTATGTGAATTTAATTTTATTATATTATTTCATTGAATGTATTAATAATAATACATTGAATGTATTGGTTATGATTATAATTATGAAAAATAATTCTGCGTGGGTTTTTGTTAAATGTGAGCCAAAATCATCACAATTAAAAGAACCAAAGACTTAAACTACTTCAGTCTGTGTGCATTGAATTTATTTAATACACGAGTTTCTCAATTTGAGTTGAATTACTGAAATAAATGAACTTTTCCACGACATTCTAATTTATTGAGATGCACCTGTATGATATTACTTTGAGATTTATGTGTGATTTTTTTTCTACTTTGTTACTTTAAATAATAATAATACATTGAATTTATTGGTTATGATTATGAACAATAATTCTGCGTGTTGCTTTGATACCTGATCAAGTGACTGTCATGTGACGCATTGATTGTTTAAATGGACTTAAATAAAGGAGAGTTAGCTGCAGCGCGTCGGTGCCCATGTGTGTTGTTTTTAATGTTAAACCCATTAAAGGCTTTTTACTTTTTCATAATATTTTCAAGTGCCTTGTTTTATGATGGCACCTCTGATTTCAGGTTTAAAGTCCCCTGAACACTATGGCATCACAGACGAGTACTAATGAAATCTGATGCACTGAAGCTGTTTCTTAATGTAATCCGCAAGCATGTTGAAACACAATGAACCAGCGTGCAGACTCGTACCTGACCCTGTGCTGCGCTCCACTGTTTTGGCGTGTGACGTCTGCGAGGTAGAAGTGGTCTGGGACCTCTGGTCGGAGCTCATGCCGTTGCTGTCCTGGCCGAGACCCGAGCTGCTCTTGCGGGGTTTCTTATCGGTCAGGTGCAGCGGAGAGCTCTTCTTAATGGCCCTGTTGCGCGGGTGGACGGTGGCGTTGACTTTAAGGTAGGCTTGAGCCTTGTACTCCTTCAGCTCTCCGTAGTTGGCGTCTGTGACGCGGCACTCGTACAGACCCTCGTCGTTCTTGCTCACCCGAGAGATCTGCAGCTTGTGGGAGATGTCATTGCCTTGGACCTTGACTGTCTGTGAAGAGAACCGAAGACAAATCCTCAGATTTGAAAGCCTTTATTTGCTAGTGACTTTGCTTTAGAGGCCTTTCATAACAGCAGAAGGTGCCATCGAGTTATTTAACCCTACTGCATCACATCTGATGCACAAAAGCCTGATCAAGCGTTGGTGTCGCACACAATCTTCTTCACACCTTCTGTCGTCTGATTGAGAGTTAAGAGCTGTTTATCTAGTAAAAACTCTTTTAGTGTAATTGTACAAGCGTCCAGCTTCAGCTGCTGCTTCTCGTATCAAATCTTGACTGATTTTAATGAAGTAAACGTCAGAATAACTGCAGTCATATCTCCAGATGAACACTTACTGGACTCAGCTTTACTTGATTCTCCATCAATCATGTTTTAGTCTCAAATCTGATCATCAGGATCTTCTGAGGAGCGTTTGTTTCTTCTTCTCTCAATCAGCATTGCATTATATTCAATCTCATCTTAATAAGACATATTATTGGAGATGTAGAGCAACCGCTGATATTTAGATAATTTGCATCTGCACATAATTGCATATTTGTGCTCAGTTTGAGTCTGTTTTGCCCTCTGTATTCTCACTAAACCAGTCTGTTTTACCTATAAAAGACTGATGCATCATATATTATGCTTTCTTTTAGATTTTGTCTAAAGGTTAAGTAAACTGCAAAAAATTAAAAGATGATATTTCAGACGTCAGGCTTTACTTTATTACAAATCGCCTGTACTGAGCAGCTTTATTAAAGGGATTGTTCACCCACAGTTCATATACATGTAATACTTTACTGTATCATATAACCATACTCACACTTATTTTAGTCCCTTCTTCATCAGGATCCGGATCTGGAATCAGCTCCATCTGCGCATACAGAACAACAAGAAGAGTGTTTAGAGTCTCTTGCATTTAAGATCAAATCTGTAGATTACAATGATACTGAAATGTGAAAGTTTGATGCCCTAAAAAATATTGATATGGCATAAAATGTGAACAATAGCTGTTAATTTGGATTTGACCATAATGAAAGTAATAATAAATAATATTAATATAATAATAATAATTTTCATCATCATTCTGAGACAGAAATACATTATTATTGTAATACAAATGTCATTCATTCATATATATTTTGTGGAAAACTGCAGGTAAGTCTTTTAATTTTCTGTGATAACAGGTTTCAGACACATTTAATTACAAATCTAGTGCAATCATCTGTCCACAACATTATTGACACTTATACAAATATGGAAATAAAGCAAAACTACTTCTTGTGTTTTCACAAATACATGTTAAACTCACTACACATGCAGAGACTGTAAACCAAGACATCTTAAGTGATGTTCTTTTCTCTGAAACACACTACAAGAGACTATATAATTACTGTACACACACACACACACACACACACACACACACACACACTCTCTCTCTCTCACACACACACACACAATCTCTTTCTCTCACACACACACACACACACACGCACACACACACTCTCTTTCTCTCTCACACACACACACATGCACACCATCACACACATACATGCACACACACAATCTCTTTCTCTCTCACACACACACACACCACTTACAGCATACACACACACTTTTGGTTGCTCTTTCTCACTCTATTTTCTCTTCAACAGTGAGTTGACTCAAGGCTGTAATACACTACACCACTTTTGCCCTGATTTTTGCCCCAGATTATAATCTAGACGCTGTTTGGTGAAAGTCAGAGCCGCTCTGCAGATTTGAGTCGTCAGATTTCATAGTGAACGATGGACACAGACTCTGATTTCATCCAGTCGTAGGATATCAAGCATCTGAAACAGCTGATTTTAACACACACGTGCCAGATTTACACTGCACAGGTGTCACAGAAGCACTTCTGAAGGGTCTGTTTAATGCTGCTCACAGGTGCATACATGCATTTACTCATGAAACAGCAGTACTTTGACACTAGAGCTTGAGGTGGGTCAGAGCAGGCATAATTTAGTCTGGCTTTTATGTGGCATTGTGTGTTAACACAGAATTTTGAGCAGGCACAGAGCAGCCTTAAAGGGACAGTTCACCCAAAAATGAAAGTTCTGTCATCATTTACTCAGCCTCAAGTTATTCCAAACCTGTATGAATGTGTTTGTTCTGAACACAAAGAATATATTTTGAA
This sequence comes from Ptychobarbus kaznakovi, assembly GCA_027422405.1. Lineage (NCBI taxonomy): Eukaryota > Metazoa > Chordata > Actinopteri > Cypriniformes > Cyprinidae > Ptychobarbus > Ptychobarbus kaznakovi. The sequence continues at coordinate 15,485,547 of CM049814.1, read as the reverse complement.
GAAAGTGTATATTAATCAGGCTGTTTCGGAACACCATTGACTTCCATAGCAGGAGAAAGAATATTGCTCAGTGTCCCACATACTTCAGAATATCTTCCTTTGAGTTCAGAACAAACACATTCATTCAGGTTTGGAACGACTCGAGGGTGAGTAAATGATGACAGGATTTTCAGTTTTGGGTGAACTGTCCCTTTAACTCAGCTGAGTAAAGACGCCTTCAGTGTGTGATCCTCAGCCATGCCCAGTTTTACTCTGTAAATATTTAGTAAGTTGGCAAGTGTGTGATGCCAATAGTGTTTAAAATCTGTTCATATTTTGAGAGTCGCGTACTTCGTTCCAGCCTTCACTATTGAAAGTGGGAAAGAGCAGATGGTACTGCTGCGGAAAATGAGTACTGAATGCTTTATAATATTAAGAAAATATAAATCAACCATAGCATCAACCTTAGTTTTAGGTTAGCAGATCAATCAGTAACATCACTTTCAAATAAAGGAATATCTTCTTAATAAATGTACCTTTTTTTTTGCAACAGAGCAATCACCAATCAATTTGTTGATCGCTCTGTTGCAATCAAATAAAATAAAAAAATAATTATTAAAATATTAAGAATCAACTTGGGCTATGAGCTTCTCCACCCTTCCTCCAGACTCTAGGACCTTGGTTTCCAAATGAAATACAAAACTTGCTCTCATCTGAAAAGAGGACTTTGGACCACTGGGCAACAGTCCAGTTCTTCTTCTCCTTAGCCCAGGTAAGACGCCTCTGACGACAACTGTAGCCAAATTCCTCGACACGTCTGTGTGTGGTGCTCTTGATGCCTTGACCCCAGCCTCAGTCCATTCCTTGTGAAGTTCACCCAAATTCTTGAATTGATTTTGCTTGACAATCCTCATAAGGCTGCGGTTCTCTCGGTTGGTTGTGCATCTTTTTCCTTCCACTCAACTTTCTGTTAACATGCTTGGATACAGCACTCTGTGAACAGCCAGCTTCTTTGGCAATGAATGTTTGTGGCTTACCCTCCTTGTGAAGGGTGTCAATGATTGTCTTCTGGACAACTGTCAGATCAGCAGTCTTCCCCATGATTGTGTAGCCTAGTGAACCAAACTGAGAGACCATTTTGAAGGCTCAGGAAACCTTTGCAGGTGTTTTGAGTTGATTAGCTGATTGGCATGTCACCATATTCTAATTTGTTGAGATAGTGAATTGGTGGGTTTTTGTTAAATGTGAGCCAAAATCATCACAATTAAAAGAACCAAAGACTTAAACTACTTCAGTCTGTGTGCATTGAATTTATTTAATACACGAGTTTCACAATTTGAGTTGAATTACTGAAATAAACAAACTTTTCCATGACATTCTAATTTATTGAGATGCACCTGTATGTTTAAATGTTAATCAAATATGTCAGACGGACGTTTGTTCTGCTTTTATAAAGCATTATGCTAAAAACAGTTCAACTAGTTTGTCAGTCAGATCACGTTTACACATTGTAAACTATAAAACAACTTAATTTTGCGTGAAGGGCGTGGTTTTTAATTAATCAGCTAATTATCCTTCTGGTTAGAACACAAAAGGTCAAATAATTGAGCATCAGAATGGCAAGCTGTTGATTATCGGTTATCATTATCGGCTCATAAATACCATATCCATACGTTTCTAATTACAAAGAGAGAAAAGCAACACTCAAGCTTGTGCTGCAGTGACCTTGAATTGTTGAATGTTTGAGAAGCGCAGTTAATTGTTTGTTTAGGGACGACACGCAGACGGTGAGATGTGTTTCCGTCGCCGGAGCTAAACCCAACAATGATTCATTAGAAGCGGCGCAGGAACAGATGGCACTGCAGGCACCGTTTTCTGCTCTTTAAGGAGTTTGAAATATTCAAAAAGCAGCACATCACAAAATAAATCAGGCTAAAGAGGAATAACGCTTCCGCCCGAATAATGAACTTCATCTGTCTGAGGCAATTGGTTTTAAATTAAGCAATAAGGAACATATTAGATCCATGGTAAACATGTTCATCCTTAACGCCAATAAAGCCCTGTTTGCTCGCGGCTCTCCGGAAGTATTATCCGCTCAGGCTTCATCCCAGCTAACCTTTGGAGAGAACACCTTGACAATGAAGACGCCTGATGAGCCGATGCCACACGCTTTGAACCCAGATTCACTTTATGCATTGGTTTTTAGTAGGCGTCGTGTATTTAGATGGGAAAAAGTGGCGCATGGCATTTAGAAGAGGTAAAAAGTATTAAACGTGCACCTGTTAAAAACTTAATTAAGTTTATGCTTAAAAAAAAAACAACTTGATTTAATAATATTCTCTTTTATAATGCATTTCATATTCTCAGGATATAAATCCTGTTATATTAAACAAACTCGCTTCGCAAATAAATGCATCTAGTTTAAAGACATTACTGGAAAACAAAAACAAAATACAGAGTAATACAATTATGTTTTGTGGAAGGGGGGTAAATTAAATTAATTGCAGGACTCCTGAATAATATCAGGTTGTTGAAAGTCAGCTTTAAGAGCCGAAGAAGGGCTCGTGTGTCCGGAGAAGGCCTAATACGGGCCGTTGATCTCCATTACGCTCAGATCTCGTATCTCTGATAACACACCGGCCATTTAGCTGGACCTCCAGCAGCCTCTCATTAAAATCAAATACAATTACACTAAATGTGCTCTAATGAATTTCCCATTTCACTAGCGGTGCTGGGTGTTCAGCAGTGACGTCTACGTACTACGTGCTAATGGTGACTCTTTATTTCATGAACTCACCGATATGCTCCAAGCCTGCTAATTAAAGAGATAGTTCAATCAAAAATATAATATCATTGATTCAGTGTCTCATGATGCAGGACGACTGACTCTGCGATGAATCCTATGAGAACGCAGTTATATGAGCCTAATATTCAAGACATAAGGAGGAAAAAATATTGTTTAGCAGTATCACGCTAGAGTGTTGCTTTCCCCAAGATCTGCAAAATTAATAATGTGATAATGTTTTTTCACAATGGTTTAATAAAAAATAATGTTACATTTTAGAGATAATATTGTCTGTTTTTGCTTAATTTTGCAAATGATGAGTTCAGAACAAAGCCATACATTTTGTAACTAAATTAATCAATTCATTTTTTTTCAATAATGAGTCAATAATTTAATGATTCATAAGCAGTAACGTGCTTCATTCTTGATTGAATCAGCTGTTTGAATGTGATTGATTCAACGACTCACTCATTAAGACTTAGCTTGAGATTATCATTTCATTTTTGTACATTTTTTATCAATATGTATTTATTAGTGCTGCCAAATGATTAATCACATCCACAATAAACTTTTTTTAATACATAATATATGTGTATGTACTGTTTATTTATTATGTATATATAAATACACACACATACAGTATGTATTTTGAAAATATTCACATTAATATTTTTTTATAAATTTACATCATATTTTATATTATATATAAATATATTTAATATATACACATAACATAGTTTTCTTAAATATATATATATATATTATATATATATATATTGTGTAAACAAAAACTTTCATTTGAGATGCGATTAATTGCCATTAATCATTTGACAGCACTAGTATTTATTAATATTATTTATATAATGTTAAATCAAAACATTTCTGTCTGTAATGTCACTTCAAAGCTTTTGTCATCTAATGAAATAATGACTTTAAATGATATTTTGAGTGGTAATTTCTAATTTGTGTGTGTGTGTGTGTGTGTGTGTGTGTGTGTGTGTGTGTGTGTGTGTGTGTGTGTGTGTGTGTGTGTGTGTGTGTGTGTTTAATATTTTATATATTTTTCTCTTTTCTATACAATGAAAGCATTTAATGCACAGGTATTGTCAAGCTTCAATAAGACAGATAAATAAATAAATAAGCCAAATACAGGATTTTAAGATAGTGAATAAATGTCTTTGGTCTGATTTATTGTGAATTATTCATTATTGAAGTATTCCTTTGAAATTAATCTGAAATTTGAATGTAGCTCCTTCGTGAAAAGAACATTATTATTATATATTTATTTATTTCCCCCAAAACATCTCTTTTGCGGTCATATCAGCTTGGTGTTTATGCAGAGCAGCTGAGCACTTACAGTAGGAACGAATGTTTACACAACGCATTATAAGTTCACAAGTTTAATAATGTGACAAACAAACAACATCATGTTTTGCTTCATCTTCACGAGTGGAGACGCTCCACCGCCTGCCGCACTAATACCTCTGCTAGTATTGACTCGTCTTACGCTCTTCATTACAGCAAACTCTCGTTCTTCACGCACGCTGGAATTGACTTCTTGTAAAATGTGCCCCTGTAATTACTTTGCATAATGCACGAGGCTCCGAGGTCCCCAGCACTAAATTAATGTCAGGGAAGAAGGATGGCATCATCTATATTAAGATATAAACATATCTCACTTGAATGGCCGCAGCCGTCAAACATATTTCACTGCGGAGATGGAGATGAAGCCTCGGATCTGTGTGGCTGAACCTTGAGGATATCGTTATTATGAATCTGTATCTCCCTCTTTATGAGGATATATATATGAGCAGTGTGTTTCTGTTCTCAGGGCAAACAATATGATTAGATAAACACACACACACACACACACACACTCACACACTCACACTCACTCACTCACACACACACACACACACACACACACACACACACACACACACACACACACACACACACACACACACACACTAAAGCTGGCTGAACTTCAACAACTTATTATATTGCTCTTGTATGCTGTGTGAATGTGGCATTAAAAACAGTGATGCGTTATGATGGCCTTGCTTTACAGCCATCCGAGCGGATGAAATATGGCTGAGGCAGCACATGGAGTGTGTGGAACATGTTCAACTCCTCGCTTAATGACATCTGGGCTCTGTGCAATGAAATGAATGTGTGTGCATCTGCAGATTTCCAAACACTACAGCAGATAATGCACAGCACACAGGGGCTTTGCCTCTGAGACCACACAGGTGACGGTTAATCCAGCTACTATTGCACACACTCAGGCAGTTTTCACAACTAAACGCATCACGATTCTCATTACTGTCATCGAAGATTGACTGCATTCAATTACAGTTTTTCTCGATTGCTAACACACTATAACTGATTAATTTAGCCCAATTTTCCAAACCATTCATACAGTTCTCAAAACAAAAACACATTTCTCAAAACTTTTAACACATTTCACCTGTTTGCACACATGCTTCAATTTGCTCAATGTTTTCTGCAAAACTCTACACAAACACGGCATGATTTTGCACAGATTTAACCATGTTCTCATTCTGAAAACACAAACACACAATATAACTACCTCACGCATCACAAAATGAACTCAAACAGCACATATTTATCCATGTGTGAACATTCAGAAGCAAAACTGAAGACACACAGGTCAGGATCTCAGGATGATATGCACAAGTGATTATGTGTTTTGGAAAATGAATCATGCTAGTAGGAGTAGGTGTACATGAGTAGTGTAGTAAAAGTAAACTTTTCTTAAAGTGTATTGCTGAATTTTACTGTATTTACTGCACCACAATATTTATGTTGTATACTGACTAGCAAAAGGATTCCTGTTTCCCAAAAGGAGGTTTTTGTAACAGTGTTTTGAATTGATCTCACTGGTGTTTTCTAGGCAGTGGAGTAGTGTGTGTATTTGGCAGGTTTGAGCATCATCTGAGGCCAAAGTTTGAGTCTGACTGAAGATAATATGTTTTTTTTGACTAGAATATTTGGTTTTGAAGTTTGAAGCTTGCACAAGTTGGTGTGTAATTTTGAGATTGTGTTTATATTTGTGAGACAATTGTGAATTGTGTGTTAGCGATCGAGAAAAACTGTACTGTTGCCAATATTTTCATAATGTTTTCATGTCGTTGCAATAGAACGGGTGATGTAACGTAAAGCAATTTAATATTTAAATAAATATCTAGGTGCACTGCAATGAAGTTGGCAGCATTACTTTAAATAGTTGAAATTTAATTATTATTGATTCAACTAACTAAAATATTATTTTAATTTAAATAAATCTGAAAAAAAAAATCTGTAAATTTACGGAAAAAAAACTACAGTATTACAGTAATTACAGTAATCTTACTGTAAAAAAATACGGTAGCAACATTTTAGATTGTACGCTGTTACAATTACCCGATGCCCTCGCCACTGCATTTCCCAGATACCCTCTGCCTAGCAACCAATTATCTGTTATCACCTGATTCAAATCAGGAGGACTATACACGATGCACTCACAGACACACACACTGCTGAGTATTGTTTGTTAGCGTATTCCTGGTTTCATGTTTCAGTAACTTAACAACATTAGGAGCAACATACAACCCCTAATGTACAAAACTGATAAGAAAATTCATTTCGGTGATCAAAGCTGTATTTTCAGCATCATTACTCCAGTGTCACATGATCTTCAGAAATCATAATAATATGCTGCTCGAGAAACATTTCTGATTATTATCAATGTGCTATTGAATGTTTTTATGAAAACTGTGATACATTTTATTTTTCAGGATTCACAGATGAACAGAAAACTCAAAAGAACAGTGTTTGTTTTAGATAAATATTTTGTATTTTGTCACTTTTGATCAATTTAATGCATCTTTGCTAAGTTTTGAAAAGTAGTGCATTGAAATTAAATAAAATAAATTAAAATAAAATCTTTCCAAGACATGCCCGGTAGCATTCAGTCACATCTCTTTTAATCAGAACACTGCAATGTGATCTAGTGATAGTAATTCCCTCTCTTGGAGCGATGCATCCATAACTGTACATGCAAGAGACATCATTCACTTCTTAACATCTCCTGAACCCAGTTTGAACCGGTTCTTGACTCACAAAAACTCTGTTACACAATACATGTTGTGTGAGTACCAACTCTGCACCACTTCACTGTTTGAATTGGCTCTCTGCATTGACAGATTGTTGAAACATGTCAAATGTGGTATAGCAACAGAAAGCTTGTTAATGCCCAGAGGGATGATATCATTTACTGCTGGGCACAGACACACTGTTGTGTGAGTCATGAATTATTCAGGCCTTTGGAGAGGCGAGAGACCTCTTAAACATCGTGTGAATGTATGTATATGAAGGGAATTATTGTATTTGACAACTGCTCTCGGTGTGACTCCAGACAGATGTTGCTGATGATTGATTTTGGCTCTTGTAATGAAGTGTTCTTGTCACTTGTTGATAAAACTCGAGTAAACAATCCGTCAAACTATTGCTGAAGCAGTTTGGGTGGCATATATAATGCTCTAGAAAGGTTTACTGGACTGAGGTTATTATTTTTTTTTTCTCCAGCAAAATTATTGTCATATTAGTGCACTATAAGAAAACAAACAACACAATCTCATGGTAATTCATAACTATTTTACATTTTGGAAATTGGTGGCTAAATTGAATGAATTGGTCTCATTCATACGTTTATGTACATTGTTTATTTATTATATTTTTCTAAATAACACGATGATGAAAATTCAACCTGAAAATGGGTATGGATGGACATAGTGTTTTCCGGACATTTCCATCAATCTCATAACACACGATATCAAATTCATATAAATCGAACAAATAAAAATGTATTCATAAAAACAATGAACATAATTATTGTTCATGTGTATATATATAATGTCTATTGATATATACTATAATATATATATAAATATAAATTATTATATATTAATATACAATATATATATTAAAAATAAAATATGTATATAAATTTTTATATATATAAATATGACATACAATCACACACGTTCATTATATAGTACACACACACACACACAATACATAATATCATATAAATATATATACATCATTATAAAATAATATGGTTTGATATGATCATGAACCTTAGGCCGGCGGTAGTAATATAACGCCCCATGGATGCCATTCACAGTAGATACCATCAAGGTTTGTCTTTATAAAAACTATTTTAATCCCATAACCATTGGAGGAAAACAAAACAACAAATCTAGTAAACAACCAATTATGAGATGTAAGCTCAGTTTAAATGTACAGAAAATAAGTCAGAATCGTGATAAATTCAGGAGTCTAGTGCATGTCTACACAACAAGAAATGACACAAAACACACGTTGTTCCTGTTTAAAGAAAGTTTCACTTACAAGTGATTCGTGATCACACAGATCTGTGAACATGTCTCAGAATGCTGTATTATGTGCATGCCAGGCCAGAAGGTGGCGATGTTCCTCTGTAAAGACACATCCCTATGGGCTGAACATGTAAAACACACGCACATGACGTGGTTTTATAGTTTACACTTATATGTAACAATGGGATTTTCCAAATAATTCGTATTTTATGTCAAATTTGGTTTTACAAAACGTACATTATTTACGTATTTACCGACACTAATACTGAGGCATTTACAGCATCTAAAACGTACAAATATGTATTTTTAGCATTTTAACGTACAATACTGATGTATTGACGACATCTACAAATTAATCCTATGAATACTGAAATTGCAGCATTAGTTTTATTATTACAGTTTTCAGTTGTCATATCAATTGCATAATGTTTTCAGTTGCATTATTAAATTGCTTACTCGTTTACTTAAAATGAAATTGTTAAATTCTGTTCTGTGGGATTTCTGCTGTTATCTTGTTTCGAAGAACAGGTCTACATGATATTAACCACACGACTACACTTTAAAAAGAAATCTGCAATCATTTAACCATAACTTATTGTGTAATATTAACTTTTTTTCCATGGGACACAAAAGGCGTTTTCTCCGACATGCTGTGACTGAAAACAGAAACATAAATACACAAAAAACGCAACAGATTGCAGCATGCCGTGTTTCTGGTGAGGTGTGTTTTGAATGAGAGTGGATCAGAATAATATTTTCTGTGATTAATGACTTTAATTCACACAAACCTACTGTATTCTGCCAGAGAGGACTGGACTACTTTTGACACGTTTGAAATAAATAAATGCTTGTGATTGCACATATCTGTCTGGCATGTTTTTCTTATACTGTACAGAAATAGTTTGAGTTATGTTTAGAGGTAGGAGTGGGATTAGTGACTGTAAAACTATATTTTTAATGCTATATAGTACATAATGCATATATATAATGGTCATTTCCCTGCATATTGTGGTCAGTTACGTTCTACATATTTTTATATTCACTATACAATGGGTAGGTTAAGGTTTGGGGGTTGGTTAAGGGGTCTAAAAATCTAAATTGCTTATCGATAAAATGATAAACATGCATTCATACAAATATCTTAATGATATAAAATATATGTAAATATTTTGAGTTTTTAGCTAAAAAGAATGTGAATTGAAATACATGTAAATTGTACGTTTTAGCATTAATAAAACATATAAAAGTGTATGTTTTGAGCTTGTAAATATTATGTATTAATATCAACGTATGCACAATGAGACCAGGCTGTATTTTCAAAAATGTTGCACATTTAAACATCTGTATTTTCAGGCTCAAAAAACTGCTGCTGTTGTGTAAACGAACGGCCAAAATTCATAACAAATGTTTTACATTTTTGTCATGTAAAAAGCCCCTGAGTCTACATCTCACAGGTCTACGTTTACAAAGCTGACTTCATTTTTGGACATTGCAAGAGAGTCTGACTCTGAATTTTGAGAAGGGTTTCTTTGTAATTCCATCGTGGAAACAGGCTTCCATAGACACCAGCCAAATGCTAACGGCTAAAGCTAACCATCCAAACACTGACTGTGACTCATACTGCTTCATAAATTCTACAGTCACATAAAGGGTTCATAAATACATTCAACTGATAATTTAAGGTTTGTGAGGGTCTGAAGCAATGCTTTGAGCTTTATTATTCCAAGGGATGAGTATATGTTGCATTATTAAAAGACCTGCTTTCCTCTGCATTCAGCACATCCACTCACTGCCTGTATTATTCGCCGAAGGGATAAATAATATGATCTGCTGCAGTTCTAATGGACAGCAGGTGATTGACAGAATAAGAGCACATAGTGCTGCTCCTCAGCTCTGACAAGGATGATAAATGAAACCCGCAGCACGGATATATTCTGCTGTATATGTTTGACTGTTTCAGGCTGGTCATGGCTTAACAACTAATGCAAAGCTATCATCTGAACGTTGTGTTGATGCATTATGAGTCTGTGCAAGCTGCTATATCACTATTAACAAACCATGCCATAACTATGTCTTTTTCCTCAATAAACTCCTACTTTGCTGCTTATTAATAGTTAGTAAGGTAGTTGTTAAGTTTAGGTATTGTGTAGGATTATGGTTGTAGAATATGGTCATGCACAATATGTGCTTTATAATAGGAAGGCTAATAAGCAACTAGTTAATAGTGAGAATTGATCCCTAAACTAAAGTGTTACCGGTGTTTCTGATGCTTTATGTATTTTCACATTTCCACGCAGCCACAGAGGATGAAGGGAATATTGTCACGCAAGCCTTTCGAATCATAGACGGCTGAAATGAGAAGTATTTGCTCAAGCTTTATAGCTGTTTTTCATCAGCATCAAATGAGTCGACTAAATCTTACAGTCAACATTTACAAGAGCTATTGTGATCAATACCAGTGTGCTTTCTTCATAAGTCCAACCCCCCCCAGTGGTTACAACGCTGCTGTCCCCCAAAAAAAAACTATAGCAAATACAGTTACCTAATTACTTAATCAAAATATTTGTACACTGTCCTCTGTAGTCTGGACACTTATGTCAATCCATCCATTCATCCATCCATCCATCCATCCATCCATCCATCCATCCATCCACCCATCAATCCGTTATTAATTAATTTGATTCATTCAAATGGCTGATCGATTCAGGAATGAAGTAATTGTCTCTCTTTATTAATTGGATCATTGAATCATTCACCCAATTCGTTCAAAACGTGGATTCGTTCAGAAGCTGTGTGTTGCTCAGAGATGCACAACAGTTCTGCTGTGGCTTTAATAGATAGTATTTGCATTGTCAAACTGATCAAAGACAGACAATATTGTGTTTACAATATAACACAACATTATGTTCTTATTTAGTGACCTGGGGGCGCATTACAGAAAGATCCTAACTCTAGAATCTTATCTTATCTGTTTGTAACATGGTAATTTCAATTAGGACCACATTTAGGACAAAAGCTATTACAGAACAACATTTTCTAATCGTATCTTGACTACAGATAGGAAAGGGGTATCACAGAAACCTCCTAGCTCTACAAAACATCTCAAAACTATCTTAAATTTAGAGCAACCCCACAGCTGTCCTAACTTCACAACTTGAAAGCTAACGAAAAAAAAACGGTCACAATTGCGCTGATCAATTATTTTTTTTCTTCACAGACTCCGCTGTACAGTTAATGCTCAACTCTTGCCCACTCCCTGTCTTTGTGAGTGAGCGAAGATGAAAACTTACCCAATAGTATCAGCTTCAGTACTGAACTTATCAAGGTTTCGTTTTCCGCGGCACTGAAATGAAAAACTCGCCGGTTTGGTTTCTCCATCGTTTCCTTCATCAGCAGCTTGCGCGGTGTTGGTTGCTTGTTAACAGACCTGCGAGTGGATTATCCAACTTGATGATGCAATTTAAGATTTCTTATTAACTAGAGATAATATATGATTTTGTAAGACAGGATAAGAATCCATAATAAAGTTAAGATTTGCTTCTGTAATACAGATTTGCAAAAAATCCTAATTTAACATATCATATCTTAAAGGGCTCATATGATGCAATTTCAAGTTTTACTTTGTCTTGTTACAAACTGATTGTGCATAGATGATATCCCTGAAGTTACAAAGACTAAAGTCTTATACAAGTTAAGACTCATCCATGCGCTCCTAAAACGGCTCATGTCAACATGCCCCCACATGTCTACATCACGACGTGGGGAGATTCCGCCCAATCACATACACAATGAAAGAAGGCGGGCTGTTATTCTGGCTGTAGTATTGTTGCTGCCGCCGGCGCCATGTCCTGGAGACGCTGTGTTTCATTATAAAAGAGAAACTACTTTGTTTGGGCTTCCAAAAGAGGACACAACTAGAAATCAGTGTTAAGTTGTGTTTACAACACTTTTCCAGAACAGTTCAACCCAAATATTGGAGTGTGTGCAGCACAATTTACGGAGGACTGTGTCCTGAACCTGGAAGAGTAGCCTACAATTATAGCTGTGTACAAAGACTGTTTCTATAAAGTGGAGCAACTCCAGCTTTGCAAGCTTCTGACTCACAGCCCTAAGTATGTTTTCTTATTTAAAGTATTTGCCGCTGACGAGTCAAACATGAGTTTTGAGCCGTCTAGAGTAGTGCTTGTTTGGCGTTTCTCCGATCACAAATTCAGACATGGTAATGTTATAGAGGAGCATAGAGGCATAATGACATAGAGGAGCAGCAATAATGTACAGTATGTGGAAGATAATGTGTTTTTGAACTGCATAAACACATTGCATTACACCAAATACACAAAATTATATTCTTTTTAGCAATGTCATATCTTACCCGTTTAATATAAGGCCTAAGATAAGAAACATTCTGTAATACGCCCCCTGTTGTATAAAATCAATATCAAATTTGCACTTGTGCTATTTGGGACAACAACAGCACTCGTGTGATATTGCACTTGGTGCTCGTATGATATTACTTAACTATATCATATGACAAAAATATGAGACAAAACTCATACAGGGGCGTTTTTGCCCCAATCTCTTGAATCTTAAGGGCATATGCATGGATTCTACAGGCTTCATCATGCAGCAAGTTGTTGCCTTGCATCATGTTCATGACCAATCAAATCTAAGATGACCTATGTATAATATTTTATAGCTGCAGATTATTTGCTGTGTATGAATTTGTGCTCATGCTGTGAGACGCTCCTCTAAACCGGGTCTGATGTCAGTCAGGATCTTTCTCTCTCAGACCGGAGGTGCTGACATGTTGTATTTTTCTGACACTGCAATTCATTTGAACTCAAACACTGAAGTTCAGCACACATTTGAAGGTTCAAATCGATGCATAAGGTTGCCTTTTGCAGGCGCTAACAAAGGAATATACTATAAAGTGCATGCATTCCAATCTTTTTTCTTTGAGAAGCCTTTTATTAAAAAGTATTCCATTCAAAAACTTTGCATTAATATGATTTTGTGATTATGGGGGTTAAGAGTTTCCATGTGCGCTCATCTCATAGATTTGATCAGCCTGCCATGACAGCATTCATTAGCGAAAATGTGCTTTATTTATGCACTCCTCATATTTAGACCCAATCCCATTTCTACCCCTTACCCCTACACGTACCCCTCGTCTCGATTCTCTTTTGGTTGGAGGCATAGTGTTAGAGAGAAGGACCTGATAGCTCTTCAAATGAAGATTTTTTGGGACCACACTTCAAACGAAGGGGTAAGAGAGTTATCAGCATAAACCGGCTGCACGAGCGAAGATCATAAATGTAAGCATGTTTGGCATTAGTAAAGATTTTAATTAAAAGTCCCACAACATACTTTCATGTCTAATCAGAGCCATGACCACCATAGACATCGAGAGGGGATAGTCCCCACAATAATTAGAAGTTGCTAAACGTTTTTTCTCAAATATGGCCATTTTTAGAGAGAGATGAAATTTGTGTGTGTGATTTGTCTCTGTCTCTCTCTCTCTCTCTTTAAAATGATTGAGTTTACTTCAAAAAACAGCGATGTATCCTCTCGTTGCTGGAAAATATAATATCTTTGCTCCTGGTGTTTGTGTGTGAGCTGTGCGATCTCCGATATATACATATACATATATGTGTGTGTGTGTGTGTGTGTGTGTGTGTGTGTGTGTGTGTGTGTGTGTGTGTGTGTGTGTGTGTGTGTGTGTGTGTGTGTGTGTGTGTGTGTGTGTGTGTGTGTGTGTGTGTGTGTGTGTGTCCGATGGTCTGGCTTGTTCATCATCAAATAATAATTGTCAGATTAAGTGAAGTTGATGGCCCACAAAAGGGCTAATGTAATCTATTTTTGCTCATAATAAACTGAAACTGACGTGAAGAGACTGGGCTCGTGATTCAAGCACAAAACTCTCTACTGGTAATCGGTGGCCTATTATTGCTGGCTTGTTAAAACTAAATCCTAATGGAACGTCCCAAAAACACACTACAGGTAACCATTTTGTAATGGTGTGATGGTTTCTATTGTTTTGTGTGATTTTTTGTTGTTGTTTTTTCAGCAGGGTCACCATGGGTTTTGTGATGTTATTTGCCATATATGCATAAATTAAGTAAGGAATAATTGAGCTGAATTATTAGAAAAATAATGCACACCCGTAATGTGTGTGTGTGTGTGTGTGTGTGTGTGTGTGTGTGTGTGTGTGTGTGTGTGTGTGTGTGTGTGTGTGTCAATATAAGCAGCACATTTACACAGAACGGTAATTAAACTGCTCTAATGCACACCAGTATGGAAGCTAAACGACGTATGATGACGTGTAACGGTGCAGTGGTGGTGTCCCATTTCAGAGGGGAGTATTTTCACCCCCACTCGACTACACTCTGTTTCACGGGACAAACTCTCGCAGCACCTTGTTGAGGTCTCAGCACCGTTTGCTTCTCTATCATAGCAGTGTTTTTAGCTCAGCCTGAGGTTATTTAGGATCCGCAGATGTGGTTACCAGCGCTGACAGCTGTGTTATTGATGGTCTCAGGCTTTAAACAGACGTCTCGTTTCCCCGTGAGTGACAGACTCAAAGCCATTCTTTCACTCTCTAGAAATGGCGCTGGTCTTCCTGCATCTCTAAACATACCTGGCTTTCCTTATCCAGCCTCTGTTTCTCTACTTTCAGCTGCCTCTTAGTTTTCTCTGTGAAGAAATCCAGTCGAGCTGATACAGATCCACCTCGCTTTGAGAAGAGCGTAACTTCACGCTTTGAAAGGTTCACCTGGCACGCCGAAACAACAGGCACCGTTTGCTGCCAAAAACGAGTTTTCCACAAGAAAACAAGCAGGCTGTGTCGTGTCAACACAGTCTCATACGGAAACGTCACTCTCGTGACTTTCATCCGGCGCCACAAACCCATCAGCCTTGCTCTGAATACAGCACAGGCCACATTCAGACGTCACTGCATTACATTCCCAAAACTTCATTCTAAACCTGCATGATCAACATTTATTTCAGTTAAAATTGTGTGTTTGCATTATTTTACTACATGTTTTAATAAATACAAATAAGATTTTTTGCATTTTGGTAACTAGCTTAAATACCATTAAATTATTTTTTATTATTTTATTTGAAGTAATGCCTTTTGTTCTGGTTTTAGACTTAGTTAACTATAATAACCCTGATCCAAATAAAAACAAACACACACACATACTTGTGATATAATTTTTCATATAAGGAAAACGTTTACCTTGTGTAGTCATGAAATGTTTTGTCATTGCTGAATTCATTTTTCTTAATGTATTTATGTGTCCTTTAGGATATAGTTTTACCCTTCACCCAGACCCATACTTTTCATGTTAAACTCTTCATAAAAATATGAATTATGATAGAATAAATACCATAATCTAATCTGTTATGAAGTTATTGCCTTGTTACCAAGGAGACTACAGTGAGATGCTTGAGACTTGATGAGGAAAACAAGGAATATCAAGGAAAATTTCATTTTTGAGCAAAACCTGTTTTATTAATTTTTATATATTTTTTGTATTATTATAAAGGCTTTTATTAAGCCCTCCTAATTGCTAATCAAGTTGTATTTTTTTCAAATTTGGAAATATTATATAATTGTGTATTTGGTGTACATAAAAAGCAAGCTGTGAAAATTTGCCTTTGAGAGTTTTATTCCAAAAATCATAAATGTAATGTCCACCACAGAATCATTATATAAATGCAATTCATAATTGGAGTTTGCACGAAAGCATGAAAGAAAAGATCTGATGATCCTGTGTTGTACTGTATGTACAGTATATACACACTGTTGTTATTAGACATATTAAACTAGTGCGAGTGTGTTTTAAGAGAGTTTATGACGTCTGTGAGCCAATGGCATCTACAGTTGAAGGAAAACCCATAAATAATATAAATATCATAAAAACATGTGGTTAAACCCACTTCAGTGTTTTGCATCATTTACACATCATAATATCTGAAGCACGCTGAGGCTTTGAGGATAATTCACTTCTGTGCTTTTTGAGCTATGAGCTAATTTAATGAACTTTGTCATAGTGTACAAGGTAACGACAGTACTTTCATGTCTCAGGTTTCTGTGAATCGCATCATTATATTTTGTCCTTCAGGTAAATGTAAGTGAGTTCTGTATTCATTGTTTACTCTTTCATTGTAATATAAAATGGACTTTCAAGGATTGTAATTAACAGAGATATTATTAATTTCTAGGCAGATTTAAAGGCCAGATAAACTTTTCAGTTTTATTTTTGCTCACCAGATTTGAGCTGTTATAATTGCTCAATCATAAATACCATTGTTATGGATCCCATATGGCTTGGATATCAGATTATTATCACTTCCACTAATGCATCCAAGATGCACCAATAACCAACAAGGCTTTCCAGTTCCCTATACAGGTGCATCTCAGAAAAATTGAATATGGTGAAAGAGTTCATTTTTTCTTGTAACTTATTTCAAAAAGTGAAACTTTCATATATTTTTTATTTATTCCATGTTAAGTAAAACACTTCAAAAGTGTTTTTGTTTTAATTTTGATGATTAGAGCTTACAGCTAATGCAAATCAAAAATCAGTATCTCAAAATATTAGAATATTTGCTAAGATCAATCAAAAAAAAATATATTGAGCCTTCAACTCGTCTGTATTGTTGGATCCACTGTTTCTCATCTTTCTCTTGAAAATATAGTATAGATTCCAGATGGGGTTCAGGTCAGGCGTGTTGGCTGGCCAATCAAGCACAGTAATATCATGGTCAGCAAAGCACTTGGAAGTGGTTTTGGCTCTGTGGGCAGGTGCCAAGTCCTGCTGGAAAATGAAATCAGCCTCTCCATAAAGCTTGTCAGCAGATGGAAGCATAAAGTGCTTTAAAATCTCCTGGTAGATGTCTGCATTAACTGTGGACTTCAGAAAACACAGTGAACCAACACCAGCAGATGACATGGCAGCCCAAATCATCACAGACTTCGGAAACTTCACACTTCAAGCAACATGGATTCTGTGCCTCTCCAGCAGCCACATCACCCTGCAGCCCGAGACCGGTTGCCCACTGAAGCAAAGCAGGGTTGAGCTGGTCAGTACCTGGATGGGAGACTCCTGGGAAAACTAGGTTGCTGCTGGAAGAGGTGTTAGTGAGGCCAGCGGGGGGTGCTCAACCTGTGCTCTGTGTGGATCTTAACTCCCCAGTGTAGTGACGGGGACACTATTCTGTCAAAAAAAGCACCATATTTCGGATGAGACGTTAAACCGAGGTCCTGACTCTCTGTGGTCATTAAAAATCCCATGGCACTTCTCGTAAAGAGTAGGGGTGTAACCCCGGTGTCCTGGCCAAATTCGCCCATTGGCCCTTATCAATCATGGCCTCCTAATAATCCCCATCCACTTGATCGTCTCTATGACTCTCTCTCCTCTCCACCTGTAGCTGGTGTGTGGTGGGCGTTCTGGCGCAATATGGCTGCCGTCGCATCATCGAAGTGGATGCTGCACACTGGTGGTGGACGAGGAGATTAGCCCCTTACTATGTAAAGCGCTTTGAGTACCTAGAAAAGCACTATATAAATGTAAGGAATTATTATTATTAATTATCTCCACTCTTCCTCCAAACTTTGATTTCCAAATGAAATACAAAATGTACTTTAATCTGAAAAGAGAACTTTGGAGCACTGAGCACCAGTCCAGTTCTTCTTCTCCTTAGCCCAGGTAAGATGCTTCTGACGATGTCTCTGTTTCAGAAGTGGCTTGGTAGCTCTTTTCCTGAAGATGTCTGAGCGTGGTGACTCTTGATGCACTGACTCCAGCTTCAGTTCACTCCTTGTGAAGCTCTCCCAAGTGTTTGAATCGGCTTTGCTTGACCGTATTCTCAAGCTTGCGGTCATCCCTGTTGCTTGTGCACATTTTCCTCCTTCCAGTCAACTTTGTATTTAATATGCTTTGATACAGCACTCCTTGAACAGCCCCCCCCCCCTTTCAGCAATGACCCTCTGTGACTTACCCTCTTCAGTGACCGTCTTCTGGACCATTGCCAAGTCAGCAGTGCTCCCCATTATTGTTGTTTCAAAGAATAAGAGATACCCACAATTTATACTGTATGGATGGCCATTTATTGAAACTCAAATGTAAATATTCTAATATTTTGAGATACTGATTTTTGACTTTCATTAGCTGTAATCATCAAAATTAAAACAAAAAACTTTTGAAGTGTTTTACTTTACGTGTAATGAATCTAAACTATATGAAAGTTACACTTTTTGAAATAAGTTACAAGAAAATTGAACTTTCTCACCATATTCTAATTTTATGAGATGTACCTGTATAATGTGTATTTGCATTATTTGAGGAGATCAAGACTCGTCTGACTCGCACCTTCAATCTCACATCACTGATTTCATTAGTCTTTAGAAAAGTCATTAGCCAGATACATTTTCCAGTCTGATATATGAATGTTTAAATAATGTGTTCAGTACTGACATGAGTTTAGTTCAGCTCTTAAATTAACAGATTGTCTTTAACTGTTATAACAAGTCAAAGCTGAACATAACTCATGTAAATACATCATCTATATTCTACAGAATAAGTGAGATTGTTCTAGATGAAGCTGTGAGCATGTGATATGATGTTAATTCATCAGATGTGTTTCAGATATGCTGCTGCTAACGAAAGACTAAGCGATTGTCATTCATATGTATGAAACAGCTGCTCACGCAGACTTGCAACCGCGTTATGTTTATTTTATTTTACAGACGATCCCAGAAGTTTATAGTTGTCTGTCTGCACACTGATGTCTGTGGTACTGACCAAAAATAGAGTAAATCAGATTTGGAAACTAATCTAGGCTGGCTGTTTTGATGCCGCAATGTTTTATGTAACGAGATAGGGCACTCAAGGCTTTTCCCATTTCACCAGTCAGTCAGTTTTGTGTTTGTGGGATCAGGGGCGGACTTACCCATTAGGCAAAGGTAGGCGACTGCCTTGGCCCCCCAAAAGCCAAGGGCCCCCTAAAATACTTTTCATATATGAGATGTGCATTAAGTGCAGACATGCGAACGGTTGCTGTTTACGGTGTTTATTATCATGACAACCGTCTGCATGTCCGAGTTGAATGTGCTTCTTGTGTATCCTGCTTTTAGCAAATGAAAATATTATGCATCTGAAGCTGACTGCCGCAAGAGAGCGAGGTCTCTCTTTCCCAGCGAGCGTTAAGGTACATTTAGAACAGATAAAAATGTGTGATTATGTTGCGATTATTGGGGAATTATGTCATGAAAATCATGCAAATAAATATTTTAATCGATTGATAGCCCTAAGTTAAAATTAATACAATTAAATGTAGGCTTATGCTGGTAACTCATCAGTGGACTTTCCTCATCAATATAGGCTATATTCATACTTTCTTATTCTCATTAATTAAAGTTTTTATAAGAATTAACCTCTGAAGGGAACCGATTGTGTTCAGAAAAGTTTCGATGGCATTTTCATTTGACCTGATAAAGTATCATTTATGAACCGAGCGCTGCTTTGTTTACAGCCGTTACCATTTTAAATAATTTACACTTATGAATCATCCCTTTTCTCAAAAACAAATGGTTTAAATGTTAAATTGTGAGGTTTATCATTTTATAATTGTTTGTGAAAACTTGTATCTCAACGGTAAATCAATTGCTATTTCGTGGTCTACTACATAAAAGTGTCTGATAAATGAATAAATGTAAATGAAAGAATCCCATTATAACATGTACATGAACAATGTACAATGGACTCAACCACGTGGGTCACCATTGTACAGCAGCAAGCATCACGACAAAAGGACCTCAAGGTTGATCTATAGGTACATGTGTGCAAATGTATAGGACCCCATTCCTGTATTTGCCTGGGGACCCCGATTCACTAAATCCGCCCCTGTGTGGGATAATGAGTTGATTAGTTAGTTAGTGAGAAATAGCTCTGACAGCTCTGCCCATAATGCATTGCAATGTAAACATCATCGTATTGATGCTAATATCATTAAGCAAGTACTAAAATGACATTGTTTATTAAATTATATAAAAAATACATTCAATTAGATGATTAGAGAAGATATTTGGTGACACTTTTACTAGTATTCCCATAATTAACTCCTAATCACGGTTTATTAATAGTTAGTAGGGTTGTAAAGTTTAGTTATTGGATTAAGAGACACAGAACAAGGCTTTAATATATGCTAATTAACAGTCTGTATGTAATATACAAGCAGCAATTAGTGTTCCCTGATCAAAGTGTTACACGATACTTTAAAATCAATTAAATTGTTATTACTATACATTTAAAAAGGTTAGAATAAATCCAATCAGTAATGTTTTTCACTGTCATGTTATATTAGTTCACATTTACATGTTTGCTAATGATTCAAACGAGTTTCATAACTGAACATGTCGGTCTAATAAACTACATTTGTGAAAAATAAGTGCACTTTAGCATACTTTTAAAAAGAGCACTTATTACTGAAATAATATTTGAAGTGAATGTAATTTTCGGACACTAATTGGAATGTTAATTGCATATTAATGCAAATATACTTTGAACTGATATTAAATGCAATTAGCTGGATTTTGAGTTTTAATTTATTTTATTGACCCACTTAAGTTTTGTAGTTGCAATTTAGTACATTTCAAATATATTAAATATAAATGTAAAATTAATAAACCCACCACAGTTAAATTATAAACAAATTCACATGCTTTAGTATGTTTGTCTACACATCAAAAATAAGTGTCACAACAGATTATTAAAACATAATGATTTAAAATATACTTGAAAGTGGTTATACTTAATGTATGTGTTTATGTGTGTAATGTTTATATGTAATGTTAAATAAAGGGTTATTAGAAGGTATAATGCATTATAATTATTCATAATGTGCGTTGTAGTTCATTATATCTCATCGTAAATAATTATTACCCAATTTTTAATTGCATGGTGTAACAATGAATTAAGTGTTATAATGTATCAACTTTGTTATGATTATATATGAGGTTGTGCAAGGCATAATTCATGCATTAAAACACTTTTATAATGCGTTATACATAAAGGCTTTACAGTTATTTTTAATTGCTAACAAGCGTTTACCGATACTTAAAGTACTTTTTCTAAACTCGCAACACAGCAACACAACACACCTACATCACACAATTAGCCAATTAGTTAATTTGCTGGCCAAAACCACATTTTGTTAAATAAATACAAACTCTACAATTCAAATGCTGAATACATTTTTCTACAAATACTAACTCTATCACAACACAGCAAATCTGATTCAAAATCGAACAAAAGAACAAAAGATTGTGTTCTGTGGCTCAGTGGTAGAGCATTGCGTTAGCAGCGCAAAAGGTTGTGGGTTCAATTCCCAGGGAACACACATACTGACAATAATGTATAGTGCACTGTGTATAGTGGATAAAAGCGTCTGCTAAATATGTAAATGTCAAAACATTGGCACTGGTTTCTATCCAATAGGAACACATAGTCAATTATAGTGCATAGACTGTCAAAATGATACAATTAATGACATTACGAAAACTACATTACTTGTCATGTCTCAGTTCACCTGCATATAATAGACAATATAAAAATCACTAGTTTTTTATAATTTAGCCTTCAGTTTTCTGAAACCCATTTTACATGTTTAAGTGTTGAATATGTTCATTCTTGGCAACATACTATCTAAAACTGAAAGAGTCATTACTTTATAGAAGATACAATAGAAAAAACAGGGTCCCCTGTGTAGAAATACAATTGGGACTTGATTGAAAGTGCTTTTCGGGGGGTGCTCCCATGGTAGCTGATGCCAGTGATCAACACAAAATACAACACACATGGCCTTTGGTTACAATGCAAGCTTGTTTCCATGACAGAATAAAACGTAAAACACATATTTGTGCATTTTCACAATTTGGATTTCTATATTGGAGTTGAAAGATTACATCTTGCAATTCAGACTTTATCAGAATTGTGAGTCACTATAAAATCACAATTGCAAGAAAACAAAAATCTGAGATAGTCACAATTACCCTTTACCCTTTATATTCCACGGCAGAAATAATCTTTCATATGTTCCACTTGTGTACGGGGAAAAACAAACAAACATAAAAACTGCACAGCCCAACTCTCAATCCTTTCTGTTACCTCTTCTTAAGATAATGTTTTTCTCTCTCTCTCTAACTCTGTGTTGTTCTGCATCCACAAAACCAATTCAAAGAGGTCTTTTTCACTCTATGATGCTGATGTAATGGAAAGAGCTTCAACACCTGACTATTCCTCCAATCAGACTGAAATCAGCTATTTCTAAATATTACACTGATCTGTTACTTAAAAATGCTTATCAGTTATTACAATATTTTATATAGAGTGATTTTTTCAATACTTTTAAGCTGCTGTTGTTGCAGAAGTAGAAGCTTTACACTATATTTAACATCTGACATGCTGTGTTTAAGCATTTGTAAAAAAGATAAGAAAGACCCATGATTTTGGTTTGGGGTAAGCTTGTGTGAAAAGAACATTTAAGCATTTTAGAAACATGTTGATTGACTGAATATTGCATGAAAACAACATGAATGTGTATGGTTACAAGAGACGGGTGTTGTGTTAATTGTGTTCAGAGTTTTGAATGTGTGGCTACAGATTGGACAAAAGATGTTAGCAACTGAAAACAACTAAGTAAAGTGTTATCAGTAAAATGTTTTTGATTTGACATTACTGCAAAGTGCACTTAAAAGTGTACGTAGTCATTAAAACATACTCTCTTGAAGACTATTTTTGCAATAGTGTATTATATGCAAATACATGTTTTTAAATATAATTCTGAGATTATATCAGTACAATAAACACTTGTTTTCAGGTATTCACATATTCCAAACTCACACTCACGATTAACGTATATTTCTAGATTAAAGCACTAAAGTGACTGTTTATCAAAACACAGTGTTTTTTATGCATGGATGAAACCTCTCGCTCACGAATGCATTTGACTGTTTCAAAGGAAAGAGAGAGAGCAAGAATCAATCAAGAGCATTGATCAGATGAATCTGATCTGTCACTTTAATGTGAAGAAACGTCCTCTACAGACGTTCATGAGCCTCGTCGTCTCCACAGGGTCACATCTGGATTTGATTCGTCCCGTTCCCGTCTCTCAGCGGCTCTTGAAGAGGCTCTCGTGAGCGGGAGTGGAAATCACGGCAGAGGAGATCCGTGTCTTGAACAGGTTGGGGATTTGTGGGATTTGTAGTGTTGTAGGAGTGATATTAGAGGTAAGTCGGCCCCATATGCTGAATAAATCATTCACTGATGTTTAATTAAAGTCCTGAGAGATAAATTAGCCTGACTTAGTTTAATACAGTTTTGATGAATACCTCCGTTGGAGAAATGCACACCTCATGAAGTGCCCCATTTTCATATAAATCAGCATTTTCATATAAATCAGCAACACAAAGCACTTCATCACTGCATCAGACGAAGACGGCTTTGAAAATAGCCTCCAGACTAAAGAAAGTCAATAAAGAAAACATTTTGCCATGTCTACCCTTGTCAAAAAGTAATACATTTATTTCACACTAAGTATAGTTTGCATATATTAACATATTTACTGACATATCACTTGAGACTTGCTGATATAAAAAATACAATTCAACTTTATTAGGAGTGCTACTTGTACACAATGCACATATTAAGCCTAAAATGTGTTTGCATTGATGAGGATCGTATGATATTTGATTAATATCAGTCTTTAAGATATTTAAAGTGTACCTGAAGTATAGTTCCACTTCAGTACAATCAAATATACTTAGTTCATCTTTAGTTGCACTATTAAAAGAGCATTACACATAATTAGTTGTTATGGTTTAGTAAACCAAAAATACAATTGCAGGGTGTTTTATTAAACACATAAATATGTAAATGTATTTGTAGGATACTTAGTATGAAATAAATTTATTTCAGATACGTTTTCGTGTATTTATTACCAATAAAATAAAGATAAAATAAGAGTTTGCAAAGCAGCAAACGTTTGCATATCAGATGATTAACCCTCGTCGTGATACTCAATGGGACATTTTTAATTAGATTTTCAAAATCAATATATTAAAATCTAAAATATATTGCATGCATGCAACTGAAATCGTCTACTAATTGAGTTTGTGCTGAATTAATTCAGTACTCTGGGTTTGAGGTTCAGAGCAAACACTAACATGAGCGTTTGAGGAATATCAATACAGTACGTCTCCAAAGAGCTTTAACAAGAAATGAAAGAAATATTTCTATATACAGAAGATCAGATGCCGTTCAATACTTCCAATGTGCTGCCTTCATGTAATCCTGCAACGGGAGTCAGAATCCATTAATAATGTCCTGCTGAGGTGCGGTTCTGGTAATCTGGGGATCGAATCCCGCTTCCACAACAAAAGAGATGAAAACAGAGCGTACTGAACACATACTGAACCAATCTTTTCAACAACCTTCTTATTAATTTCAACAGAAATAACGCAGCTACATGTTTGCCAGGAATGCAATTTACTGTAAAATGGTTTTGCACATGAATTAGCATATATATGCATTGAACATCAATAATATTATACTATTACATTTTTACATCTTGGGTGTGCATTATATTTCAATAATGTTAATTATTCTACATGCATAACAGTAACACATCCAGACATTGTTCAGATGTTTTGTGTCTAGACATTGGTCCAGTTTTGGCTCTTAAAATGCGTAAAACTAAGAGGGTCATAATTTAGGGTGAAAACCAAAAGGAAATGTACATTGTTTTACATTTATGCATTATTCATTGTTGTATTAAATAATGTAACATGCTTTTGTATGAATTACTAAATCTATATTCAACAAGACATTTGTTTAGCTAAGATATTATTCTGCTATTTTCTCTAAAATATAAAAAAAATCGTAAAACCAAAAGTTAATAGATAGCTTAGCTAATCTGGATAGTTATGTTCCCTATTGGTGTAGTGATGCATATATTATACATACAGTATATACAGTTGAAGTCAAAAGTTTACATATACCTTGCAGAATCTGCAAAATGTTAATTATTTTAGCACAATAAGAGGGATAGTACAAAATGCATGTTATTGTTTATTTAGTGCTGACCTGAATAAGATATTTCACATAAAATATGTTTATATACAGTCCACAAGAGAGTTGAATTGATAAAAATGACTATGTTCAAAAGTTTTCATCCCCTGATTCTTAACACTGTGTTGTTGTCTGAATGATCCACAGCTGTGTTTATTAGTTTAGTGATAGTTGTTCATGAGTCCCCTGTTTGTCCTGAACAGTTAAACTGTCTGCTGTTCTTCAGAAAAAACCTTTCATGTCCCGCAAATTATTTTGGTTCCCAGCATTTTTGTGTATTTGAACCCTTTCCAACAATGACTGTATGATTTTGAGATCCATCTTTTCACACCGAGGACGACTGAGGAACTCATACGCAACTATTACAGAAGATTCAAACACTCACTGATGCTCCAGAAGGAGAAACCATGCATTGAGAGCCAGGGCGTGAAAACTTTTGAACAGAATGTATATGTGTAATTTTGTGTCTTATTTTGCCTAAATGACATATGACGTGATATTTTAAATTATTATTATTATTATTTTATATAATGTACTGCCCTTCAGAGGCTACAGAAGATACTTTCATGTTTCCCAGAAGACAAAATAAGTCAAATTTACCCTGATCTTCAAATTCAAAAGTTCTCTTAATGCATGGTTTTCCTTCTGGAGCATCAGTGAGTGTTTAAATATTCTGTAATATCTGCGTATGAGTCTCTCAGTCGTCCTCGGTGTGAAAAGATGGATCTCAAAATCATACAGAATAGTACATTTGGCAGATTCTGCAAGGTGTGCATACAATTTTGCTTTAAACTGTATATATATATATATAGTTTCATGCTATACTTTATTTTTTAGTTAATATTTACATAATTCTTCAATATTTTGTATCATTCTTACATTAGTCTTTATGGCATTGTGCACTATTTTCATATTTTCCTAGTCATGATTCATATAAAATCCAATTTTGGTGAACGTTAAATCATGATGAGCCTTTTAATGTACCATTTGTACTATTATGGTGGTTATGCATATTTTAAGTTCAAACTAGATTTACTAGTTGATATATTATATATGTGCACCAACACATTTCAACCTTGTTTTTTAATGTAAATAATTGGTGATTTGCTGCCATGATTGTGAGTTTTTAACTCCACAGTTTAACATGATTTTTCTCTCTCTTTTAAACAGTGATTTTTTTTCAAAGCAACACTTCATCACATGTTGACGTTACACCAGAGTCACGCGGGAACGCACATGCACTTGTTGCGAAGCCGGTTCCAGAGATAGATGAGATAGATCAAATGCGAGTCATTCACTAATTGGACCCCACAGTGCCCGGCGTCTTCAAAGGGAACTACTTTTGTTTTGATCCCCTAAATTGAATTGGACTGAGCTGCTGGCATCTCTTGTGCACATTACACGGCTGCTCCTCTGTCCAGTCACTCCTCTTTCTCTGGTGGCAGCCTCTTTTTATCACACGGCTATTGCAGTTGTGGAAAGAATCCATTACGCTGCGATCTCCAAATCCTCAACGGCCCAGAGTCAAGATTAAAAGAGTGACTGCCCACACACATTTATTCTCATCATCCCACTGAAGCTTCACTTTACATCGTCAGGCGGGCCACTAAGAGTTGGCGTTTTAGTTGTTTTCCAGTGGGCTGATGAATATCTCATCCTTGCCAGATTATTTCAGTTTATGTTGGCAGTTTATGCTAACTGCATGAGTTCAGCGATGCCAGTTTATTCCTCAGAGGGGCTTTCCGTGATTCGTGCCTTTGCCATCCAAGCCTTTGTTCGGTTATCACAGCTTGTCAATGACAATAAGGTTCATATGTCAGTGTGAATTAAGATGTGAGAACAAACACAGGAGCACCACTGTGGTGGGCAGAGCGTCAGTCATTAAGCTTGGAGTTCAGAAGTCATGGCGTTTTGAAATCTGGTTAAAAAGCGACACAACCTGCCGTCGTTGTGCTTCAGTGCTTCTCAACGCTAATGTAGCTCCAGTAGATCAACTGTTTGTAAGACCTGAGCTGAAGCAATGGTTAATAATTCCCTCTCTCTCACATGTTGTGTTGGAAAGTAACACAGTCTGTTCTAATGGTGAACCGATTAAAATAACTCATTCATATCAAACACTGTACTATGCATGAAGATGACTTTTGCTAATAAGAGGTTTGTTTTATTTAGTATACATTTACCCGTTTGAGTTTGATACTGTGGACATGAGATGTTTCATTCATTGTTTTTGTATGAGCAGACATATAGGCTCTGATTATATTAAGTTATATCATTGGATAGCTATATATTTGTACATATATATTGCATTCAAAAGTTTGGGTTCGGTAAGTCTCTTCTCCTCACAAAGGCATTGATTTGAATAAAAATCAGTAATATTGTAGCAACTTAAAGTTTTCTATGTGAATATGTGTTAAACTGTAATTTATTTCTGTATTTTCAGCATCATTACTCATCTTCAGTGTCACATGATCTTCAGAAATCATAATAATATGCTGCTCGAGAAACATTTCTGATTATTATCAATGTTGAAAACATTAATATTTTTGTGGAAACTGTTTCATGAGATAAATAGAGAGTTCAAAAGAACAGCATTTAATTGAAATATAAATATTTCGTAACATTAATGATGTTTTACTGTCACTTTTGATCATTTTAATGTGTGCTTGGTGAATAAAAGCCTATCTTTGTTTAAATAGTCTTACTGACCCAAACTTTTGAATACATTTTAATTAATTGTCAATGATGAAACCCTGTGACACTGTTTTTGAATATAAAGAACACATTTATTTAATCTTTACTGTCTTAAATTTCAGATAGTGCTCAGTATAGTGTAACAGCATCTATTTTTATCTATACAAATATACATTACTGCATGATTTTATATCTTAGATTGCTTCCAGTCATATCCGTAAGCTGGTGGCTGTCGAATCCATACAGACTGAATCCGAGCAGTTATACGATGATCAGACTCTCTCTACATTTACATGTAAATGAAACACTACAGTATAAAGCTGTGCTGGAATTAGAGCTCTCTCAAAACACCCCCATCTCAACTCAGAGTCTATTAGCAGCCATTTTGAGCGATCACGACATCCATCCCAGTGCTAAAGCCCAGCGGGACTGAAATCTCTGAGCAAGTACTGCTAATGAAAAATTGTGCTTGAAACCACACATACGACTCCTGCCTTACCCCCCCCCCCCCCCCCCCCCGGTGGCATGCACTGTACATTATGCTAGTAAGATTTATTGTAAGCACTAAACCGATGCTGCTGTGCATGACAATGCCATTTTCATAATCGCTGACTTGTCAACATGTTTATGACTTCTGAGATTTCAATGCAATTTTAAAAGCATTGATTGCGTTACTAAGTTGTAATCATCATAAGCTTTTCATTAAAGTCCATTGTGTGTTAGCAGTCCCAGTGCATGCTGTAAATGAACTCTGTCTAATAACTGACATGCAGTTCTTCCAATTGAGCCAATATCTGGGTTAT
Organism: Ptychobarbus kaznakovi; assembly: GCA_027422405.1. Classification (NCBI taxonomy): domain Eukaryota; kingdom Metazoa; phylum Chordata; class Actinopteri; order Cypriniformes; family Cyprinidae; genus Ptychobarbus; species Ptychobarbus kaznakovi. Next base: position 15,456,749 of record CM049814.1, on the reverse strand, counting down.
TATCGACACTAAATGTTACGCCAGTCCGACTGAAGTAAGATCTCTTTCTTTCTGCACTATCCGGTCTTGACTCGGCTCGAGGCTACAGGTCAGAGATCTGTGAAAGGACACGGTTGGTCCACAGATGGAGAGCTTAATCAGAGCAGCATTACATTGATTATGAATGTGTCTGGCATAACAATAGGCCGAGCTGATGGATGCATCTATCGGAGGCACGCTCTTTCATTGACCTTCAGAGCTTATTGTCCTTAAAAGTCTTAGATAGAGAACCGGGTCGTAATTGGGCTAAAGAGAGAGGCAGAGTGCATGGTATGGATTTTGCATTAGTATGTACAGTGTGCTGTCGAGATCGGACGCTCGTTTCCATCGGGACAAGCAGACGTTTGTGTGAAATCTTACGTGATAAAGCGGCGTCTCCGTGCACAGCGGCAGTATCAGAGGTAGCTGTCGATTACGTGAAAACGCCTTTGGTCATGCCACGAGCCGAAGCGCTGGTCAGGATTTACAGAGACACCGTCTAATGTCTGGTCGACTCGGATCAATATGCACACTAGAACGTGTTCCAAACCCTAGTGTGCTGCCTACATAGGCAGTGAGTTTGGGATGATCAGTACACACTGTAAACTAAAGCAATACATAAACAAGCCTTTGTGCCATATACAATACGTCTTTTGAATAAAGGGTAGGACTACAGTGTTTTAAGAGGGATGAATGTATTCATTAATTATTTATTTGATGTGTTATGTGAATTGTACTGTCATTGTTGTAAGCGAGACCTAAGATCAATTTTCAGCCAAGGTTGAAAAATAAAGTAACTAAAAAAAACTATTTTTCAAAGCAAAACAAAGATTATTGGAGCATTATATCAATATAATGTCAACAATTATTGCTTTCTGCTTCAAAATATCACATTTAATTCAATGCAAAACAACTCTTTCATTAAATGTACTTCGGCACCAAATGCAACAAGTCTTGCACACAATCACGTCACTGTCAGTGCTCGAAACATAAGATAACTGCAATAAGTAAATATATATGCAAAAAGAAAGAGAGAGAAAAAATAGGATAAATACTATCAATAGCTGCTGAAAAAAAACACTCAATCAAAAGTACTGTAGCTTTAAAATGTAAAATATTGTTTTATTTTCATACTATTGCCAAACGCTTTATCTTATTTAAAAATAATCACATTAAATTAATCATTAGTATACATGGCACATCAATCAATACTTTAGAGTAGTAAATAAAGTCTAAATATTACCGACTATTCTGTCACTTCACTCCAAACTGCCTCTTATTTTCACCAAGGCTGCATTTATTTGATGAAAAATACAGAAACAAAACTGAAATATGGTGAAATATTATTAGAATTTAAAATAGCTGTTTTGTGTGTTAAAATGTAACGTATTGAATTTTCAGCATCATTACTCCAGTCTTCAGTGTCACATGATCTTCAGAAATCATAATAATATGCTGCTCGTGAAACATTTCTGATTATTATCAATGTTGAAAACTGTCGTGCTGCACAATATTTTTGTGGAAACTGATTTTATTTTTCAGGATTCACAGATTAATATAAACTTCAGAAGAACAGTATTTATTAGAAAATGAATATTTAGTAACATTATAAAAGTATTTAATGTCACTTTTGATCAATTTAATGCAGCCTTGATGAATAAAATGACTTAAAAATAAAAATCTCACTGACCCCAAACTTTTGAAAGTGGCATAGCTTTACTGAACATTAATATGCAATGCACTTCCCATATTCCCTTTGAACTGTTATATATCTCGACTACATTTGGCCAGTGTGTGAAATCCGAGATGAAGCGCCGGAATAGCCCTTCAGGATCTGCATGCATATGATATATAATGTGAACTTCTGCTGTATAACTCTGGCCTGTGACTCATGAAGAAGAAGCATGTTCCTTTAGTGTTCTGCTGCTGCTGTGCTCGATGCGCACATTATGATTACACTGATGATCTGTCGTCTTTAGCTGGAAGAACTGCTATGTTCTTATCCCTTAAGTCAAAGAAAGGTAAGCCAACACATGCAATTAAGTCTCCCTTTGTTCGGTTTAATTTAGCCGAGATTCTTCTGTGTTCATGCACAGCATTAATTATTTTACACAATTCTGATCCTTCTTATCACCATCCTTGATTCGAAGAATGTAAAGGTTAACAACCGAGGCCAAACTAAAAACTTAAACGCTATATCACACAGCCAGTCTTTTCTATTTAATAAAACCTCTCTGAATGTGTGACGAGCAGCCGTAATTGCATGATTCGAGGTATTGCCATGACTAGTCATCGTAGCACAAAAGCGCAGTGATGATAAAAATATGTTGTTTGTTGATTCACATTTGACAGTCTCTAATTTTCCCTGCGTTCGCATTCATCCGTCAGCAGCGCTCGGCTAAACATGTCAGTCTCCACCCAAGTCTTGATCTTTTTCTGAATAATGTTCGCATTAATAAACTTCCCAGACAAACGACGGCAAGTCACAGCAAAGTTCACAAAAAAAAACATATAAATCCAGCTAATTCACCAGAAGAATGAACTTCAGCCGTAAGGCTCCTATAAATATGCAAATAAAGTAGATCTTTGCTTTATTATTTGCATTTATGCAGGCCGTAGCTCTTTTGATAAATGGCCTTTTGTCTTGCTATGGGACATCATAAATGTGCAGTGGTTTATCTGATTCGAGCGAGCTTGTGGAGAGACTTTCGACGACCGGGATGCAATCGGTTGCAGATGACAGCAAAGTGCCAGAGGTGAGTCCTTATGTATCATTACAGAGCAGAATCTGTACTATCTCTCACTCACAGCTATTAATAGCACCGGGGAGCTCTGTGCATTTGGCTGACAGAGGGCAAAGGCAATATCGATGACTGCAGATTCAGGACCATATCCATTATAGATCATACAGTGACACAGCGACGACTCCACTGCAGTCCTTCACTGATAGAGGTGAACGCTTCGACGCCATTGGCTCGTGTCACCCTTCTTATTATTGCTGCGTGTCATTTTATAGGACGTCTCTTCGATCCTCATTTTTGTCAGATTTCGCCTCGCCGGGGACCCAGCTGCATGTCATTCGATGCACAATGCTCAGAGAAGAATGAGATTCAATCAGCAGCGTTACAGCTTCTTCAAATTGATAGATCCCATGGATCAAAGCCTCGGCGATATGTGTACGATGAGACACAACAATAGCTTAGTAATGGCAGTGTTAAATCTGAGCAGGAACAAAAAGGGATGTTCTTCTTCTCGTGCATTTATCAAACGAAAAATAACTTTCTTTGATGTTGATGATGACAAACGGCAAATGCACAACGAGAATACATCTCAAACTGCACTGTAACCCTACAATAAAGACATCTCTCAAGCTGCCAGAAACGACTAGGTGAGCCTGCCAAGTTGGCATGTGTATAAAAACAAGGCACTGACTCAGATCATTTGTTGACGTTTTGTTATTAAACATGGAGTCAGGTCACACACACACACACACACACACACACACACACACACACACACACACACACACACACACACACACACACACACACACACACACACACACACACACACACACACACACACACACACACACACACACACACACACACACACACTTGTTGACAGTCAGCCAGTGGCGTCTCTAGCACACACCCTTGATGTCATTCGCATAGGCCTCGCTTCTGCGTTTTGTCCTTCAAAAGACCAAACGAGCGTCACAGAGATTGTGTTGCAGATCTCAAAGCCTGAGGAGTCTTCCATTCGGTATGAATCACGAAGCGTGAATCAGGCAAGACAACATCCCTGAGCAAAACAACTGATTAGTCTGACATGTATTGTGTGCTGTGGAAGTGTGTGTTTTGACGTGGAGGGTTAGGGGCTGTAATTATGTGACATGAGTGGAAAACAGGAATATTTTGCACGCTCTGCCTTTCAGAAGGACACGAGGAACACGAGTGGAACTAATTGCTGAGGTGGCTTTGCAGCAGAAGGGAAACAGTAGCAATGCAAACACAACAAGTAAGCAGAGCTTCAAAACCATTCATCCAGTCCATTAAAAGTGCAAAGAGTGAGTGGGTAAAATGGAGAGGTGCGTCAAACGCAACGTGCATTCATGCAATGTGCCAAGGACGACTTCTGTAGGCTGGGAATGACGTTATGAACGATTAACCCTTGCTTAACCCGTGCATAACATGTTATTACCTCCGTATCGTCCTCATCCTCCTCGCTCGTAATCATTTCCTCCGGAGCTCGAATAAACCACCACTGGATCTCTAAGTAAACCGAGGACAAGCCACTCTGAAAGGCACATGCCATTTCAATATTCTGTCCTTCCCGTGCAGTGATGTTCGTGGGGATATCGGTGAACTTCCCTGCAAGAGAGACATGACGAGTTAACAGTCGACCGGCGCTTATATTTAACTCTTTCAGTTTATACAACCGTATCATGTTTTTATTATAATAATATAATTATAGCAAAAATATGACAGTTAATACAAATAAATGCATCTTCGGTTTTCATAAAAAAATCATAAACTGTAAATAATGATAATAATTATCATCAATAAATGTACTGAATATTTTTTTATAATTTATTTAAATATTATATATATATATATATATATATATATTTTTTTTTTTATATAATTGTAATAATAATAAAATTATATCAAAATAAGACAATTAATAAAAATATATTATATTCTGTTTTATTTAAACAAACTAAATGTATATTAATAATAAAATATAGCAAAATGTTTTCATTTAAACAAACTGTACATAAAATGTAAAATCTTCGGCTTTCATAATAATAATAAAAATATAGCAAAAAATATACAGTTGTAAAATAATAATATATAATATCCTCAATAAATGGCTTTCACTGAAAAGTTTTAAAAAATAGAATAAAAATTAAAATTAAATAAATAATATATATATATGATAAAAAAAATAGAATATAATATTTTTTTTATAATATTTTTTTTTATTCTTTTTTATAATTGTAATAATAATACAATTATATAAAAATTAGACAATTAATAAAAATAAATGTATATTCTGTTTTCATTTACACATCATAAACTGTACATAACATGTGTAAAATAATATTAATCAATAAATGTACTGAATAAAACAAAGTTGTTTTGATTTATTTCAATATTCTTTATATATATATGTATGCGGGTTTTTTTTTTTGGGGGGGGGGGATCCTCCAGGCTGTACTCGGCGTGTCCTGCAGCAGGGGCGGTCTCTGTGGTTTACACGGGCTTTAATGAGCGCTGTCCGCGGTGCTGAAGAACAACCGCAGTCCGTTTAAAGAAGCCCTATTCTGAGCATCCGCCACTTGAGATGCAAGTCGCGCGTGCTGTTCCTTCAACATTACCCTTTACTACCTATAATGCTGGCAGAGACACATAGCACGAGTTCATGTGGAGAGGAACTGAACGAGTTTTCCCGAAATCAACAGTTGATTTTTCTATTCCTCTGCTCGACACGGACAGCAGGCTGGCGTATTTATAACTTGTGTGTCACTTATTGTTTAAAGAGTGATACAAAAGCGCATGCATCAGTAGTTTTAACGGTGAAATAGCATTGAGAGCCTTTAGAGGCGATCATTTGGTGTACTATATTGCGGACTGCTGTGATGCATTAAAAGTCTGCAAATGTTCTTACCTTCAAGAGAAAATCCAACTTGAATGGACAAACAGGAAAAGAGCACAAATCCAATACTGTCATGTAAGGTCCCCATCATTGCGAAGACAAAGAGATCTCACACGAGCTGGTAAAGAGATGTCCTCGGAAATGTTCAGCGCGTTAAGCGAAAGCCGCGCGGAGAAGATGCGGAGCTGGAAACATGCTGCAAGTCTCTCTCACACTCTCCACTGACTCCGAGGGGTGAGTCTCTCTCTCTCTCTCTCTCTCTCTCTCTCTCTCTCTCTCTCCTCCTCTCTCTCTCTCTCTCTCTCACTGACTCCGGGGGTGAGTCTCTCTCTCTCTCTCTCTCTCTGTCTCTCTCTCTCTCTCTCCTCTCTCACATCTCTCTCTCTCTCTCTCGAGGGGTGAGTCCACTCTCTCTCTCTCTCTCTCTCTCTCTCTGACTCTCTCTCACACACATCTCTCTCCTGGTCTCTCTCTCTCTCTCTCTCTCTCTCTCTCACACTCTCCACTGACTCCGAGGGGTGAGTCTCTCTCTCTGCTCTCTCTCTCTCTCTCTCTCTCTCTCTCTCTCTCTCTCTCTCTCTCTCTCTCCACTGACTCCGAGGGGTGAGTCTCTCTCTCTCTCTCCACTGACTCCGAGGGGTGAGTCTCTCTCTCTCTCTCGCTCGTGAACAGGGCTGGACCGGGACAAAAAATCGGCCCTGGCATTATTTTGGTCCAGGCGGCCCACCACCACTTCGAACTATATATATATATATATTCAAGAAGAACATGTACCGGCCCGATAGTGCGTCGGCCCACCGGGAAAATGCCCGGTATGCCAGATTACCAGTCCAGCCCTGCTCGTGAACGTCAGTGTGCGGCTCTCACACGCTCTCTGTTGCTCGCGGAAAGAGTGGAGAGAGACACTCTTCAATCACTCTCTACTTTCACTCTGACATCACTCTTTATTTTCAATAAAGCATGCATGTTATGCTCAAAAAATATCTGGGTTTTCGCTTACACCGTGTTTGCAATAAAATACAATTAAAAATCCTAGTTTATCTTATATATATATATATATATATGGTAACTTTTAATATGAATTACTGTTATTAATGGGATGGTTCACCCTCATGTTGTTCCAAACGCATAAGTATTTTGTTCATCTTTGGAACACAAATTAAAGGGTCATGGCATGGATTTATTAATATTATTATTTGAATATGTTCCTCGATGTTTACGTATAATATAAACACAGTTTTTGGAACATTTATTTTCGACCCTCTGTCTAAAACGAGCTGTTTTAAGGGGCGTGTCCTTAAAGGCGTGTCGGTAATCAGCCACTGCTATGATTGGCTAACGTTGCTGCATAGGAAACAGTATCACAGGAACCTCACTATTGATTGCATGACAGTGTTTTGACAACATAATCAAAATAAAACAGTTATTTCCAGACAACGCATTATGAAATTATTTACTTATGGTTTGTGATTCTTTGTGACTCTCCATGAGCAAACAGCTTATCATGTAATGAACTGACAGCCTATTGACTAATCTTCAAAATTTTACACTAAACAATACTTTTAGATTTAACTATTGTTAGAGTTTACACCGAAAAAAAAAAAAAAATAATATATATATATATATATTATGAGAATAAGAGAAATCACTGACTTTATGACAGGTGCTTATGGCACTTCATATTTATTCCTATGGTATCTGAAAACATAAATTGAGTGTTGCACAATTCTGACTGATATTAAATGAGGTCAAGACAGTAATGTGATAAGTTATTAAGGCACATGTGATCCAAGTTGACCATCGAGCATTCCCCAATATTAAGATATACAAACCTGCTTCATCTTAATTTGTGTTCTGAAGGTGAACAAAGCTCTTACAGGTTTGGGACAACATGAGGGTCAGTAACTCATGATAGGATTTTCATTTTGTGGGTGAACTCTCTCTTTAATACTACTACTACTACTACTACTAATAATAATAATATTAGTGGTAAGGGTAGTATTAATCAAAACCAAACATGAGTCATCATATTTTTGCTATAGCTCTAACCAAAAAAAAAAAAATATATATTTTTTTTAATTAAATGAAATGATTAAATGAAATTAAATTAAATTAAAACGAAATAAATTAATAAATAAATAAATCATACACACTGGCATGCATTAATTAATTAAAAAATATTTTTTTTGTGATATCAACCTCAAATTTGGAACATAACTTTATATTTATGCCATTTAATTTTGTACAGTCTCAGAGTAAAACATGTTTTAGAAATCATATATTTAATATGCATGCATATATTTAATTTCACTTTACAATAATACTAATAATCTGCACCTGCAGCAATAATCTGCTTAAAAAAGAGAGAGAGACCGAACTTAAGCAATTAAAACATTTAATATCCTATCAGTAAACACAAAACGATTCCCTCTCAAACCTCGTTAAGAATAACTTGAGCTGAACTTGTGACGGTTTGATGGACAGCAAATCATTTATTCTCTCCTACAAATAATTACCAGCAGAGCATCTCAAATCTAGCAATCTGACTCAGTGTCTTAATGAATAAAATCAAACCGTATAAGTATAGCGGTCCTGGTGAAGACAGCAGGCGTGCTGGAGCCACACTTAAGTAGAAGCATGAATCAGCATGTTCAGGTAAGACAGCAGCACAGGTACTTTAGACCGGCTCACCCCACGACTCCTCTGAGCAGACCTGCTGCATGGACACATAACTACACCTTTTTATAGACTGATGATGATGGTGGCAGAAATGTGAATTGTGTTCAGCATCGGTGATATTTATTATAGTGCTCTATACCTGGTCGCATACTCATGATGCACATCATGCAGATAAGACGATAGACTTCTGATGGCCTTCACAATCACTTCTACAGGCCACAGATTGAGAAATATTCAAATGCATTGCACTGGCTAAAGGCTTCATTCATTGCTTTTAGAGACATGTACGCGATGATGATAGTAGACCGGGAGATTTATTAAGAAATAAATACTGTATACTGTATATAACATGAGCTCATGTGAGGAAGATCAGGTAGAATGACTCCCTTTTTCTGAACCTTAGTGTGATTTTTAATCCGGCACAATTTTCATTATGTTTACAAATGTGTCATAAGTGTACAAATAATGTTTTTTTTTTTTTATTTATTTTTAATATTCCGAAGTGTAAAGCTAAAGGTAAATGACAGAATTAAGGTCTTCCAGTATCATGTTGCTGCATGTTTTTTATTATTTATTTAAACAATTACTATAATTAATGGAGTTAATCAATAATTCTTCAATTCCTGGAGTTAATCCATCAGTTTGACTGTATTCAGACATCTTCATTATTCATCATAATCTGCTGGCCAATCATTTAATCTGAATTTATATTTCATTGCTTTTGACAATCCCAATTAAAAATGTAATTCTGAACATGATTCTGCTAAATATATTGTCGAATTACCAGTGTTGTTATTGTTACCTTAACTATGTCACCTTATTTAATATTCAAGTTGAACTCCTGGAATTACTAAAACTGAAATTAAAATGTATTAAATAATAAAATGACAAAAAAATAACAAAATGACTAAAACTTCAAAAGGAAAATGGAAAAAATGTCAATTCAAAATATTAAAATCTGTAACAGTATATCTTTATATACATACGTTTACAAAGAATATTTATTTATATTTTATATTAATGACTTACAGCTACCTGATTTTAATCTTATAATTGCTGAGATTTAAACGTGCAATTCTGTGCAATTTTTTTGAGTTATATATATGTGTTCCTGGAGCAGAAAACCAGTCATAAGGGTCAATTTTTCAAAATTTGGATTTATGCACAATCTGAAAGCTGAATAAATAATATTTCCATTGATGTATGTGTCACAGTTTGTCTCTCCGTGTCTTGTGTTTCCCCTCCTCTCGTGCCCTTCATCTGTAATTATCAGTTCCCAGCCCTGTGTCTTAGTTAATTAGTCCCCAGCCCTGTGTTATTAATCATTCGTTTGTCCCTTTAAGCCCAGTGTTTCCCTGCCTCTGTGTCGAGTCTAACGTCATTTCCATGTTGTACAATGTCTCCAGCGATCTCTGTTATCTCTGTGTGTTCAATAAAGTATCCTGAAAGAAGCTCCTCATCTCCGTGTTCCTGGCTCCCCCGTACACCGTGACAGAAGACTCGACCCAGACAAAACCTCTTTCACGGAGATGGAGCGCCGCGACCCGCCGCGGCTCAGATTGGTTCCCCGCAAGGATAGTTCGGGGATGTGCCGCCCGCGGGGATGGTTTGGAAAATATTAGAAAATCTGGAATCTGAGGGTGCAAAAAAATATAAATAAGAACCTTGAGAAAATCCTGTGCCTGCTCCAAGACAGCGCCCTCCTTTAAAGTAGTTCAAATGAAGTTCTTAGCAATGCATATTACTAAAGTTTTGATATATTTATGGTAGGAAATTTACTAAATATCTTCATGGAACATGATCTTTACTTAAATTACTATCTAATGATTTTTGGCATAAAATAAAAATCAATAATTTTGACCAATACAATGTATTTTTGGCTATTGCTCCAAATATACCCCAGCGACTAAGACTGGTTTTGTGCTGCAGGGACACATATTGTATGAAAGGCCCAGGTTGGGAATCATCTCATGAAAATTGTCCTTTTTCATAATTTTTAGTATGTCAATATATACAATATATCCTCTTAAATATAACATGTGTCATGCATGATAATGCATTTTTCACTGTCTGGAATGTGTCTAAATGCTTCATGCAGAATCTTAAGACTAAAATCAGACTGTGTGAATGTATATGTCTGGATGGCATCAGTAAGAGAAAGCGTGTTCACTTTTTAATGGCGTGGAGGAAGAAGAAGGGAAATATCATCACTATTATTAGAATATATTAGAAGTCTTCTTGAAATGATCAATTCTTGAGAATGTGGGCGCTTCTGCAATACATTCACAGAATCATCCAAGGACACATCTGATGCAGAAACATCTGTGCATCTACAGAAACGAACAATGCTTTAGTGGAGGGAAAAACTAGAGAGGAATCAATATCCTATACTTTCACAATGACAGAAACATCATGTCCATCATGGTGGGTTTTATTAAATTTAGTACAATTATCTCCATCTATTGGTTTCCTCGTTGTGCGCATGACCTCCTCTGCTTTTCCCCGCTCATCACGCAGACACATCGGCTTGTAAATATAGATTTGCCTAATACTTAGTCATTGCTAATAGCATATGCATTAGACAAATGAGAGGTACATGTCTAAGGGGGTTTATTAAATACACCGCACCTTGGAAAATTAATTATAGCCCATGGTGTTGTATTAAATGTCAGCTGCGTGCTGCTCAAGAGGAACAGGACGGATCAACGGTCAAGTCATTTTGCATGATGAATAATGCAAGTCGTGATTGAAAAAAAATAATCTAGTATAGATATGCATCCCATTTGTGTCCGAATGGTTATTTGTTGATTTTACACTTAATTGATTTTAAATCTGTGAGGTCACTTTGGGCGTTGGTGATTTAAGGTATTGAGATTCACAGACTGGAGCGCGGCGGCTGATCAGCAATACACTTGGCACGAGATTCATGAAGCAGCATCGTTTCTCACACAGTCCAGAATAGTAGACAGAGGCTTTGCCTGGCCGATGAATGTTGGCTCAACTCAAAGCTAAATATTTGGCAGGCAAACACCAGAGGCAGAAATGCAGTGAAGTTGTGTGGATTTCATAGACTTGGCAGGGCAGGGTAAATCTAAAAGTGGGATTGAACACAACAGAGAAGGTCTGGATCGTGTTATGAACGAGGGATCAAAAAGGCCCGAGTCAATTAAAATAATATTCCCATTTTCCTTTAGTTCTCAATACAAAACTGTCTGCAGTGCTACAGATGGTTACACTATTTTGATAGTCCAGTTTATACATTCTACTAACTGTAACTAACTTTGCAACTACATGTTAACTAATTCTCATTCATTTGCAACTACATGTCTACTGACTCTGAGTAGACTGTTAGGGTAGGTTTAGGTTTAGTAGAATAAGTTGGCATATACTTGCAAATATTCGTATAGTAAGTATGTTGTATGTTGTGGACCCATCAAAATAAAGTGTTAAAGATATTAAATACTCGAATGACTGTTAGTTGACATGTAGTTGCAACGTTACTCACTGTTACTAGAAGGTCTAAAGTGGACTATCAAAATAAAGTGCAACCCTACAGATAAATAACTATGCTTTAAAGTGCATGATAAGGATAATAAAATACCGCTAACCTTGATATTGACATTCTGGCTCGGTCGTTACATGCTTTCTTTCTATGTGGTTGTAGTGAAATAAAATGATGGTTTAAATTGTTCTTGTGAATGAAAGTAACCTTGCAAAATATATTATGCTTTCAGACACTCAATCGAATGTTAATAGCAAAATAAATAAATATGTATACTAGTCATATAAACGTATATATTATGCAGTTAGTTGAACTTTAGATTGTTGTTGACCCACTTAAGTAGTTATTACATCTTTATATGTAATTTCATATTTGTATTGTCTTTGAAATATGGAACTGCTTAATGTACTGACAGTAATTTTTATTGAAACTTGTGTCATGATTTTAAAATATATTTGTAATATATTCGTAATGTTGAGAAACAGTCATTAAAATATCTATCTATCTGTCTGTCTGTCTGTCTGTCTAATCTACAGAACAAATGTGACGCTTCTGTATATGTACAGTATCTCACAGAAGTAAATATATTTTTGTAAATATTGTATTATATCTTTTCATGTGACAACACTGAATAAATTACACTTTGCCACAATGTAAAGTAGTGAGTGTACAGCTTGTATAACAGTCTACATTTGCTGTCTCCTCAAAATAACTCAACACATAACCATTAATGTCTAAACCACTGGCCACAAAAGTGAATACACTCCTAAGTGAAAATGTCCAAGTTGGGCCCAAAGTATCAATATTTGTGGCCACAATTATTTTACAGAACCGTCTTAACGCTCTTGGACATGGAGTTCACTAGAGCTTTACAGGTTGCCATTGGAGTCCTCTTCCACTCCTCCATGAACACATCACGGAGCTGGTGGATGTTAGAGACCTTGCGCTCCTCCACCATCGTTTGAGGATTCCCCACAGATTACCTTTACCTTCAGCTTCTTTAGCAAGGCAGTGGTCATCTTGAAGGTGTGTTTGGGGTCGTTATCATGTTGGAATACTGCCCTGCGGCCCGGTCTCCGAAGGGAGGGGATCCTGCTCTGCTTCAATATGTCACAGTGCATGTTGGCATTCATGGCTCCCTCAATGAACTGTAGCTCCCCAGTGCCGGCAGCACTCATGCAGCCCAGACCATGACACTCCCACCACCATGCTTGACTGTAGGCAAGACACACTTTTCTTTGTACTTCTCACCTGGTTGCCGCCACACACACTTGACACCATCTGAACCAAATAAGTTTATCTTGGTCTCATCAGACCACAGGACATGGTTCCAGTAATCCATGTCCTTAGTCTGCTTGTCTTCAGCAAACTGTTTGCGGGCTTACTTGTGCATCATCTTTAGAAGAGGCTTCCTTATGGGACGACAGGCTGACCCGCCACCCCTTCAACATCTGCAGCAATGCTGGCAGCACTCATACGTCTATTTCCCAAACACAAACTCTGGATATGACGCTGAGCACGTGCACTCAACTTCTTTGGTCGACCATGGAGATTTAAACCGCTGTGTGGTCTTGGCCACCGTGCTGCAGCTCAGTTTCAGGGTCTTGGCAATCTTCTTATAGCCTACGCCATCTTTATGTAGAGCAACAATAATTTCTTCAGATCCTCAGAGAGTTCTTTGCCATGAGGTGCCATGTTGAACTTCCAGTGACCAGTATGAGAGAGTGAGAGCGATAACACCAAATTTAACATGCCTGCTCCACATTCACACTGAAAGCTTGTAACACTAACGAGTCACATGATACCGGTTAGAGAAAATGGTTAATTGGGCCTAATTTGGACATTTTCACTTAGGCGTGTACTCACTTTTGTGGCCAGCGGTTTAGACATTAATGGCTGTATGTTGAGTTATTTTGAGGAGACAGCAGATTTACACTGTTATACAAGCTGTACACTCACTTCTTTACATTGTAGCAAAGTGTCATTTCTTCAGTGTTGTCACATGAAAAGATTTAATCCAATATTTACAAAAAAATGTTAGGGGTGTACTCAATTCTGTGAGATACTGTATATATATATATATATATACAGAAGCATCACAGTTGTTTGCTAAAAAGGTTTTTGCTTCACAGAATGTAGTTTTAAGAGTTTTTTGGGTGAGAATGTACTTGTTTAGACTTCAAATATGTGGTTTGTTAATAAAGATAATGTCTATTTGAAAATTTGCTTCAATGTTTTCGGAGATGTGAGCTCCAGAGCGTCAGCGGCCGTTCAGTGCTCATGAAGGCTCATGGGGCAGTCGTGGCTCTAATGGATAGAGCGTCGCACTTGTAACCCGAGGTTGTGGGTTCGAATCTCGGCTCCGGCAGGAATTGTCCACGACTGAGGTGAGACCCTTGAGCTCCGCTCAAGGCATGTGGTTTTTTTAACCTATTTTTAATTTTTTTACTTCTCTTTTTGAACCGTCTGCATGATTATGTACCCACTTTTGACTGCTCCCCGGGCGCCGCAGTGTGACGGCAGGAGGCGAAAGAAACATGCACACGCAACAGACTGCTCCAGTCCCCTCTACCAAGTATTCTGCTCGCTAATGTCCAATCCTTGGAGAATGGGACGATTAAATGCAGAGAACACATTTCACTTTTGCTGGTTATACTCTGTATAATTGTGAATGTGACAAACAGCCGAGGCCGGAAAAAACAAAGGTGGTGGAGTGTGTTTCTCATCTAACAATAATGGTGTGAACCCACGAAGATCTCCATTCTGCGCCTCGCCTCGGCCTCTCCATTATCTGCCGCCCATCTACTGGAAATGACATTTATATTCAGTCGTCGTTATTTAATACACCACAGAGATACACTTTTATCCAAACTCCACGACTAAGCGGCTACAAATAAACATCCTGAGGACAATGGATTTAACAGCAATCAAAATCAACAAAATATCCTGTCCAACAAGGACTAATATGCCAGTGCTATGGTAATTTCATCAGGAGGGAACATTTAAAGTAAAAGTCTGTGAAAGTGTTTGGCTCTGATGTCTCTATGCTGGTTAAACATGAGAGATATTTTGTTTTCAGTAAATATTGTGGGAAGTATTTGGTGTCATTAATATATGATTTGTTCCAGAGCAAATAGTGTTGGCTGAGGACAAAATCATCACATTATATTTTTATGTGACATTAATGCTGTATATCAGAGCACTGGCTTTGTGCTTTTGACTGCATTACCTAACACATTTTATGATGGCTGTTGTTGTTGTTGTTGTTTATTAAATATTATATAAATAATAGTTGTATTTTTTTATAATAGTATTTAGAAATGGTGTGTGTGCTCGTGATGGTGATTTTAGTTAAATTTTTCCGCCATTAGATGGCGAAAAGAGACTGTTTGCGTGAGTGAGTCAGCAGTAAAGACTTTTAAATTGAATTTTATACTGAAACAAGGAAGTTAATTTTACTTTCAACCACAGCTTGTAAGACGCAGGCAACAAATGCACTGAGCAGCGCTGTCATCGGAAATCCCCCTCAACAGATGAACAGATATGTAAAAGTAACTTACGACAAAGAGCCTAACGCTTTCCTTAACGGACATTCAAACTGATGTTTTATTGTGAATATGAGATTGAGCTGAAGAATGAATGCTGTATCAGATGCAGGTAATCACTCGCTCAGTCCATCTATCTGCTCATTATATCTACTCCACACAATACACTGCTTTTAATACAGTAAGCTTTTAATGAAGCTCAACTCAACGCTCCTTCGTTACTAGTTCTAAAGTGATGTTTTTTAATTAGTAACGGAGTCTGTTAAACTGTCAACTTTAGATTTGAATCTGTGGCGGAAGAAAGTAGTTCTGCACAAAAAATGATATTTAAAGACACGTCTTTATTGTTTCTTATGTTTTGCTCATTTACACACTTTTTTTATTTTTATTATTTTGCACTGTCCACTGAGCGGACTGATTCGATTACATTTCACTTCTAATTATACCCTGTATAATTTATTATGTGACGAATAAAGAAACCTGAGGTGAGACCCTTGAGTAAGGCATCGAACCCCCCACTGTCAGCAACTGGATTTTTTTACTGGCTGGATGCAATCAAATTAACAAAACAACACTAATATGCCAGTGCTATGGTCATTTCATCAGGAGGGAACATTTAAAGTAAAAGTCTGTGAAAGTGTTTGGCTCTGATGTCTCTATGCTGGTTAAACATGAGAGATATTTTGTTTTCAGTAAATATTGTGGGAAGTCTTTGGTGTCATTATTATATGATTTGTCTGTGTTGGCACAAAATCTCATCACATTATATTTTATGTGACATTAATGCTGTATATCAGAGCACTGCCTTTGTGCTTTTTGACTGCATTACCTAACACATTTTATGATGGCTGTTGTTGTTGTTTATTAAATATTATATAAATAATAGTTGTACTGTGTGTGCTCGTGATGGTGATTTTAGTTAAATGGCGATGTTTGCGTGAGTGAGTCAGCAGTAAAGACTTTTAAATTGAATTTTATACTGAAACAAGGAAGTTAATTTTACTTTCAACCACAGCTTGTAAGACGCAGGCAACAAATGCACTGAGCAGCGCTGTCATCGGAAATCCCCCTCAACAGATGAAAATATATGTAAAAGTAACTTAGCAGCAAACTATGTTTTATTGTGAATATGAGATTGAGCCTCTCATGGCTGACTCAACTCAACGCTCCTTCGTTACTGTGATGTTTTTTAATTAGTAACGGAGTCTGTTAAACTGTCAACTTTAGATTTGAATCTGTGGCGGAAGAAAGTAGTTCTGCACAAAAAATGATATGCTTTTACACACGTGCCGTCAAACAGTTTGTTGGCTATATATATCGGCTCGCTGTGATTACTTGCTAAATCACAGCCGCGCTTATATACAGCCATATCTCATGGCTACTTGACTGATATTGCTTATATATATTATGCAACACTTCTTTCCTCTGATTTATTATTAATTTATTATCAAATGTATTAACAGTCCAACAGCACTGGGGCTTTTCTTCACTGTTTCTTTTACTCTGCTTGTTCCAAGCAGTTTGCCAGTCTGTGTGTTAGCGGTGCGTCATTTTTAGATGAGATAAGTGAATATGAGTGACGTGAGTCAAAGAATCATTCACTCAACTTATTTGTTTAAACACATTGATTTATTCAGAAATTAAACCAGATACAGAGTAAATCTTTGAATAACTCAACACTTTAGTTAAAAAATGCTGACTCCAATACAGTGTGTTCTGCTGTGGCTTTGTTTGTAACTATGTTAGTTTATCATTTTAGTATTGAATAGCTAGTGATATCGTATCTAAATATCTTGCTTTATTGTGTAAAATCGATTTAGCTTATCTGTTGTTTCCCACAGTCTCCTTTTCTTAACTCATGCTAACGGATGAAAAAAAATGTTAGAATCATATAAAACCTTCCTTATTGGACTTAATGAGTTTCTGATACAGTATTTTATGTGTAATTAAATTAAACCTGTCACTGGAACGTTACCGGATAAGACCCGCTGCCCACATCAGCTTAAGTCTACATGTCAAGCAAATTTCTAAGCACAGTATGTGAGAGTTGTAAATAAGCACACGCTCTTTAATTTTGTGAGTGGATACAATCAATCACAGTGTAGACACATAATGCACACGGTTCTGTTTGCACACATCTGACGACGCTCTTAGTGCTTCATACTGAGTGATGGATGGACATCTTACCATATGTCAATACACTCTTAAACTCTTAAAGAATAAACGTTCTTGCTCATGTTGAGTATACGCTGGCTGATCTTCTTTGAAGGGGAAGAACCTATAACATATGTACTGCTGGAGAGAAAGTCCCAGAAGGCCTTTGAATTCAAGGGCCTTTACATCTTGTCTGATATTAACCTGCTGAATGTGTGTTCCATCAGCATGAGCCCTTCCACTCCGCCATCAATTATGCACTGCCTCGTATTATATATTTATTTATTATTTTTCTCTCAGAATCAAAATGAATGCCAAGCTCAGACCATAAAAATTGCATCATGGACAGCCGCGAAACAAACATATGCAAAGAGAACAGCTAAAGAATGATAAATATAGATGATTTGAATACGCCAGTACTAGCAGATACAAGCAATCTATCTATCTATCTATCTATCTATCTATCTATCTATCTATCTATCTATCTATCTATCTATCTATCTATCTATCTATCTATCTATCTATCTATCATTGTATCAATCTATCTATCTATCATTGTATCAATCTATCTATCTATCTATCTATCTATCTATCTATCTATCTATCATTGTATCAATCTATCTATCTATCTATCTATCATTGTATCAATCTATCTATCTATCTATCTTTGTATCATTGTATCATCTATCTATATATCTATCATTGTATCTCTATCTATATCTATCTATCTATCTATCTATCTATCTATCTATATATCTATCTTCTATCTATCTATCTATCATTGTATCTATCTATCTATCTATCTATCTTGTATCTATCTATATATCATTGTATCTATCTATATATCATTGTATCTATCTATCTATCATTGTATCTATCTATCTATCATTGTATCTATCTATCTATCTATCATCTATCTATCTTGTATCTATCTATCTATCATTGTATCTATCTATCTATCTATCTATCTATATATCTATCATTTACAATCTATATATCTATCATTGTATCAATCTATATATCTATCATTGTTCTATCTATCTATTGTATCTATCTATCTATCTATCATTGTATCTATCTATCTATCTATCATTGTATCTATCTATCTATCATTGTATCTATCTATCTATCATTGTATCTATCTATCTATCATTGTATCTATCTATCATATCTATCTATCTATCTATCATTGTATCTAATTCTATCTATCTTATCACTCTATCTATCATCTATCTATCTATCTATCTATCTATCTATCTATCTATCTATCATTGTATCTAATATCTATCTATCTATCATTGTATCTATCTATCTATCTATCTATCTATCTATCATTGTATATCTATCTATCTATCTATCTATATCTATCATTGATCTATCTATCTATCTATCTATCTATCTATATCTATCATTGTATCTATCTATCTATCTATCATTGCATCTATCTATATCATTTTACGGTTCTATCTATTGCTCTCTCTATCATTCTGTTCATGCATGCATCCATCCGTTCATTCATAAATCTCTTGTAATTCTATCTATTTATCACTCATTCAATAGAAAGAAAACAGTATATACAGAAGCGTCACATTTGTTTGCTAAGTAAAGTTTCATTTACATTGCTCTGGCGTAGCGGCATGACTTTGGCTCTCCTTGGAGCCGTGTTTGTTGAGCTGTAAATATTTGGAGGTTTTAATGAGAGCCTTGGAGACCACAGGACTGACAACAAGTCACACTGGTCAGTTCACAGTGCATTTCTAAAGAAGTATAGCTTAAAACATCTCCTTCCTTTCGACCGAATACCCTCCTGGCTGGAAGACGTGCCAGTGAATGTTTCTAACATTGGCAGACATGTCATTCAGTGCCATACATTTTTGAAAGACAGAAATAAAAAGAAGGTGGTGAGAGGAATGGCCACATCTAACAATCGAGTCAGCAAGGTCTAAGAGCGGCTCTGACATCTCTCTTTAAAACATTTCATGGAGGCATTTTTCACAGCAGAATCAATGAAAGAATCCATGGAAGGGTTTACAGCTTGATTAAAGTTGAGCAGCTGTCTGAAAGGAGCTTTCCAATAGTTACATGAAGGCTAAAAAGAGGTATTTATCATAATAATGAACATGTGGTCCTATACAGTAAGTCAGGATTCTCATTGGCTTTAGTCTGCATTCAAGAAAGACATTCAGTCCAACTCAAAAATTGCACTTCTTTGTGAAAATACCCGACAACAGAGTAAAAATATTAGGCTTAAAATATAAGTCATAAAACATGTACATCTACGCAACAACCTAAAAGTGTATTTTAACACTTAAAAATGTGTTCATGTATCATATATCAAACTCAGAAGAGTTAAAGGTGGGGTAAGCGATTTCTGGATATTTGAAATCACCAAAATAAACACGCCCCTACCCCAAAAGGGTCTCGCCCCTATTTTGATAGCTCCGCCCCACAAATACATAGCATACGCAACCTAGGCAATGATTGGTTCTGGGAAACAAAGCAAAACCAATGCTACACCGTGTCTACACCGGACGTGAGCGACACGATAACAATGATAACATCGCTCCTTGAGTTCTCTCAGCGCTGGAAAGCTGATCCCATAATTACACGGGTCCTACTTTTTGTCTTATCGTTCCGCAGACGTTTTCCTCTTGTTTTTTATCCACCATCTCTATCTTTCTGTCGCTCGGCTCGACTGTTCACTGAACGCTCTCTCCTCCACATCACGAGTAGACACGCCCCTTACTGCTGATTGGCTACAAGTTTGTTTTGGTACTCTGCCGTGACTCAGTTTTCTAAAGCTTTACTTTTAATAGTATCCTTCTGCAATCACTTGACGGCAGCACATGCGTCTCGCTGATGTTTCATAATCAATCTGTGTGCATTATTTATGTGGACAGAACCATCCGTGACCACAGAATAAAGCAGAGTTTATTCTGATCTGACAAACATATCTCAGTAACAACAAATCTAGCCGTATTTATGTTCAATTTCCGGGTGACTGATTGACAGTTTCATATATTTCTGCCCTGAAGTAAATTGAAAACGCGAATAGCTTAGTGTGCAGGATAATGTACAGCTTTCGTCATCTGCTTTGAGTTGATTTAGAATCATTTAGTCTTTGAAAGCGTCACCATTGTATCGCCTGAATGTCCTGCTGTGACGCACAGACTTCATTTGTCAATGCTTTGTGTCCACCGTGCACTTAAATATGCTTTCCTGCTATTATTTTGGTATGACGAACTGAATACAAACATAATGAAGGGAAACAGTAACATATAGAAGATGCTACAGAAAAAAAGCCTATCTTCATCCTTAAAGAAACAGGACACCATCATTCACTCATGCCATGCCAAACCCGTATGACTTTTTTTCTTCCATTAAACCTAAATGGAGAAGTTTAGCAGAACGTTCATGCCCTTTCATTTTTGGTGTTTAAATATTGCATGGGTTTAATTTGTAGTTTGCACAGGCTTCATGAACATCAAATAATTAAAAACAGTGAAGCGAGTCAAACAAAACAGGAGGGCGAGAGAGAGAGAGAGAGAGAGAGAGAGAGAGAGAGAAGAGATAGAGAGAGAGAGAGAGGAAGAGATAGAGAGAGAGGAAAAGATATAGAGAGAGAGGAAGAGGAAGAGATAGAGAGAGAGAGAGAGAGAGAGAGAGAGAGAGGGGTAGCAGGACATTCAGAGATGAAGCTCAAGGGAAAGAAGATTAAAGACTTTGCCAGAGAGCGTTCAGCTCCACAAGAAGTGTATGCAAATGATTCCATAGAGTCAAACTAAGTGACTACAAAACAGTGCAGGCAACACGTCATCTGCATGTGAGCTTATACAGACCTGAATGACCTAACAGTACGTTTGGCCATTCACAAATTGGTCAGTTTTTACAAATCTTGAATACAGTATAAGAAAAAAGCTTTTACTATTGGAGAAAGTTGTTATTATTATTATTAATACTATTACATTTAGCAGATGCTTTTATCCAAAGCAACTTACAGTATATTCAGGCTATACATGTATTGTCAGTATGTGTGTTCCCTGGGAATTGAACCCACAACCTTTGCTTCTGCTAACGCAATGTTCTACCACTGAGCCACAGACACACTGCCACAGAACAGTAGTAGTAGTATATGATTGGATGTGAAGGTTTAATTCAATTTAATATATACAGCAAAATGGTATATATATATATATACATATATATATATGAATAACTACTAACTAACAATACATATATTTTTATTTTCAATTTTAAAATAAATTACGTTATATTATTATTAAGTATTAAATATTAAATAAAAAGGGATATACAGTATGTGTTGTTGTTGTTTTGTTGTGTTAATATTTTTTTTAATTATATATACAAATTTGCCACATTAACATTGTAACTTAAAGAAATAGTAATAAGTAATAATAATACTTATAGTTTTAGTTTGCATTAAAACCCATGCATAGGTTTAGAAACAATCACTTTGAAATTAATAGAAAATTCCACAATTAATTGCAAAATACAAATATATTTTTGTTTGTTTGTTTGTTAATAACACATACTCCAATAATCATTGTTTATAAATTGAAAATGCAATGAGTGTTGTAAATTAAATTTTCCAGGATTTAACAAATTTAACAGTTTATTTAACAGTGTTGTGTTTATTTATTTATTCCCAGAAACCAATCCTATGCAGCAGGTTTGTTTACGCATTGAATCAAGAGACATCGTTGTGATGTAACTGTAGGTAACGGGCACAGCGTTTCAGAGAAAGCTCTCGGCTCAGCAATCTGATGACAGCAGCACGGCGAGAGCTTACATCCATTTCCCCGCTGATTGAGCGATATTGTGTAGTTGCAGAGGAAAGTAAAACTTCAGCTTCATACGAGATCTGTTGGGAAGCTCTCTGGATGAACACTACGCTGTTGTTCAGTCAGAGACCTGCACAGACCAGAAGAAGAGCAGATACTACACACAACAGCACCACTGCTCTGAGCAACATGTGTGCAAACATTACTGCCAGAAAGCAAACGGACTCGACTGCAACAGGTCACATTTAAGAAAGAAATCCGTACAACTTTTAGAAACTTTATTGAGTTGTGATATTACATTGTCACATTTCTCTCCCATATTATCACATGTGTGATGTGACAGAATGGTTTTGTTTCTTAGTTTTTTTGTAATTCCAATTATTCTCAATGATGATTTCCTATAATACAAAACATACAAAGTCTCAATGCAAAAATAAAAAAATATTACTTCTTGAGCAAACTATATTACTTTCTCTAGAAAGCCTTTTGGGGGTGAAATATGACCTTGTTCCTGATGTTGTAAGAATCTAAACTAGCAATATTTCTGTAAAATATTATTAAAATTGTAATGTCTGAAGTTTTAGAAAGAAATGGACAAGTACTATTTTATAAACTGCATAATTATATATATTTTCAGGACAGTGTGACTCTGTATGGAAGTCATAATTGTGTATAATGAAAAAAAATACTAGTTTATCCTATGGGTAACACTTTATTTCAGGGTCTCTTAACTAATTGCTTAGTATCAAACATATAACTAGAATATTAGTACAAATTAAGCACATATTAATGATTTATTCTACATGACCTTATTCTACATCCCTAATCCTATTCAATACCTAAACTTAACAATTATCTTACTAACTATTAATAAGCAGCAAATTAAGGATTTACTGAGGGAAAATTCATAGTTAATAGTGAAGAAGTGTTACCTATTCGAAAGTGTTACCATACAATTATCCTGAAAAAAATATTTGTAGCTAAATCTACTGTATATTAGTTATAAAGTAATAGAAAACAGCTCAAATGTGTCTAAGGTCAGATCCTCAGAAAACACAATCACACACCGAGTAAAGCAAGTCAAATGAGACCCTGCGTGATATAAGAACCCTTTGGCCATTGATTATAAGATCCTGCGTGCGGATGAGGTTTCAACCCGATCTTCCCCTGTTATTTTGTTAAACACTGAAGCCGTGATCTACTGCGGCGGTGAATGTCAGCTAATAATTAGGACTCTCACATTTAAACCCTTCACACTCAGACAGAAACTTCAGTCCGGAGCCCTGCAGAGTTGATTTAGCAGCCGTGTTTACCAGCATGTCAGTCTGTTTACGGCTTGTGACTCGCTCACTCCATGATGACCTGCAGCCTTTGTGAAGCCTGTGAAACAAACGCTGCTGCTGTCCATGCAAATACACGTAGGTGCGAGCCTCAAAAGTCAGATTATAATGGCACCGGCACTCGTCAAACTAACAGCACACAATTATCAACGGCTGTTTGGATTTATAATACCATTTGCACAAAAAATCAACAATACACTCTTGTTTGTCAATGGAAACAAGTACTACTGTGAGTACCTGCCAGTGTGAATGTTTGAGTTTGGAAAGCAAACAAATAACTGCAAATAATAAAGAGCCACTGCATTGAAAGAAGGGCCATAAATATCAGCCGGGCCTATTCTCTTGATTTCATCTATAAAATCTAACAGAGAAATTGTCAGAACATTGTCATGTTACACGTGTTAAAATGCATGAGTTTACAAATTCAAACTAAGTCAGTCACTTTTTTATGTATTTATTTAGACAATAAAAAAACATAATTGAGCAGAACATATCAGAAGTAGTGGTGAAATATAAGCTTGCTCTTGGTGGTCTTGTTAGGGATTTTAAGAACTAAACTGACAATATTTAGGTCTAATAATATGTGACCCTCTCTGTGAAAACCCAGCTAGTGTCATCTTTTTGTGATTTCTGGTTTTCTGCAAAAAAAATCATCCTTCATATGGTAAAGAACATTCTGTGAAAGTTTTACCTTTAGTAAGGTCATGTTAAAGATTGAAATTATAGTGAAATTAATGGTAGAAATCAAACTTTGAAATGTGTTATTGTCAGGGTGGGTGGGAGGGATGAGAGTGAGGACTCAGTTGCTGGAGGAAAAAAAGGGCTTAATTAACAAAAATGAAATAAACAAAAACTACCCCGTAGGGGAAAACAGACTGGCGAGGCAGGACACCAGGCACAGACAACATTCGACAACGAACTCTGCAAACACAAGGAGATTATAAAGGGAGCAAATAAGGAGGGTAACGAGCTGACACAGGTGGGGCAAATTAACCAATAATCAGGAAACAAGATGGGTGGGCTCAAGACAATTGACATGAGAGCACATGGCACACAGAAACTATGACAAAAGCCATGTGCTCACACAAAACAAAAACAAGCACATGGCCAGCAAAACAGAATCATTAGCCATGTGCAAAACGGGACATGAACAATTAGGCAACTCATAAGCCGTGTGTTCACACAAAACATGACAAACATGAAAGCACGCAGCCAGTGAAAAACACAAGCTGCGTGCCTGTTACATCCCGTATTGTTCTGGGAGGGATGTTTTTCTCCTTTTTTCTCTCTCTCGTCTTACTCTCACCTCACAAGACCCATGATTGGACCATGCTTCCGTCAATCATCAATTCTACACGATGCTTTGAGGACCAATCAGACGTTAGTGAGCACGTATAAAGACCCGGATGTGATGCGAGTTCAGGAGGAGCGATTGCTTTTCATTTGTTTGCTCTCCTATGTTTACTTTGGTGTTTGCTGCTTGCTGCTGTTTTGTTGTGGTTTTCTGAATTTAAGTTACTGTGTGTCGGAGTTTTCTCTCTGTGAAACTTTACTGTTCATTGGCTGTGACTCTGTGATTCGACTCTCGGTTTATCTGAGTTTATTCAAGTCCTTCTTCGACACGTAGTGATGGGACCAGTTCAGCATGTCAGACTTACATCTTACTACAGGCAGGGTAAAGTTGTCTAAACACACTAGTTTATTGAGCAAGTGCCAACTTTTGTATTTATGTTTGTCAGTCAGCGTAGTTAGTGGCGTCCTACGCTGAAGATGTTATTTTCGTTGATTTCTTTGTTTAGCTTAGTTTTGATCGTTGCTAGTTAGAGTGTTTTTGGTTTTATTATTTTATTTTCTTTAGCGCCGCTCTTCTCCCTCACTTCCGCTGTCTTTACATTTACATTTAGTC
Organism: Ptychobarbus kaznakovi; assembly: GCA_027422405.1. Taxonomy (NCBI): domain Eukaryota; kingdom Metazoa; phylum Chordata; class Actinopteri; order Cypriniformes; family Cyprinidae; genus Ptychobarbus; species Ptychobarbus kaznakovi. The sequence continues at coordinate 15,431,142 of CM049814.1, read as the reverse complement.
ATTTAGCAGACGCTTTTATCCAAAGCGACTTACAATTGGGGAATACATGAAGTGATTCATCTTAAAGAGGCAAACAGACAGAGGAAGTGCTCGTAACACCAAGTCTCAGGCATTGTTCAAATAAGTACAAGCTAGCAAGAGAAGGAATAAATAAAGAGAAAGACAGTTATTATTTTATTTATTTTAAATTTAGGATGAAGTCAAGTAGTGTCGAAAGAGATGAGTTTTCAGTTGCTGCTTGAAGGTTGACAGGGATCCAGCGCTCCGGATGGGGGGGATCAATCCACCAGCCAGGATCGGTGAACGAGAATGTTCTGGAGAGTGATTTTGAGCCTCTTTGTGATGGTACCACGAGGCGTCGCTCACTAGCAGATCTCAGACTTCTGGAGGGGATGTAGATTGTAATAGTGAGTGGAAGTAGGCGGGGCTTCTGGAGGGGATGTAGATTCGTAATAGTGAGTGGAAGTAGGCGGGGCTTCTGGAGGGGATGTAGATTCGTAATAGTGAGTGGAAGTAGGCGGGTGCTGAGCCTGTGGTTGTTATATATGCAAGCATCGATGTTTTGAACTTGATGCGAGCTGCAACCGGAAGCCAGTAAAAGGAGATAAAGAGAGGTGTGACATGGGCCCTTTTGGGCTCGTTGAAGACCAGTTGTGCCATTGCATTCTGAATCATTTCTAGTGGTTTGATTGTGTTTGATGGAAGTCCAGCCAGAAGAGCATTGCAGTAGTCCAGTCTAGAAATGACTGTGGCCTGGACAAGAAGTTGAGCTGCATGCTGTGTAAGGAAGGGCCTGATCTTTCTGATGTTGTGTAATGTAAACCTGCAAGATCGATCAGTCTTTGCAATGTGCTCTTTGAAGGTCAGCTGTTCATCAAAGATCACACCAAGATTTCTGACTGAGCTTGGAGTAATTGTAGAAGAACCTAGCTGGATGGTGAAATCATGCTATAGAGTCGGAGTGGCAGGGAAGACAAGAATCTCCATCTTTGCCAGGTTGAGCTGTAGGTGATGTTCTTTCATCCATGCAGAGATGTCTGCCAGGTAGCCTGAGATCAGTGCAGCTACTGTTGGATCATCAGGTCGAAATGAGAGATACAGCTGTGTGTCATCAGCATAGCAATGGTAGGAGAAACCATGTGCTTGTATGATGGGACCCAGTGATGTAGTGTATGTGGAGAAGAGGAAGGGTCCAAGAACTGACCCCTGAGGAACCCCAGTGACCAGTTGATGTGCTTTGGATTCCTCCCCTCCCCAGGCCACCTCGAAAGACCTACCAGTGAGATAGGATTCAAACCAGCGAAGTGGAGTCCCAGTGATGTCCAGTGATGAGAGGGTGGTCAGGAGGATCTGATGGTTAACAGTGTCAAAAGCAGCAGATAGATTCAGCAGAATGAGGACTGATAATTTGGAATCAGCTTTTGAAATTTGCAGGGCTTCAGTGACTGAGAGTAGCGCAGTCTCAGTTGAATGGCCACTCCTGAAACCTGACTGGTTAGCGTCCAGTTAGTTGTTCTGTGAAAGAAACAATGATACCTGATTGAAAACAACTCGTTCAAGCATTTTCGCTATCTATGAATGGAAGGAGATAGATAGGTATGTAGTTTTCTATAAGATAAGTGTTTAATGTAGGTTTTTTGAGCAGTGGGGCTACCCGAGCCTGCTTGAATGCCATGTGGAAAGTGCCTGTGAGGAGAGATGTGTTGATAATGTGTGTGAGTGCTGGTAAGAGTGTGGGAGAGATTGCTTGGAGAAGGTGTGAGGGGATTGGGTCTAGAGGACACGTTGTAGGATGGCTGGAGAGGAGAAGTTTGGAAGTTTGGATACTCTTTAATCCATTACATTTGTACATAATTTGTAAATAGATATTTATTGGTTTGTTTGAGGTATTTTGGAATTGTTTATATGATTATTGGGAGCTTTGTAATATTGAAATATTTTTTCCACTAAACTCAATCTTTATATTCAGTTTTGCCTCTGTCTGCTTCTTAATTGCACACTCCACACCTCCATAGCAGATAAAAGTTTTTTAGCTTAAATATACTTTCACTTATTAACCATTTAGTGTTACTTCCCAAAAACCCTAGACGCCAAATAATTAGGGAGACGCAACATAATTGGGGGCTCGTCCTAAAAAGCGGATGCTGCCTCTTTTGCTGAGGGGTGAGGTGTGTGTTATTTTAGTTCAAACAGAGGTTTGTGTGAACGTTGGGTAGATCAAATTTAGTCTTGTTACATCGTGAAAAGGTTTGATGGTGTTTAACTTGCAACATTTCGTTGATAATCCCTCATTCATTGGAGGTGATAGATAAATGCAGGAAGGATGAGTTGTTAATTATAGCTGACCACTTCCAAATTACGATTCCAAAACAATTTAAAAAAAAAGAAAATTAAGGCTGAATTGATTGATCACCTAAGAGAATTCAGATTTTAAGCTTGCCGGACGTAGATAGAAGGGTGGTGCCCATGGACGAAGAGCAGAATGTCTTGGAAACGGGTAGAAGGGAAGGTGAGTTAACCGCAACCGAGGCGGAGGCTAAAGTTGGGGCAACTCTTTCACCTTTTGAACCTTTTTCACTAGGTACTCCCAAATCAACAGGGGAGGCACATTTGAAAGTGCAAATCGCACGGCTCCGTGTGGAGGCACAAGAAAGAGCACAGGTCCGCTATGCAGAGCTTGATCTGCATCTACAGGTCCGCAAGCTCTAAATTGAAGCCGAAAAGGAACTTAAGCTTCGACAGTTGGACATTGAGGCGGCAAAAGTTGTGGCAGATTCCGACAGAACAAGACAAAACAAGAGAAAGCCAAACGAAGACAACGAATGCACACTGACAGAGGAGCACACGGCCGTGCAAACTCGAGACTCCAACAGCAAGAACAAACCTGTAGCGTGAGTGTCTGAACCCCGACACAAAACCAGAACAGAACCTGAAACAAGACAAGAGTGGCGGGATCCGAACACCACACTCCAACATGAAACAGAGCACGTAGACAAGAGAGCGTGCGGCTCGAGCACACTTGAGGCTGCGCGCTCACCAGAAAACAAGACAAGAAGGGAGTGTCAGGGCTCTGTAATGTAACTTTAAATCATATGATGTGGAAGAGGCATCATTTGAGTCAACAGTGAACAGAGTCATCAAAAGTTAGTAAGTACTACTCTAATTAGTAGTTATACTATAATTAATATATATCTACATTTGTCAAGTATAATATCCTGCTTTCACGTAAAATATGTGAACAAACAAAAAAGTGTACAGACTAAACAAAGAAAAAGACATTTGGTATAAAATGGTCCATGCTGTCACAAGATAAAGCAGTTTTTTCTATTCAATTTCCCTTAAAAGTCTGAAGAAAGTAAGAAATGGTCATGCATGACTTGGAGTAAGCCAGAAATTGGCTGGGAAGGATCTGGAATGTTTCTCAAGGACGTTACTTGAAGAATAACATGAGCCTTGGCATTAGTCCTTAACATTCTGAAGAGCAGTGATTAATTTTGGTTGCAATTCATTTTCACTGAATGGAAAATGTATTTAATGGCAGGCAGACAAACGCAGATTGAACTGAACATGTTACATGGAATGTGAAATGAGTTTTGTGGTTTATGTTTGATCAGGCGAGGCCATCGGCAGCATAATAACCAATGGGACGGCTCAACCTTCACTTCTCTCAGCATAGCAAGGACACAACACTTGTGTGCTCACACTTCCCAGTGGATACTTTTTCATCTGAATTTTAATTTTAAAATGCTTTTCTGAGTCTATTTATTCTGGAAGACACTACTGTACAGTATATGTAGAGCTGACCGGAGCTTGTTCACACTTTACATACATACAATAAGAACAAAATTGGACCAAGAATTGAACCTTGGGGAACACCACAACTGAAAGAAGCAGATTTGGAATAAGGTTGACCAATATTAACAGAAAAGTTCCTATTAGAAAAAATTATCTGAGCCACTCAAGAGCCATGCCTCAAATACCCACAGTCTTTTCTAGGCGAGTAATAAGGATATTGTGTATCAGTTGGAGAGGGTTTGTTATTTTACAACATAACAACACAATATAGTATTAATACTTTAGCGACACTCCCTGGACATTTGAATTCTGAACTGTTGCAATACATGTCTGAAGCAATGTGAAAAACACATGGCCACGGCCAGTATTGGGGAAATTTACTTTTACAAGTAATGCATTACAATATTCTGCTACTTTAATCTGCCTTTTTGTCTGAAATCTGTTTTGAAATAATGGGCTTTTCTGAGTCTCTGTATTCCTGGAAGACACTACTGTACAGTATATGTGGGGCAGACTTGAGCTTTTTCACTTTTTCTACTCCAGCAAACTTTCTCTGGGTAGCTTTATATTTGAAAGTTTTCACTATAGGCACTGATTCAAAGCAAATATTTTTTAACGTTTCAAAGCTTTCCTGAAGCAGTGTTTCAAAGCACCCATCATGGTTTGTTTTATGGTTTTTGATTTTCACTGTAAATACACAGCATTTGGCTTTGTTACACCATCCTCACCTGCTGTGTGTCAGCATTGTTACAAATATTCATATAATGGCAACAACTTCAGACCCAGTCACCCTTATTTGTTCCCTGCAGAGTAAATCTGTTCCCTCTCTCTCTCCATATATTTGGTCTTTGAGCCCCGGGTCTCCAATACTGTCTGATGGACATTTTCAATCTGGTGTGCGCTCAAATGCCTTGATCTCTACTCAGGCTCATTGGAATTATGTGTCTCTACATGCATTTCTGCAAAATACTATGAACTTTACGATACGTATGAATCGCAGCAGTTTCAAGTTGAAATGAAACCTAGAGGCAGTAAAACTTGTATCCCTTTTCACATAAACAATGGTTTACAGGGCCAAAGTTTATATTAAGAAAGCCTATTTTGCACAATTCCTTGCACAGTACTATGGTATGACTTCAAATCAATTATAACATGCTGCAAGAAATCGATACTTTTAATGTTAGTGTTACATATCCAGCTTCAGTATGGGTTTCTAATTCAGTAGATTTGCTTGGCTTAGATGATTTGGCATTACACTTGTGCTGTGAAGAGCTTCAGCTATAAATCCTGTGAAATATGGTTCGACAAAACAGCTCAAACCCACATAGAACAAAGCTAAAATAGCACGGCTGCATCATAGACGGCATTTGTATATCACTTTTGCTTTCATTAACACTATCGGGTATGTTTAGGTTTTGGTTTGTTAAAAATATTCTTTTGGATGGGGTTTGTTATTTTCCAACATGATAGAGGATTAATCTTTTAGCGACACTCTCCGATATTTAAATTCTGAACCGTTGCGATACGTGCTTGAAGCAAAGTATTAAACATGTGTCCATGTTCAGTAATTTTAGAAAGTTATTTTTAAAAGGAATGCATTACAATATTCCGTTACTCCCTAAAAAACTAACTAATTGCATTACCAACATTAGCTACATTTTATGGAAAAATGATGTACTTACTCCCAATTTCTCTCAACAATAAATGGGGAAAACAAAGTAACTGCCATTACTTATTTGAATAAGTAACTCTACTAATTAGTTAATAAGTAACTCTAACTCTACTAACTAATTAAAAAGTAATGCGTTACTTGCGTTGCTAGTTAATTGGAAAAAAGTAATCTGATTACATAACTTGCGTTACTTATAATGCCCTACCCCAATACTGGCCTTGGTTGTGTATTAAATACACATTTCAGTGCCACTCTGATTTTCATCTGAAAGCTGAATAAATAATATTTCCATTGATGTATGATTTGTTAGAATAGGACAATATTTGGTCGGTTTACAACTATTTGAAAATCTGGAATCTAAAGGTGCAAAAGAAATTAAATATTGAGAAAATCCCCTTTAAAGTTGTCCAAATGAAGTTCTTATCAATGCGTATTACTAATAAAAAAATAAAATTAAATACAGTTTTGGTATAAAATACCTTCATGGAACATTATCTTTACTTAATATCCTAATGATGTTTGGCATAAAAAGAAAAATTAGTAATTTTGACCCACACAATGTATTTTTGGCTATTGCTACAAATATTCCTGTGCTGCTTATGACTGCTTTTGTGGTCCAGGGTCACATATCAGTGTTGCAGAAAGCCAAGTATTTCCAATGAGCCTGGTCTGCTGGATCAAATATGCTGCACAGCAACACTGAACCAACGAGAATAGAAGAAAGCCCAATGCTCTGTAAGTTCAACTGGTTTTGATGAAGCCAGAGGTCAATGTATTTCTGCTGAAGAATGCAGAACTCGAGCACTTTAGCGCATGGATCATTGCTTCCGCAACCAGAGCTAAACAAACACAGCCAAAGTTTTCTGCCGTAATGTGGCTTGCGCTCACTGAGATTCCACATGGCAGCTCCGCCTGAAGGCCTACATTACTGTGTGTGTGTGTGTGTCTGTGAGTGTGTGTGTGTGTTCTACCTGTTCAAGAAGTCAGATGCCAGGGGCCTGTGATTTGTGTGTCCCAATTCTGTCTTTTTGCTCCTTTCCCCCCAGCTGCTCTGCTTGCTAGAATATGTATGTATTACGGAAGTAAGTTCTCACGCGGTGATTCTGATTCACACTACGCTCCTCTCACACTGTGCTCTGCTGTACCACTGTTTGTCTTTCTGTTTGAAAGGCCATTTGCCCAATTGACACTGTAGTACCTGCGGTCCAATTCGCTTTACGCCTTACTAGATAAGGAAAATGATCTACAAAAGGAAGAGGTTACAGTTTGTACGCCAATTCTTATGTTGAAGAAAGTGCAGTTCGGAAAAAAAAAGATAAGGGGAAGCATGTGGAGTCAAATGAATAGACATTTAAATGCACAATGTACTGCTCATCTTGTTTGTCTAGGGAAGTACATTGTTCATGGTACGGGTTATGACTTGGAAGGCTTTTCTTATTTTGCACTCTGACTTGTTTCGCCTTGTGTATGCAGACTGCAAACTTTAAAGGGAAATTGTGACCTTTAGAAAAAAACATTGTCTTGTTTGGTTGCAAGCAGCACAGAGTATCTGACATACGAACTGGTGGGAGGGTTTTAAGCTGAGATGCAAATGATAAATGCCACAGGAGCATAGAGATTTGACAAGAAAGATAAAGAAGTCGACTTAAAGTTTCTACTAATTTTGATGTTCTCAAAACTGAACGTCATTTACAGTAGATGGTTGTGGTAAAAATACAAAGTACACTTTCTTAATACATGTTCTTGAAATAATGGCAAACATTCAGTTAAATTCAAGTTTATTTGTATAGTGCGTTTCACGATACAAATCATTGCAATGTAGCTTTACAGGAAATTATGATTCTACAATATATTTAGTAGTAGCTTATCAGTGGTGACTGTCAAGTTGATATACATATGGCAAAAATGTATGGTAAAAAATCAGGTAATTACTTAATCAAACAGACGATGAACACCATTAGCAACAATGATTAAATGTTGCAAAATGTAGAAGTTATAATGTGTTGTTTCAGGGTTAGCATCATCTGAGGTCATCTGAGGGGTTAGGATCTCTTCTCATGTGTTCGGTCATCTCGGATCTTATAAGGGTTGGATCCAGACTGAAGCTTGGGATGTTAGTCCCATGGCAGAAACAGAGAAACAAATATAGACATAAGTAGCGTAGCTGCTGTTCCAACAAAGAAATAAATGATTTGTTCACCCCAAGCTAAAGAATAATAATGTGTGTTTAATCAAATATAACTGCAGTACAAGATTATGAGATGCATTATGTGAATGCTTGGCTAAAGAGATGTGTCTTTAATCTAGATTTAAATAGAGAGAGTGTGTCTGAACCCTGAACGTTATCAGGAAGGCTATTCCAGAGTTTGGGAGCCAGACTGCAAGGGAAGCTCAAGCTTCTATAATGTCACAAATAATTAATGGTCCAAGTGTTAACATTTTATATGACTAAAAATGCGTTAGATCACGTATCATCTCGTAATACGAGTTCGTTCAGAACTACATATGAGCAGCGATTTCCAATTGTCATACATTCCCGTGCGTCAGTGTATTAGCTGAGCCCAGCGTCATTGTTCAGGGGCTGTACTAAGCAGTTTTTTTCAGTGCCTCGAAACAATAGACGGTCATTGGAATATGCTGTGATTATGTCCCGCCCAGGACGCTCAGTCTCTGGGGGTGAATGGAGGAGTGGGCTGGCCTGGACGCTGGGCTTCTGCGTGAGTTGAGGTCTTTGTGATTTTAGCTCCTTTTGATTGACAGCGATTTTGTACTATAAAGAGTCGCTGACGCTGAAGCTATTCAAGCTCAGTCCCAAAGCGGCTTTGCACTTGGTTCTTATCAATCATTTCCATATGAGATGCATGTTTTAATATACATGCTGCTTAACTCGGAAATTTCAAGATATGCGAGCAAAAAATGCTCCTGACACGAGCAGAGTGCAGTTTTTGTTTCGTTTGTGTTCGAATCCAAATCCGCGTTGATTTGGGCGAATCACTGATTCACGAAGCCATTCATAAAAACAGTCATTTGATTCGCTCCTGAAGGATTCAGCCATTTTGAAAGAATCGTTTGAATGACTCAGTGATCAATCACAAACTTCTGCCACCTGCTGGCCGTTTTAAGTTTCCCGTCTCAAAAGTAGCGCATATTACATTATTTTCCAACATATTTCTACATTCAGAATTTAGTATTTAAAACATTAATCTCATAACATTATTCATGCAAATTATAAATATAGCTAAATGAATAAATGTCACTTGATGCAGCTTCTGTGCAGTGCTAAGATGAGTTTTGTTTAGATCATTTCATGGATAACAATAGCCAGTCATTCATTCACATTAATTAAGTATTCAGAGAATAATATTGTCTGTTTTCACTTACATCTATTTAATTCACATTTTGATTAAGTTTTAGTAGAGTTTGACAGCTTTGGTACTATAGTGTAAAGTTATAGTCTATGAATAGCACCACATAGTTGCCATTATCAGTACCTGAGCATCATCAGTAGACCTATTTGGCCCATTCCATTTGTGTTTCTTCATTCATTCATCATTCATGACATGTAGGCAATGGCTAGTCATTCTGGAAGAGACTGTTGGTACACAGGGTCACAGAGCATTTTTTGAAAGGAGAACGTAGGGCAGAATTTAAGTATAAATAAACGGACAAACAAAAGAAGCTGATCAGTCTTTGAACACGACCATCAGGTCCTGCTGGTCTGAATCCCATCAGGTCCTGGAGCCAAATATGAACAAAGCTCTACCTTTAGTGGAAAAAAGTCCTTTAGTGGACTTTGCTATCCTAGGTACTACCAAGAGTCCAGAGTTTTGCAACCTTAGGGAGTGGGTTGGATTGAAGCGAGCTAAAAGACTAGTTAGGTACATAGGAGCTAAACCAGTAAGGGCCTTATAGGCAAGTATTAATATTTTGTAACTGATACGGAATGTAATAGGTAGCCAGTGCAGAGACTGTAAAATTGGGGTAATATGATCATATTTTCTTGACCTGGTAAGGACTCTAGCTGCAGCATTTTGTACTATCTGTAGCTTGTTTATTGAAGATGCAGGACAACCACCTAACAGTGCATTACAGCAGTCCAGTCTAGAGGTCATGAATGCATGAACTATCTTTTCTGCATCAGAAACACTAACATGTTCCGTAGCTTGGCAATGTTTCTAAGATGGAAGAATGCTGTTTTTGTAGCATCAGAAATATGATTTTCAAAAGACAAGTTTCTGTCTAATATAACACCCAGATTTCGGCTGCAGAGGAAGTAGCAGGACATCCGTCTAGTTGCAAATTATAATCTAAGATATTCTGTGTACTGTTTTTTCATCCAATAAGTAATTTCTCTGTCTTATCCAAGTTTAATAAGGATATTTTACATTTTTAACACGCTTTAACATACTAGTTAATTTAGAAGTTGTATCTGGTCTTGTTGAGATATATAGTTGATACATCAGCATAAAAATGGTAACTAATCCTGTATTTTCTAATAATATTACCAAGGGGCAACATCTATATTGAAAATAGCAGAGGACCTAGGACAGATCCTTGTGGTACTCCATACTTTACTGCTGATAATTTAAATGACTCCCCGTTTAAATAAACAAAGTGGTAGCGATCGGACAGGTAGGATCTAAACCATCTTAAATCCTGCCCTTGAATACCTGTATAGTTTTGTAATTTATCTATGAGTATGTCATGATCTATAGTGTCGAACGCAGCACTAAGATCAAGTAAAACTAGCAATGAGATGCAGCCTTGGTCTGACGCACAAAGCAAGTCATTTGTAATCTTTAACAAGTGCAGTTTCTGTGCTATGGTGGGGTCTGAAACCTGACTGAGATTCTTCACAGAGATATTTTTTTGCAAGAAGGAGCGCAATTGAGCAGACACAACTTTTCCAAAATTTTAGACATAAAGGGAACATTTGAAATGGGCCTGTAATTTGACAGTTCACTAGGATCTAGTTGTGGTTTCTTAATAAGAGGCTTAATACATCCAACAAACAAACATATTTTAACTTCATGAGCATGCAGCCTGCTCTCATTAGTATTTATAGGTGTGCCACATTTTTTACATAAATTATTTTATTCAGCAGTGATGCATTACATGTATTAAAGGTGACAGTAAAGACATTTATAACGTTCCAAAACATGTCTGTTTCAAAGAAATGCTCTTATTTTGAACATTCTATTAATCTGAAATCCTGAAAAAAATTAATGTATCACAGTTTCCACAAAATTATTGTGCAGCACAACTGTTTTCAACATTGATAATAATCAGAAATGATTCTTGAGCAGAACATTTTTACAATTTTGCTTTGTATTTCTTATGACTGTACAGGCACGAACCTGTTTATTTTGTGTTTTATGGATTGTATCCTCACATTGTCCATTCAAGCGAAATCACTTGTTTGCTGTTTTTACTGAGCGTTGAAAAGGTGAAAAGAGGCTGCCACACAAGTCACATATATACACTTAACAAGAAAACCAATGTCTGTGAGATTCTATGAATCTATGCATTAGAGAAGTTTGTTTGATAGGCTTTATAGAAGTTTGCAACCTGGGAAACTGCCTTCACAATAACTGTAACTGACAAGGGACAAAAGTTCAGATTTCACTCTCAGCTTCGAAAAGCACCAGGTGCGACCTTCGCCGAATTGTCAAATTATGAAAAACCTGAAATGAATCGTCTGGTTTACTCTGATGGGCAATGCAATGTTCTCTTCTGTCTATTTCTGACTTCTCTAGTGGAATGGATCTATCCTCTTTACTTAAAACAAAGAGCACTCGGAGAGAAAACCATTCCGGCATGGGACACAAATCTAATAAGAGAAAGGTCAAACATGAACAAAGCTTTTGCAAATAGAGCTGGACATTGACAGGTATGGTATTTAGCTTCCAGGAACCCCTTCTGAGCAAAGCTGGAGAAACAAAGAGGCTTGGATTTATGAACATGCGCAGTATTTGCATGCTGTTCTGAGACAACGAACTGCGGGAGACTGGAAATGAAGAGCACCGCTCTGATAATGACTTCACACCCAAAATATTACCCATAAGCATAGCAATGGAATGGGATTTGGCACTGATTTGACCCTTTGAGAGAAAATAATGGAAAAAAATAATTTGATTTGCAGATGTTGTGATCAAACTTGAGCCTGTTTGGAACTGAAGTGACTGTTTCATGTTCAGATCACAGAAACACGAATAAAACTCTGAAAGGCAAGATCAGACTTCCATCTACATTAATGCATTTTCAAGATGTTTTTATCCGAAGTGGCATATTCGAAGTATGCATTTTATGAAACTTGTTCTCATTAATCATAGGTAAAAAAAGACATACAATTGTTTTAATATACAGTAACAGTGAGACTATACTCTAAAAGTTGGGGTCGGTAAGTTTTTCTGTTTTTCTTTGTCTCTTCTGCTCACCAAGGCTGAATTTATTTGATCAAGAATGCGATAAAAAGTGAAATATTATTGCAATTTAAAATAACTGATTTCTATATGAATATATTGTCAAATGTAATTTATTTCTGTGATGTGCAGCTGTATTTTCAGCATCATTACTCCAGTCTTCAGTGTCACATGATCTTCAGAAATCATAATAATATGCTGATTTGCTGCTCAAGAAACATTTCTGATTGTTATCAATGTTGAACACAATTGTGCTGCCCAATATTTTTGTGGAAACCATGATAAATAATTTTGTTCAGGGTTCTTAGATAATAAAAAGTTAATAAAACAGGTTTAATCTGAAATAAAAATATTTTGTAACATTATAAATCTATGCACTGTCACTTTTTATCAATTTTATGCATACTTGAAGAATAAAAGTATTCATTTCTACCAAGAATAAATTACATTAAATTCTTATTTTAAAATATTCTTTATTTAAAAAATGTATTTCAGTTCGAAATTTTGCAATGACATTCATACATTTTAGTGCCTCGGAAAGGTCTATGCAATAGTAACTATACAAACAGGCTATATTTATAATATAAATACTTTGTATATTTTTTCAATACATAAATTATTTTACAGTTTAAATGTTGTCAATATATCCATATGTTTTAGCATACATACAAATCTTCTTTATTACATTGCACATGGATACTGATGAGATCGATCCTATAACGGTGGCACTGGAACATAGTGCTTTACTGGAGCACAGCAAGACTAAACCAGGAGAAAACCAGATTTCAATCCAAATGCATGCTTTAGCGCCAACATAAACATGCTTATTAAATACTAATTATTCCAGTCAACTAATGAGAAATAGCATATTTATTTCTCGCTGCACAGCGCGAGTGGCCCAATGCGGCATAAAGCTGCTCTGGTGTCACAGACAGCTGCTCTCCGGCGACGATAATAATCAGATTCTCCACAGACAGCCTGGGATTAGTTTACTCAACAGCCGTGACTTCAAAGCACATGTAATTCTTCTATAAATACAAACTCTAAATCCAATATGAAGTGGTAAGTCTGTCGTCTTTGTTCTGTTTACTGAGGTTTTGCTGTTTTACCCATCCAGGGTAACTGTGTACATGATGGTGGCGACTGCAGAGAGGACATAAATAACAGCAAAACAAAACCTGGATAACGTATAGCAGGCAGTATTGCCATCAGGTGCTCTGTATTAGCATATGATAATATGAAATAACTTTTAACTTGATTTTCTGTGAACCCTCATATCTTATTCATGTGGTTTGAAAGACACATGAAACAATCTCAGCATATTACTATTTATGCAGTCACATCTCATATGCAGCGTTGGTAACACTGCCCACAAAATATTCTCCAGCTCCACTGTTTATTTACGGAAGCACTGACAAAATATTTCATTTGTGGCGTTTCTGTCTCTCACGATGGGGTCGTATACTTCATTAATCTAATTCTACCGTGATATCGGCTTACTGAGAGGCTGGGGAAATGAGTGACTGTGCTGTAGGAACCTGTTAGGATGGAGAGAGACAGACAGGCGGAAGAAAAAAAATAAGAACGCAGATGCAAAAACTAGCTGAACAAAGACGAAATGCAGCTTAGAATAGAGGATGGTGTCAGATCTTAGACTGAATATGAATCTATATTCGCTTCACATTTGATGTTTTGTGGTCTTACACATTTATGAAGGGCTGTTCAGCATGTCCAAAGCCCAAATGCAGCTAAAGAACACTATATGGTGGATAGAATTGAGAATATTAACCACTATTGTACATCAAAGTGTTACCATATGGACATCCTCCATTTGAACAGGAATAGATATACATTTTCTTTTGAATATAAATAAAAGGACAATTTAAATATAAAATAGTATTATTATATTATATTATATCAATTAGTGTTGTCAAACGATTAATCGCGATTAATCACATCCAATTTTTTTGTTTAAATAATATATATATATATATATATATATATGGCCGTCCAGCTCAATGTAGCTCACTGTTGCCTCGGCTGGTTCCGTCCAGCTCACCGATGCCCCCGCTGGTTCCGCCCATTCACCGATGCCTCCGCTGGTTCCGTCCAGCTCACCGATACACCGATAGCTCACCGATGCCTCCGCTGGTTCCGTCCATTCACCGATGCCTCCGCTGGTTCCGTCCAGTTCACTGATGCAGTTCACCGATGCCTCAGTTCACCGATGCCTCCGCTGGTTCCGTCCATCACCGATGCCTCAGCTCACCGAAATCCAAACATCCAGTGCCAGCGCCCTCCAGTGCCTGCTCCTCGCCAGCGCCCTCCAGTGCCTGCTCCTCGCCAGCGCTCTCTGGTGCCTGCTCCTCGCCAGCGCCCTCCGGTGCCGTCTCCTTGCAAGTGCTCTCAACTTCCTCCGCTGGTCCTGCCCAGCGCATCCTCGTCTCCGCTGGTTCCGTCCAGCTCTACCGAGCGCCCACGTGAGTCAGAGCCGCCCGAGCTCCCACGAGAGTTAGCGCTTCCCGAGCGCCCCCGAGAGTTAGCGCTTCCCGAGCGCCCCCGAGAGTTGGTCTCGTCCAGCTTACCTTCGTCTCCGCTGGCCCCGCCCAGTTCACCTTCGTCTCCGCTGGTCCAGTCCAGCTCACCTTCATCTCCGCTGGTCCCGTCCAGTTCACCTTCATCTCCGCTGGCCCTGTCCAGCTCACCTTCATCTCCGCTGGCCCTTACTGGGTACCCCCCGGCCGGCGAGCCACCTAAAAGATTTTGGGGGGGGGCATATACCCGATCCGCCATGGCCGTCCGAGTCCCCGGATCGGCCATGGCCACCTGAGGCTCCCGATCCGCCATGGCCACCCGAAGCTCCCGATCCACCATGGCCACCCAAGCTCCGCGCTCTGCCAGGGCTGCCCAAGCTCCCCGCTCCGCCATGGCCGCCTGAATCCCCGGATCCGCCATGGCCGCCTGAGTCCCCGGATCCGCCGTGGCCGCCTGAGTCCCCGGATCCGCCGTGGCCGCCTGAGTCCCCGGATCCGATTAAGTCCCGGAATGGACACCGCACTGGAGGTCACCTGCCTGGTCTCCAAGTCCCTTGAGGCCTCCAGAGCGCCCACCCCCCCTCCCCTTTCGATGCTATACGGCGCGGGACGCGCCTATTGGAAGGGGGGGGGGGTAATGTCACAGTTTGTCTCCCTCTGCCTTGTGTTTCCCTGCCCATATTTGGTTTTCCTGTCGTCATTAGTTTATTAGTCCCCGTCTGTGTCTTGATTTGTTAATTTGATTCCAGGTGTGTCTCCTTAGTTCCCTCGTTACCCTGTCTTTAAAAGCCCCAGTCCTTTCAGTTAGTGTGGTCGGTTCTTGTTAATGTCAAGTGTGTCAAGCTGTTTGGATGTCCTTCCCCGTGTTCCTGTGTCTCCACCGTTTGTTATTCATTAAATACCCCGTTTGTTACAATCCTCGTCTCCTCGTTCCTGGATCCCCGTGTGATTCGTGACAATGTGTGTGTATTTATATATACATAATAAATATACACATATATTATGTAAATAAAAAATAATATTTTGAATGTGATTAATCGCGATTAATCGTTTGACAGCACCAATATTATATAATATTAAAATATAAAATAATATATTAAACTAGCATGTCTTATTTAAATGAATCACATGAAGATTTGCGGTCATCAATTTACTGGTGTTTGTGGCTTTATTTAACGGACAAAAAAGCATGTTTTAAAGTAAGCAGTAATTGGCGCTGCTCTTGGCAGATTGTGCTGGTCATTAAGTAAATGATCTGACTGCATATGTGTTCTTTAATGTGTGCATTGTCAGTAAATAACATGCTGAATTTCCCCCTCCCATCGGCGCTTTTATGAAATTACGCTCTAACACTAATTTTCCCTGTTTAATAAATCTGGCCCTTAAGTCTAGATTTCTCTTAACATGGATACAGGAGAGCTGTCAGTCAATACATGATACAACATAGTAACTGCACTGTAAAACCGAACAGTGAAATCAATTCAATTAAATTAGTTAGTATTACTCAAATAATAATGAAAGTTCATTGGATTTAATTACGTTCTGTAAACTCAAAATGTTTTTGTAGGTAAGCTAAACTTAAAATGATTGCGTTTTCTAGATTCCCAGCATGCTCTGCATCAGACAACAATGGAAATAAATGTTGCAAATAAGTGTTATTTTGTGTGTTTTTGCACAAGATTAGCATCGGGAGACAGAAGTTAGTACTTAAATGTTGTGTTATGTTAGGATTTGCATAGGTCTCTCTTATCTTGGTTTTGTAGTGTTACCACTTGTGGTGAAAAGTAGAGCCTTTGGTTAGGTTTAGGATGGACAGCAAAGTGTTAAGAATACATATAATGCATGTTGTTTGACCATTTACATGCAAGTGTGTGGTGAGAGTCTTTTTGTTATGAATGAAAAGAGAAAGATTGGGATTAATGTGATGTTTATGGAAGCAAGTTGTATATAATTATGATTATGATGGGTGGGGTGGGATCATGGAAACGAGGCTTGGCTCCCATTGTTCTCAGCCCCGCCCCACTTGTCATACATTTTTTAAGATCTTCTAATTTAAAATAATTGAGTTCGTTTACACAAATGTTTTGAGTATTCTGGGAACACAAATGTGATTTTCTTTTCTTTTGTGCCTTTTTTTTCAAAATAAAGGCTTTTCAAAACACATTCCTTGGTTAAACATTAGAGCGTACTACTGTAAAAAAAACTAAACAAAACAAAAATTCATATTTTATTTAATATTAATAAAATTATCAACAAACAATGTTTTTTTATCATTCAAAAACTGAGATACGTAAACTCAGATTAATGAGGCCTATAATAAATCAGTTCCAAAACTAGTCCTAAATGAAAGAAAACAAGCTGACAAAAATATTGATACCAATATTAGGTAATAGCATTTCATAACAAGAGATTTATAGGCTATTTTTTGTGGGATATTTTTTTAAACAAAAAATTGTTTAATGAAATGTAACTTTTTTTTTTTTTGCAGTGGAAGTAGTTTTGCCCTGTGTGAACAAAGTCAGTAAATCCTAGTCCAATGCAATTACATTAAGTAACATTTTCGGAAGGAAGAAAATTTCTCCGGGTCAAACGACCCAAACACAACCTGAGGGTTAAAAGTAACGCATTACTCAATTAGCTATTTGAAAAAGTAATCTGATTACGTAACCCGCATTAATTTTAATGTGTTACCCTTAACACTGCTTTTGTCAATGATAAAAACCAGTGACATTTTTGCATCGTGATTTCAAACCTGCCATAATTAAAACGAGCCACAGCCTTCACCGAAGCCAAGCTCTTCGGACTTCTTCTAACCAGTTGATACATAAAAAATGGTCCGCTAACAAGTACAACGAACATACACCAATCCTTTGTCCCATTGACAGCATGAACTCTACACGGGTCCGCTGGGAGCATCTCGCCGCACACCATTCAGCGGCTGACAGGTGCCTCTACACCTGCCTCAGTTTCACGGGACGCCGAGACCTACCGCGGACGGCTGATGGATCTGTGGCAGTGTCCCGCTGGGAGAGCCTGTCAGCCCGGATCAAACCCTGCTTATTCCTCACCAAGAACCTTAACTCCAGTCGAGGAGTCCACTATTCACAGTCAGTCACAGCCAAACGTCCCTTGAGGGCCCGGAGGGCGTCTGTAAAACTGGACAAGATTAGTCAGCAAGAATGCAGTATGTGTATATAGGTATTCCAAAAATCCTCACCAAACACCAATGACTTGTGCATTCATTATATGGACAAAAGTACTGGGGCACCCCCTTCTTTAGAAGAGAAAAGGCACTTCCAAACTGTGGCAATAAAGAAATTAATGTACTTAAAAATTGTATTTGCACCTCTGTTGCAACAGTTTTGAAGTGTATGAAAGGACTGTACCCATATGTACAAGTCATTAGTGTTTGGTGATGAGTGTTTGGCTCATTTAAAGTCACACCAGAGGTGTTCAGCTGCTTTCTGCAGACCAGTCAAGTTCTTCCACACTGACTGAATCATCATTTCTCTTTGATTCTTGTCTTATACACAGAGACACTGTCATGTTAGAATAGAAAAGAGTTCTGTCCAAACTGTTGCTATAACATTAGATTCCCTAGAATATCATTATATGCTTAAACATTAAGATTTGTACTCATGGAAATTACTAAAGTACTCAAACCTTTCATTAGAAGGGGTGCCAATACTTTTGGCAATATAGTGTATGTTGTTCTGAGTTTTAATGCTGTTGATATTTTATTGATTGTACAGTACCTTGGTCAACTACCGTTGTTTTTATTGGTGCTATATAAATAGAGTTGAGTTGAGATGTATTCTTTTCTTTTGTCAACAATTGAATGGTGGTTTCATACAAATAAATAAATAAATAAACATTTTGAAAACACTTATAAAATTGCATCGCTTCCAAACACAGCAATGCTTCACAATCCTAAACCACTTATTGTCGACATTTCATTTGGTAACGTTTGATTTATATGATGTTTAATGTTTACTGATCACGTTATTTTACACATGCATCTGCCCACACACACAATTGCTTGTTTCTGCTTCTTCTTCACCGTGTTTTGATCTAGAGATTCAATACTATTTCAGAAGAAGTGTAATAGCGCCCCCTACAGTATAACAGTGAAAACACATAAAGCCGGAAAATTCTGGCGACGAAGAGTTGTCTTCTAAATAATGGAAAATTCTTCCAATGGAGGGAAAACAATAAATAAATGTAATGAAAATCTTTTGGAAGGTTTTTTTTTTTCAAACTTTAAAGTTGCGCATTTAACTTATGCGCAAAATTGAAATATCGCAAACAACATTTGTGAATAAGCACCGTTTCCGTCCAACGAGTCAATGAGAATCAGTTTCTGGTAAACTGGCTCTAAATATCTCTAAGACAAGTAGGAGAAGCCACTGAATATAACATTGTTCATGTACAGTATAATAAATTACTTGCACCTCAGAGCGAGCAGACAAAACACAATAAATGCTGGCAGTGCTTTCAGAGGTGAATGCTGCTGTTTGGAAACACTGTCGTGTAACAGTTCTGGGTGGCAATTATCCAGAAATACTTTGATGACAGACTTTGCTCGGGCATTTTAAAATGACCAAAACAACATTTCAGATGCTGTGGAACAATATCGGTCCTCTGGTTAGTCAGGATTTGTCATCCCATAGCAAAAAATTACATCGGTTTTTGTTGGAATTTACTCGGCAAATGCGTTTCTATCTCCCATTATTGACATTAAACCTTTTTTGCACAAGTCAAAAACCACCTCAAGCCAGTGTAAAAACATTTTGTGCGAATTAAGTTATTTTTATTTGAAATTTGGCATTTCCATCATTCGTTTCTGATGCAAAACTTCAAAATTCGAAAACATGGAAACATGGCTAATGTCACTTTATTTATAGTGCACAATTAAAATAACTGTTGATCAATGGGCTGTACCTAACATAATATACAAAATAACCCCTGCATCATTGATCAAAACCTATAGAAGACAAATGCAAGTTAAGTTTGATATGTAATGGTCTTCAGCCAGACGGTTCCACAGTTTTGTTCCTGCCACTGGAAATGTCTGGTCACCTCTAAGTTTTAATTGTGTCTATGGATTCACTAACAGTCCTTGGCTTGAGGATCTCAGAGACCTCCTCGAACAATGTCCGGCATGGCGAGAGATCTTTCAGATAGATGGTGCTAAGCCTTTAGGGGGTTTATAGACCATTAAAGGAACTTTAAAATCAATTCTGTAGCAGACTGGCAACCAGTGTAATGATATTAGGTGAGGTGTGCATCCTTCAGCCAGGAGCCTAGCAGCTGCATTTTGTACCACGTATAGCTTAATAATAAGTGGCATTAATAACCCTCTCAAAATTCTTACAAGACAAAGAAAAAAAAACTTTGATAGTGCTCTTAGATGGAAGACACTGGATTAAACCACAAAACTAACTTGGATAGTGCTCTAAAGTTTGATGTACCAGTATACTCCCAAGTTCTTACATGTACATTCATCAATCATGCAGAAACACTAGCTTTTAATCTGTCGATGAGATGAAAATAGGCATTTTTAGCCATCACCATTTATAATTAGATTAATTTATTGAAAAAAGTGACCTCTTCTCTTGTTTATTTAATTCTGAAATGATATTCAACCAAGGCTGTTTCTCATGAAGACAACAGATATGCATTGATAGGCTTCATAATGTCTTCTTTAAATAAAAAAATAATAACAGTTATTAGAAGTGTTTTAATAAAGGCGTAAAATAAAATTTTGTGTGCAATGAATGCAATTTGTATTGTATTTCTGACCCTATTAGTCAATTATTTCGACTCCTGTGGTGAGAGTCGACTCTGGATAACGTAGAACTAAACACCTGTAATACCTGGAGAAAACTTTTCATTAATATTCCCATATTTCTCAATGACACTTTCTTACCTTCTTTTCTCATGGCAGATTTACAGAAATATTAATCAGACGAATCATCTTTTGAAGCAGCTCATTGAAATGAACAGTCTTATTGAATAACTCAATAAGGAATCTCACTTAAATTTGACTCAGTCTCAGACTCTTAAATTTGAATAAAAAATAATGCTTCACTTATCATTTTTAAAGAATATTGCAAAGAATTCCTTTCCGAACATAACCTGACGTAACCTGAGTCAGTTTTTTCTCCGCCCTCTCAGTTATAAGGCTGCGTGCAATACAATGTGACATAAAACAGTTTTTAAACAGTGTTAATTATGTTTTACATAACATGCATAAACAAAAACTACTCCCCTGAATATCAGCGGTTGTCTCATTTAAAACGTAATGCCTTCGCATGATGCTTATTTATGAATGCTGACCCAGAGCCATGCATATAGAGGTGAATCTGTGATAAGGTTAATTGAGGCCGCTGTGCTTCACAAGGCATTAGCTATCCAACTCACCACAGTCCATCTTCAAACTCAGAAAAGCATTAGAGGCATTATCCACAAAGGCCTCCTGTTAATAAGGAGTTAATCTGATTGCGTTCACTTTAGCGGGTCGACCACAGCGACTCGTGTTTGAGGAGAATATTCAGTTCAATGTCAGGACAGCCGTAATACTTGCAGTGTCCGCAGGTCTTAAGACCTCTTGTAATCCATGAGAGAGTTGAGCTAGCACATTAAACCTGGAGATTTTGCACATGGCGAAAAGCCACTTTGCAAAGCCCTGCGTATTGTCTTGCATGTCAGGGTGCATCACATTCACTTTAATAATCATCCAATGGCTTCTCTGGAGAATCCAACACTGTTGCTTTTCTGCTTGTGCATGCTGACTGTCGGTCTTCTGCAGTTGTCAAGAGTTCAGTTTTGGTGCAATGGGTCTTCAAAGCAGAAACAGCCACGTCAGCATTTCATTTTCCAAAGCTGCTCTTGACAGTTGTAGTCGGACCTCAGCGTGGCAGGGTATCACGACGCTTGATGCCAGCCCGCTCTAATCTCTATTCAGAGCTGAATGATACAGTACAACAGAAGCAGTGCAGCCCATTACCTAGCCATCACAGAGATGGAGAGTCTATTATTTACACAGACAGGAGAATACACATGAGGAAAGATCTGTAGCATGCACAAGAGAATATGCGTCAGACTCGGGCGGAAAAAAACGCCTCGTTGATACTCGATAACTGTCATTGTGGAACAACACCGGACCACTAAAGCATAGTGTGCATTTATAGACCTTGTCAGGTTAGATGCCATATTGCAGGATAGACTTACAGTCTTTAAAATGGCATGCACTGTATAAAGGTCCGTAATTTTCACGGTTTACACTTCATATTGAAGTCCACTTTGATATCCTATACCATAAGTCAATTTGCAACTACGTGTCAGCTAACACCATTAGAGTATTAGTAGACTGTTACATGTGCAAAGTTACTTATAGTCAGTAGAATGTCCATCAAAGTGTTAACAGATATTAAGAAGACAGTCTACTAATACAATGACTGCCAGATGACATGGAGTTACTAAGTTACTTCTAGTTAGTAGCATGTCTAAAGTGGACTATCAATATAAAATGTTACCTTTTCACCAATTTGCAACTTTCAAAATTACCTTTTTGATGATATTCAACGGTCCTTCAGAATATTTATGATCTTATACAAAAAGTAATTTCTAAGCAATTTGTACTCGATGAAAATATTTTAAAGCACAACTTGCGTAACTATATATATATATATATGTATATATGAATGGCAAGTATTGAGGAAACAATCTAAAATATGAAATTCAATACCAAATTACATCTTGGCACTGCCATTAGAAATCTGATGAAGCTCCCTTATGAGAGCCTTGGACCTGGTTGAGAACAGTGTTATTAGAGTTAACTAAGACCATACAAAATAAAAATGTTACTTGACATTAAATAAACCTTAACTGAAGTAATATATAGATACATATAAATCTTATTTTCATAAGCCAAGGCAACATTTCTTAGTTTTATTTAGTTTAACCTGATGTACTAAAATAACTAACAATACAACATACATGAAGATTAATTGAAACTGGATAGACATAATCATAATAATAATAATAATAATAATAATAATGCATAACTAAATTACTAAAACTGTAAATAAAATAATTCAAATATCAATAAAAACTCTAATACTATCATAATACTAAAATGACACTGGTTGAGAACCACTGTGCTACAGTATTACATTTATAAGTAGCAAGACTTTCATCATGCAAACATAAAATAATTAAAATAAATCAATCAATCAATAAATTAACCCATAGACTAACATTGAAGGAGCATTTCTGACTCAGAAACATAGACTTGAGGATGGGCTACTTTTATTTGGACCACTCTAGCAAGCACAGTAATGTTTGTAAACAGTATTGTTTTTATAAAACATTATTATTGATAAAAAACGTGTTCTTTTCAAAGGGTGGGAATGGATCAAGGTGATGTCAGAGCTTTACTGTATTTCACAACAAAGCCGAAATGCACAAACTCTGGTCATAAACCTGCCCTGACGGTTCAATTATTCAACTTTGATGAGCACCATCAAAGGGTACAAATGCACTGGAGGTGAAATGAACTTTCCGGACTCACCGTCTCCAACTTCCCCATCAATCATGCGAGACAAATCATGCTAATGCACTGTCCTGAAGCACAGGCTTTGCTTTGGCTTCCGTCCTACACAATAAGTGTATGCGGATGCAGAAATGTACTGTATAAAGTATGCAGCTAAGGTTGCCATTAACTCTGTGACTGCAGATATCGCATGAATTATCGATGTGCAGTTTGAGTTATGAGGGAAAACTCAAGCTGTTTTGGGTGGCGAGGCCAGGATTATTAAAAGCCAGGGAGCCTTAAATGAAATATGACTTTATGTATGTCTGACAGAAGCTTTACTGAGGAATGTTGTGTTAAAATATTCATGTAAGACTGACAGTGTTGTTGAGTAGTGAACATGGCAGGATCCAGCAGCAGGGTTTCCCTTTCTGAATATGTGTCGTAATGTAATGCGTATGTCCTCAGATCTGATGCATTTTGGACCTTTCTTTCTGTGAGTCATTCAGTAAGAAGTTTGAACATAGTGCTTGCGATCCAAATCAGTGAATTTACACATTACTAAGTATTCAGTTGGCAGGAAGGTCCACTGATAATGTATATTTTTTGTAGTAATTATATTCCTTATCTAATGATTACACTTAAAGGAATAGTTCACCCCCAAAAAGTAAAAAAAATAATAATAATCTGTTAATATACTCTCAGGCCATCCAAAATGTTGCTGACTTTTTTATTTTCTTCAATAGAACAGTAAAGACGACTTTTAGCTGAAACCGTGCTCCATGGTGATTCATAAAATGCAAGTCAATGGCTACCATCACTTTAAGAGTCAAAAAAAGCAAATCCGGCAACACAAAATCAATCCCCTTGGCTCCTGACGATATATGGAGGCATTATGAAGCAAAACATCCAGTCTGTGCAAGAAACTGAATATTATTTACAACATTATTACATATAACCCAGAGCCTCATCCTTTAATTGTTTGGGTGAACTATCACTTTAAGGTCCATTTCAGTGCAACTGAACAATTATGATGCAATTAACACTGAAATTAAATCAAAACATTTTCCCCCCTATTTTAATACTAACTGGAGCATCACATTTGGTTACTAGTTTAATGAATTAGAGATTAACGAATGCCAGTCTGTTCATCATGCGCATGTACTATACTAATCCACACAATTTTATCAATTTCTACTAAAAACAAACAAAAATACAGCATAGGAGTTTGGAAAGATACGAGAGTGAACTATTCCTTTAACCGAACTCAAGAGAACTTAAAGTTACCTAAAATCAGCTTTCCCAAAACTGCACACATAAGCTTTGCTCGAACTGCTGCAAATGACAGCATAAACGACAAACATTTGCATAAATAGCTTATCTTTTAATTACAGACTTGAGGGTCTTGAATCATGCCCTGAAATTATGCTGTTGTGCGAGAAGTCTCTTTTCTTTGATTGGAAATGGCATACCGATAATATAATAATAGAAACGCTTATATGCAAATCATTTATGCATCAAGATATCATTGCGGTTTTCATCTTAAAGGGCCCTTCTGTTTGATGAGCAGACCTCATTTCCAGTCCATCCAAAATCCAGCCAGTCATGAGTCACATTCACAAATGGATCGTTTCTTTGGATCCTAAAGAAACTGCGATGTTCATTGTAGAGAGTGTGGCCTGTTTAATGCAACCGAGTTAATGAGATTAGATGAAGCACTGCACAGAAACTAACTTTAATAACCAACACTTGCTTTTTGATGTCATAAATTGTTCTTGGTCTTTCATTCACCTTCATAACATTCGCTACTTTTGTTCCTTACTGAGAAGTCACAATGGCTTTATTACTCTTATCTGTGTGCCTAAAAATGACTGCATGGCTTGTTATAACATTCAAAACCATTATTTTATTTTGTGGTGTCCTTATGCAGGTTTCATTGTGTTTTTGTCATTCTCTTCCGTCTATTACAGTCCCCTGGGGGTCGATGTCCTTTTTTAACAGAGCAGCTTTTGCTCCAACAACAATAACTTCCACCTGCAATCATAAAACATCTTAATCACAAAGTATTATTTAAACCCCTTGCCAACAGCAGTCCAGCCATTTTCAGTACACAAGGAAATGTCAGTGCTGAGATGTGAGCAGTGGTTGCTAAGCATCGATGTGTGCCATTTAAAGATAGTTTAGCAATCGAAAGTGCATTCACAATGAATAATACCTCTAGAATTGTGCCAGGAGAATGCATATTGCTGTCCTTCCAACATACAGTATAATTACCTCCTTTGTCATCCTGAATCCATCACTATATGGAATGACTTCAATGCAAATATTGAGAAGCAGGAACGGATTCTCCGAATCTCGCCCACTCGCTCACAATTTACATTTCTCTTCTGTGCCGGCGTGGAAGATGTTGTCTGAACTGCTCTGTGTTTTTATTCTAATCATCAGAATTAGAGATGTCAGAGACGCATCCCATTTAATGCAAATCTTCAGTCTCTGTGTGCACCATGCACTATTCTCTATCACGTGCCCTTTTAGTTTTAGAGAGGGAGATGTAGTATCTGGGATATAGTGCAGGGAGTGCTTGTTTTTTTCAATGGTATCCCAGATTGACCTAGTGTATAATAAAAGACGGCTGGCATTAATGGATGCTAGATCATTTCACCGGTGTCAGGTAGTGCCAGTAATGGCACACGATTGTTAGAATAGCTAGGCTTTTTAAATGCACATTTATTTAGTTACCATAAGTAATGCATTTAAGTGAGTCTACCAGGGCTTATGTCCTGTATATTTAATGAAGAATTGTCATCTTCATAGAAATTATTACCTTTGAGCCTGAAATTAATACAATGTTTTACTTGAAAACTAGAACAGGCTGCTAACTTTTTTGCAAACCCATATTTTTTTTATAAGGGGGTCATTGGAAAAGCGTTCTTGTGGCAACATTTTTGCACAATTATATTATGTTGCGCATTGCATAGTACTTTTAAAGTGAAACGTCCAGTGAGTGGCGCTAAACGTGTGTCCAGTTTTATCTAAAACAAACTAACATTAATCTTGCAATGTTTAATTGAACTCTGGTTGTTGAGCATATTGCACAAAGCTTATTGCACATAAGTTCAGAAATTAAATGTCCGCACTAAAATGTTATTGCCTCTATCGTGGTTGAAATTAATGCACCATCTACATTAAACCTCACCGGCAGTGATAGCAAACATGAGATAATGCACTGGTTAAAACAACCATATAATTTAGTTTTTTTCTACAAGTGTTTGGGCTCGTTTACCATTACTCATATTTCATGAGACTCATGGGTGCAATGCTGTACCGGGTGCGCTACAGAGCAAGTTTACTGTCAGAAAAGCCATGCATATGGAGCTGATTTTGTGATGCAAATGTCCAAATGTATTAAAACACTAATTAGTGTATTAGTGTTTTGAGCTCATAACATAGTATTGTGCAAGGATCTCTTCAAAAATAAGTCTATTACTTGATATCATGTAATCATAATTGGTGTGGAAAAAAATACACTGCAAAAAATGGCTTATCTTACTTAGTATTTTTGTCTTATTTCTAGTCAAAATATCAAAAACAATCTTAAATCAAGATGCTTTTACTAGATAAGCAAAATGGCGTAAGATATTAAGTTTTGTTTCCAGGAAAAAAAACACTAAATTAAGTGCATTTTGCTTAAAACAAGTAAAATTATCTGCCAGTAATTTACTAACCCGCTGGCAGATATTTTTTGCAGTGTAGAAGTTGTTGGTGTTTTACTGCTATTAGTGTTTATTCCAGCTGGAAATGACAACAAATTGTATTTATAAGTACTTATTTTTGACTATGCATGTATAAGCATGTTTTCAACATGCTTGTGTTGCACATTTTCCAATGCTGATAACATGTTTTCTACTGTGCATTTAAAGGGTCAAGAACATGTCAGAAATTAACAGACTTTAATTTAGCTGTCTTCATCATGTGCTTGTCAGTTTAGTAGACTTACAGGACAATATTCCAGTCAAATCATAATGATTACTTTCACATTTTTGTTGTTTGAAAGAATCCAGATAACTTGTATAATGTGGACAAAAACAGCTGCAATATTCTTCAAAATATATTTTGTGTTCTGCGGAAGAAAGTAAGTAATACAAATTTGGAAGAACATGAGGGCGAGTAAATTATGACTGAATTAAATTTTTTGGATGAACAATCCCTTTAATAACTGGCTAACATTAAATTAAAAGGCTATGTGTGGGTCACACAATTATTGGCTCAATCAAAACACATTTTACAGCATATTTTAATACAGACTGTGTGAACGCCACAGGCTTTGCTTAGAGGTTGAGCAGCACGCAAACTACATCATACCCAAAAAACCCTGGACCGTAGGCAAAAATAACATGTTTGATGCGATGCCTTCAAGGCTGCTGTGGAAAGCCCAGGAGTATTTATTTGCTGAATCACTGGGATGCTGCTCTTGAAGGTCAGTGAATCCTGGGTCAGCGCAAGAATCACTATAAACCGTCGGCTGTATTTTGGGAAGGGCTAACTTTCAGTTCAGTGGTTTCCAAGGTGAGACGTCCCTCTCAACCGAGCTCCGGGCCTCTGGGCTGTAGGTGAGAAAAGGCTTAAATGGAGAACACCGTGTGAATGGAGCATCGTGGGAAATCGTGCACCATCACGACGACTCGTTCGTTTCCCATGGACCGTCTTCAGTTAACGTGGGATTAACATGTTTTTTCGAGATCAATATGAGACTTATATGTTAATTGCAGAGTGATAATTAATTTCAAGCAATTGGAAATTACTATAAATCAGTTCTTGGATGAAAAGGAAGAGGCTTCGGTGCATTCGGTTTCAATAAACTAACCACCGAGCTCAACAGGGATCTAATTGAATCCAGGCACTTTTCCAGAAATTCCCTCACCACGGATGGCTTCTTTTGGCTCAGAGTTGGCCTAAAAAGCGCTGTGTATGGGCCATGCTAATGAGCCACTCTTTTTATTGAAACTTTATTTTACTTTTGAGTACTAAATAACCAGCAAACAAGCCGAAAGAGAGAATGCAAACTAAAACACCTGTAGTCATACACTGTGACTCTAGTTAAAACAGCTATAACTACAATTGTTATTTAGGAACTACTAGTATATTATTTTTTTTATATAAGGACAACACACATTAATCAACATTTTTGTAAATGTGCCAGTGTTGGCTAATTTTCAACTGCAGTCCTTTGGCAAGATGTTTCAAAACCCTTTAATATATCAAGAACAATAAACAAAATCATCACGACAACAGTACTAACACTATAATAACAATCAATGTCATAACACAATCAGCCAAACAAGCACACAAAGCAGCAACTCACAACCTTCAATAGCTATGTTAATCATACACGACGCACAAAATACTCCATTATGGGTTAATAAGATAACACAAACCTACATTGTAGGCAAAAAACAAACAAAAGAACGTCCCTTTCACAAATAATTACAATGAAACGGCAAATAGCATCGAATTAAACATGAAATATTGAAGTCTGAAATAGTAACCCTCTCTGTCAAATCCAGGCTAAAGTCTCAAAATCGAATTATAAGATAACATTAATTTCACTATAATTTAAATCTTTGACATGACGTAACTCAGTCAATATTAAAGATATAAAGGTAACATTTTCACACAATGTTCTTTACCATATATATTATAACCCTAACTCTAACCATAACCCTAACCCTAACTTAACCCTAACCATAATCTTTACCTAACCTAACCCTAACCCTAATCTTTACCTAACCCTAACCATAATACAAATTATTTTTGTAGAAAACAGTAAATCACTAAAAAATGACTTTAGGTGGGTTTTCACAGAGCGGATCACAATAGTATCCGATACTCACAGAAAGACTGAAATAGTACCACCGTTTTCTTTATGAGTCAGCTGTGTCGTAGATTATTAGAGGTTCTCAAAAAGACTGAAACAGATCATCTCAAATCATAAAATTGCTCCACAAATAGTCCTCATTCGTCAATTTGAGCTATACATACTGTAGTTTTAATATACAATATATTCCATGAATAATTCACTCAATGCAGTAAGAATCTCTGGTTTTCTCCTCAAACCCTCACGTCCCTTTCCAGGTTTGTTTTCACACAGATGCTTTAAAATGTAATTATCTTTCACTTCTGATCACTATTAGCAGTCAGAATGTTTCTAAAGCAGGGCAACATGATGATCGTTATCTGTCAAAATAACAGAAATCAGTGAAATGTCACTCATTTGAGGTAACCTATACAGTCATTTTATTTTAGACATTGTGATATTTAACACATTTCCTTGTACATTTTGGACAAACCCAATTCCAAAAAGTTGTTCTGTTGTGCAATAATTTACAAATCTCATAAACTTATATTTAGTAATTTTTTTATGTTTTTACACTGGTATATTTCCTTTTATTGATCAATGGTTGAAGCGTGAGTAGAATAATGAAACTTCACGGTACTCAGTTTAAAAAAAAAATATATATATATATAGTGATCATAAAGCACATCTTTTTCAAGGCCGGAAAACCATGATTGTTTCGGGCCCTTAACAGAAGCTACTGTAATGGAAATCCCATAATTTGTGCTAACACAATCCACCGCATCGCCGTTGCCGGCTATGGAGCCATATCTAAACATGTAAGAAAAAGGTGGATTTTCTTGTCAAATGTACTCAAAGAAATCGAAGAAGACGTCTCAGTCACATGCCGTCCTCTTATACAGAACTATAGCGAGCAGCGTATGCATCACATACGTCCAGCTCCACTGATGCTTTCGCCGTGTCCTTCAGCATCAAAAAACTCAGGGCTTGCAGACACTCATTAGGTCTGTTATTTACTTGGTTGTATGCTGTCCGCTCACCACTTCTCCTCGACTACAATTCACAGCCCACCCGGCCCTTCGAGTGACGGGACAAGAGCCTCTCGTGTGTCCACTGCATGGCCAGTCATTTTATTTTCCTCTCGTTCTGCACATGTTGTTCCTCACCGCACGCTCGCTTTCTGATGATGAGAGGACACTGAAAACCACTAAGAGCTATTTAAGTCCCCTTCAGAGAAAATCGTCCATACGGAGATCTCTCTATGACCAGAAACGTATTTATATCTGCTATGATAAAACAAGATAATTACCTGTAATATTACACCATGCAAAAACAAACCTGCTCTGGTCTTAGTGCTTCTAAACATTAGACTGTGAAAACATGTATGTAGCCCAACGACAGCAGCATCACAAAAAAACAACATCGACGACAGCAACAGAAGAGATATACTGTAAAGTGCCCTTCAAGTGGAGTCAGAAAGATTGCAATTATGAGAACAGAAACATTAATGACTGAGCAAAGTCGCATGCGATAGTGGGAAGCTTTATATATATATATTATATATATATATATATATCATAATATGTTTACAAACTGCAGACATCAATGAATGGAAAACAAGTCTGTAGTGAATTATAATGAATGTTGTTTTAATGTTGCATGCTGTATTTCATTTATTTAAAAGGCTTGATTCAGAATTATCTTATATGCCAAAAAAAACATTTGTCTTTTATATTTAAATATATTATATATATATATATATAAGTATATATTGTATCTAACATGTAAACTTATAGCACACTATTTTGTTTTTGTTTTATTTATTTAATTACCAATTTCTACTGATTTACATCAGTTTTTGCTAAATTACCACCGAGTTTGTTTGAATGTGTGGCCTTTTGTCTTCAATAACAGTAGATTTATTAGCATTTTCTCCTATCGTTTAAACACTGACCAACCTAATTATTTTGCTATCCTAACTATACATACATTTGGTTATGGGTGCATTCTTATATTTGCATTAGCAGTGTTTTTCCCTGCTGTCTACGACCCAGAGCAGAATCACATCTGAGCAGACCTGGGATACAGCAGTCGTGAACCGCTGCTCTACATTTCAATATATTCAGTATTTCAATTTCCCTACGAACAGGTAGGTTGTCGGCCTCTAAAATGACTGGCAGGTCAGACCCGAGGACCGCTTGAAACGCTCAGCTGTGTTTGATATTCTCAGCTTTCCCCCAGAAATCCTCTTGTATTTGCTACTTCAGCAATGGGAAGCCAGAGTCCTCGTTAAAGTTTAATGAATGAACGAGGCATCACGCGTATCACCTTGAGCTGTGCTGCTCTCATTCAGGCGTCAAACGGCTGTCGAGCCGGAGAGGAAAAGCGTATCAAAGAGCACAGAGATGTTCGAGCCCTCAGCTGATCTCAGAACAGACATATGAGATCTACAACAGCAGGCATGAGGAACTGCCGTCCTCAAAATTAAAATGCAATCATTGAACTTGGGAAGTGGTGAACTCAGAACTGAGTCTAAAGAGAAGACACTTTTCAGAAGAAATTTGATGTATTGTATTGTATAAAAATTCCAACAAAAAGCAGTCGAAACTTGATCAAAAATACAATAAAAACAGTAAAATGTTAAAATATTATTATAATCTAAAATGTATGTTTTCTATGTGAGTATGTGTTAAAGTGTCATTATTTCTGTATTTTCAGCATCATTACCGCAGTCTTCAATGTCACATGATCTTCATAAATCATAATAATATGCTGATTTGCTGCTCAAGAAACATTTTTGTGTGTTGCATGTGTATTGTAATCACTCATAACATGGATTATTTTACTTCCCCCCCCCCCCCTCTTTCATCAACCCTAACCCCCACGTCACATTTGGTTTTATATGATTAACATTGCATATCATAAAAACAGATTTTTTAGTATTCACAGATGAATAGAAAGTTCAAATATAAATATGTTTGTAACTTTAAAAATGCATTTACTGACACCTTTGAGCAATTTGATGCATCCTTGCTGAATAAAATATGAATGTCTTAAAATAAAACATTGTATATACTATACTGTGTGTATACAGTTGTTGCCTTTTTGCTCTCGAGTCAGCAGCCTATCCTTGACTCACCGGTTTATATTTCTCTAAACCAATCTGGATTTAATTTGCAAGTGTCTCTTCCCATCCTGAACTGCATCGGAAGTGATTGTAAAGGCATAGTGTGTGTGTGTGTGTGTGTGTGTGTGTGTGTGTGTGTGTGTGTGTGTGTGTGTGTGTGTGTGTGTGTGTGTGTGTGTGTGTGTGTGTGTGTGTGTGTGTGTGTGTGTGTGTGTGTGTGTGTGTGTGTGTGTGTGTGTGTGTGTGTGTGTGTGTGAGTGTTTGATTTAAGAACGTCTGATTAAACCTCATCAGCCACATCAACGATAAGAACAACACAACAGCATTATATAATCAAGTGCAACGCGATCTGACTTATCCACTAATCAAGACGTCAGATGGCATTCAGATTTTCTCCTCAGTCAAATGTGTAGCTTGTTTACTGCCATTGTTATGTGTTATTCCATAATAGGGGTCAATATAACTGTAATATGTTGTATATAAAGCATGCTCTAAATATAATGAAAAACATCTTTACTCGTTATGTACCGCCAAACAGCAGGGTCTAAAAACCGTGGGTCTTAGCACTTAGAAAAGCAGCTGAGAGTCTCCTTTAGGTCTCTGTTAAGTCAAAATCCAATTGTTTTGGCTTGGTAATTTAATGAAACCTGATCAGTCATATTGGAAATCCTTTCAGAAGTCCTTAGGCTAAATTGTATCAATGTTTCATCAGATTTACTGCAGTAATTGGGATTCCTTTGAGGACAGATGATATTTCATATAAAGTGTTAGAAAGTTTATAAACGTCTCGAGGGATAAATGCCATTTAATGGCCCGTTAGGTGGCCTTCATTCCTCTGGCCTAAAGAAAGGTGCTGACCTACACTATTATTCAAAGCCAAACCTCCCATTACTTTGCCCAAATATGTCTTGTGTTCTTAAAGTATTTTTTGAGCTCTGGGTTAAGTATACGATATTGAATGTTAAAGTGAGTGTTTATAAATATTAGTGTATATCAGAAAAGCACTGTCATGAATCAGTAAGATCTCATCAAAGCTGAATGCTGGTTTTGACTCATTAGCTGATCAATGTGTTTTAGTAAAATCATTGAACTTTCATCAAATAATTAGTAGTTGCATTTTAGGTAATACTTTAACTTTTTATAGAGTTTTATAGGTAACTAAATCAAACATTTAAATTAAAACGTTTAAAAAAAAAGATTTAGTTGGGGGAAAAAGATTACTGAAATAAATAAAATATACTTGTTTAGCTAGTTTAGCAACATTTAGCATTTTCAAATCAATTGAGTAAGATACTCGTTCAAGTCTGCAATGAAAATGCATTTTTGAACTAATTGGTTGAGTGCACAATTCAATGACTCATTTAAATAGTGTTTCATTGTAGAAAGCATATACAAATATATCTGATATTGTGTCAGCATTATAATAGACATGACTTTTATAGCTTCACTGTAAAGTAAAACAAAAAGTTGAACAAAGTGAAAAAATAAAGTCAACCAACTTCAGCATATTTTTGAGTTCACTCAACTTTTTGTTGTATAACCTTAAAACATGTTGAGAAAACAAAAAAATCTGCTGAAGCTGGTTGACTTAAATTGTTTGAGGTCCTGACTCTCTGTGGTCATTAAAAATCCCAGGATGTCCTTGAAAAAGAGTAGGGGTGTAACCCGGCATCCTGGCTAAATTCACCCATTGGCCTCAGACCATCATGGTCTTCTAATGATTGTCTTCATCACTCTGTGTCCTCTCCACCTGTAGCTGGTGAGCATTCTGGTGCAATATGGCTGCCGTCGCATCGTCCAGGTGGATGCAGCACACTGGAGGTGGATGAGGAGATTCTCCCCGGCCCTTACTATGTAAAGCGCTTTGAGTACCTAGAAAAGCGCTATATAAATGTAACTTATTATTATTATTATTAATAATAAGTTTGCTAAACTTTTTTTTTACAGTGTTCATTACCCATTTAACAAATAATCTCTAGATTTTCTATTAACCTATTAAAATGCACCACACTTCACAACAACTTCTACAACTGTTACTGGCTTCGGTTCAAACTCCTGTCCTGATGTCAAAGAGTCACACTGACTCCAGCCCGTGTTTATCTGTTGTG
The DNA here is from genome assembly GCA_027422405.1 of Ptychobarbus kaznakovi. Taxonomy (NCBI): domain Eukaryota; kingdom Metazoa; phylum Chordata; class Actinopteri; order Cypriniformes; family Cyprinidae; genus Ptychobarbus; species Ptychobarbus kaznakovi. Next base: position 15,397,094 of record CM049814.1, on the reverse strand, counting down.
CTGGAATCAACAGCAATTACAGCTATCTCCCGATAACACTTACGTTCAGCTCATTGTGTTATCTTTGTCTCGGTCATGGCCGGTTTCGCCGAGGAAGACGGCACCGGTGATTTATCTTGTAATTGATTGATCTGCAAATCACAGATAACTGAACACTGAACTGTTCGTTTGACTCAGAAAGTGTTCGCAGCAGACAGGCGTCTAGGACAAAGCAACACCTCAATGCAATGTTATCAGTGTTGTTCAGGTTGTTTGCCTTTTTACAGCATCATTCAAGCAACCTTGATTAATGAGGCTGTGCAGTGGCTTTGTGTGCAGTCTTATTAAAACATTTGCCTCCCAGCTATGTTATCACCTCCTCTTGAATTACTGATTCAATTAAATACCTTGTTCAACATGAAACATTAGACAGTGTCAAGTGAACTGTAAGTTGAAGAGTGTGTTTGATAACCCGGGCTCAACTGGTGCTCGCCCAAATCATCAACATTTCACTTTTTCATCATTTTGACCGTGAGTAATGTCACCTCAGTGCTTGAGAAAGACACAGACACATGTTTAAACCAAAACTTGATGGAATAGGACTTGCTTGGAAAGCTTGTCCAATTCAGCTTCAACTGTCCAATTGGAGAAGTCAGTTGACGAAGAGGAGCCGCAGGCATCATGTACCCAGGTTAAAGAAATAAAATCCCATGTTATCCAAAACAAGACTTCACACTAACACTATTTCTTTACAATTTTAAACTAGAAATGTTTGCAGCTTCTCTAGCAACTGAAGCCATACGATTGCTTACAGCAAACCAGCTGATATTTAAATGCAACAGAACATGATTTGAAATCTACTTTTTTCCCTTTATGCACCATGCACATGTTTTTCTGTTCTGTCCGTGTAGTGTGCCAAATAAATGAACCAGTCTTGAGCATGGCGTTTTATTAACACACCAAATTAAATTCCCATTTATTTAGCGTGCATGGAAATGAACACATGGAGTTTGCCTGTGAACCTCGAGACTCATTTCTTGTCTGAAAAATGCACTCATTTGAGAAAAGAAAATTCAATGGCTTGCTCTCACATCCTTAAAAATAGCAGGCAATAGCTTTTCTGATGAGCCGCAGAAGAGAACCACACTCAAGCACCTAAAAGTTATTTGATTTTTCACAGTGTACTGATGAACCAGAATTACAAGTAATGGACGGACCCTCTTTTTATACCACAATGACAAACTTAAGAAGAACTTAAAATGGTGGAAAGAGGAAGCAAAGAGGTGAGAAGAAAATTAGAGGGGGTTTTAAATAAATAAAGTGGACTAGTCAAAGACAAAATAAAATGATCCTTCCATTTAAGCATGCATGCATGATAATTGCTGTAATATTTATTACTGAGCTTCACGGCACATTTACATGTTGTTGTGCTGACTGGATTTCAAGAGTTCTGCAATCATCTCTCTGATGGACACCTGATGATGTAATGGGATAAAGTGAGAAACCAACACATACATTTCTCATTTATAATGTATTTATTTATTTAAGATACATCTAATAGAGCATGTCCAGTGGTGTACACTTTTAATAGCAATATAGAAAATTAATACAATTAAATAAAATTAAATGTATTCAATCATTTATCATCCGATGCATCCACATGCTACATTTTACTTTACTATTATTTTATATTTTAAATAAAATTTCCAATATGTATTTATCAATATGTATGTATGTATCTATGTATGTATTTATTCATTTGTTCAATTTTTTATGTATTTATTCATTTATTTGTAAGTTTTAAGGTTGTGGTAAGTTCTGGGTTACTAAGAAAAAGTTCCTGGCTTGATCTAAAGTAAGTATGACCCCAGAAAATTTATTATTTTGGTCATTTTGTGCCTCTTAGGAGGGCTCTTAACCTCCGGATGTTTCAGGAGAACAGTTTCTGGATTAAAGGGTCTGTTAAAGGGCAAGTAGCTCGATGCAGCTTGATGTTATAGTTACACATTTCCTACTAATGAGGCTCAAGGGGTGTGTTCAATTCTCAGAGGCCTTTACAGCTCGCAAAACGTAATTACTTTGTGACTAACAAGGTATGCAGGAAAACGGCAGAAGACTGAGCAGGTACGTAAACGAGACGCGAGTCTGACATGTTGTATTGTTTCTCATCAGCTTTAGTGCTGGCACCTGTTTCTTCAGAGACATCTGTTCTTGCTCTATACCATAATCCATGCTCATATATGACAGGACTTTTACCAAATCTGGGAACTTTTATAGCTGTGTGTTTTTTTACCTAATTCTTCCAAGACCAAAAGAAACTAACTATGCTATTCTCATCAATACTTTAGAGACATAAGATAAACATATGACATTCATAATGCGTTTACATTTCCTGAGCTGTGAACGAGTTACACAATTGTCCTCTTGAGGTTTCATTCAGTGCACTCTTAAGCTAGATTTCTCAGTGTGTTTGACAGCATATTGTCCAGTTGTATATTTTAGCCTGCCAGAAAGAACAAATACCTTTCTAAAATTTGTTATCTTGAATTCTATTCGTTATTTTGCATCTTATTTGTGTTCCTCTGATTATCATCTTTTTTTTAAAGTGCAGATTAATTATTTTCAATCTTACATCATGCATAAGCTATAACTGCCGAATGCTGTTCTCTCACATGGGAACATGGGCAAATGTCCAAATGTATTCCTGAGTGAATTGCATCTCCAATTAGTGCATTTTTCAATGCTTTAGATAAAATAAAATCAAGTGGCCGGCTCAAGGATGGAAGAGAGTTCACTATCAGCTCTAACTACTCAATTAGAGGGTCAAAAAACAACTTTCTCTGTGAACAGGTCTATACATAAATCAAAACTTATGTTTATATGCATGTTTGTTTGTCAGAATTCACCAGAAAAAGTCTCAGAATGCAAGACTATAAACATGTCTTAAATGCCCCGGGACTCTTATTTTGAAATATTTATGCTGTATTGCTAACAGCTCAGTCAAAAAGATGAGAGAGATGAATAAGTACTTCTCTCAGTCTGTTGGCATGAATGCATGATATTCATCGATGGTGAACTGCTCTGAAACAGTGCTGCGGTTTGACTTTGAAATGTGCAGTACTTTTATGTAATGATATCTGAGCTTTTTGAAGCTTAATATTCATATTTGGCTGTATTGTGATTCCTGCTTTTCAGTCCCAAAATGTAAATCCTCTTAAAATGATAATTAATACATTTGTTTAACCATGACATAGATTATTTACGACCTTAAATTTGATAAAACGTTCTTTGTACATGTTATTCTAAATACATGGTTTGGTTACAAATGCATTTGCAATTAATTAATAAATACATAAAAAATAGCCTACCAAAGAAGGCCATCAGCCTACTGTACAATATGTACGTGCATATCATTTTCTGAAATCCTCATAAGATTAGACATTAACTTTATTAAGTAAATGAATTGAACTAAACTCTTGGTGTACATAACATCCAGACATGAGAGGTTTGGACAGTCGGTCTCATGAGATGTTAAAAGCGACTGTCTCATCAGCATCATAAATAATGCATGTTATTTAAAAATATGCATGTACTGTTATCCTTGAATTATTTGACACAATACAAGAATCCATTCAAATAAATAAATCACAGAGAATTGGACATTACAACATGAGCAAGGTATGCACAACCTTGGTTAAAAAATATGCTATTGAATATACATCTGGTTTAAATAATATATTCTTTCTTTATAAAAGCATGCAGGGGTGAGTATAAATTTTATATACTGATATGCAAATTATATATTGATATTTTAAATGCATTCCAATTAAAAAGTGTGTGTAAAAGAAATATGCAATAATGCCAAGAATACAGAAAACCGTGTTGCATGTTGGGCTAAAATGTGTCTATTCGACCTTCTGTGGCATCTTGCATGATACAAAGTTAAAACATGATCTAAATGCATGCGATAGTCCTTCTGTGAAACCTTCAGAAGAAATTGGATTCGATAAATGCCAAATAGTTGATCACAGGTGACAGACCTGTAGCACTGCAATGAACAAGCCAGTCAAATACAAGACATTTCCATTGTTTTACAATGAATATAAAAATATGTATCATTATGTACCATCATTAATAAGTTATGTTTCTATTATGTACACTACATTTCAACAGTTTTGGGTCAGTAAGAATTTGTTATATATATATATATATATATATATATATATATATATATAAACTAGAAATAGTACTCATCAAGTATGCGTTAAATTAATCTTACCAACATTAAAATATCTTACCAACTCCTTACTAAACATTTGAATGTTATTATCTATAGTTAGGACCTACATAAATCATCTCCCTGCATCTAAAACTGCATTTTTAAGAGATTTAAATGGTAATATGTGTTTTCTTATAAAGAAAACTAAATTAAATAATTAATAGGATGGATGCTGAATCATTTAACTTCTTTGGTTTGAGCAGATGTTGCCATTTTTCTTCAAATATGTCCATTTATTTAAACATGTTCAAGCCGTTTCTTCATGGTTTCTTTGTAAAGAGTAGCTTGGGAATATTTTTTGTAATGGTAATTAATGTATAGCTTTTTCCTGTGTCTTTAATAAGACTTTCCTTTTTTTCATAATTTACTTAATCTTCCAGGAAGTGACAACATCTTAAAGCGGGGAAAAAAGCACAAAAGACAGATAAGTTTGAGTTCTGTATGGAAAACTGTTTCCACTATGTATTAAAACAATAAATACGGTAATTTTGATGTTCACAAGTTTTTCTAACAAATAATATCTGTTAATCTGTAATTTATTTCTGTGATCAAAGCTGTATTTTCAGCATCATTATTCCAGTCTTCAGTGTCACATGATCTTCAGAAATCATAATAATATGCTGCTCGAGAAACATTTCTGATTATTATCAATGTTGAAAACTGTCGTGCTGCACAATATTTTTTGTGGAAACCTTCATACATTTATACATCTCACATTGCAGATTTTAAAAGGTGTATAAAGACTGAAAGATAATTTCCAAATATCATTGTTATAAATCTACAGTAGAAATGACTGATTGTCAAAACCTCTTCCAGAATGAAGTGTGCAGTAAGTAGTTCTGGTGTAGCTCACTCTTCTGCGTTCAGTGAGTTGGAGTAGCTAATCACATTCAGCGTGTCAGGAGCATGAAGTATATGCCACGGCACTACGGGGATTATCTCTGCTCTGACACACACACACACACACACACACACACACACACACACACACACACACACACACACACACACACACACACACACACACACACACACACACACACACACACACACACACACACTCACTCACACACACACACCACACACACACACACACACTCACACACACACACACACTCACTCACTCAAGGTATCAGTCAGCTGCTGCAGTGTGTGCTGTTGATGCACACTCAAATCTGACACAAACTGATGCAGGTCCAAATCATCATTCATGTCTTTCCACAAATGCGTGCATCACTAGACTGCTATTTGACTTACAAAGTATAGTGTTCAAACAAATTACACTGCGCAATAAGAGGCAAAGACGTTCAGCGTGTGGCACACAAATTAGCATGCATTTGCCCGGTGGCGACGCGAATGCATCATTAGCATAGCGGTCTGTGGGCAATGGGCTGCACTCTAACAGACACGCTATGATTTAAAAGGCAAATGTTCTGCAACACAAATACAACAATGTCAAACAAATGCTTGTACTCTCGTGTTTACAGTACTCAGAGAATGAGCTTGTGTGATATGACAGTCGTCTCATTCCTCAGTGATGACTGGCTTGATGTCTAATTAGTGCACAGCATGTCTGCTGCCTTTGGGGTATTTAGGGTTTATTCTTGTTGGTTGCACACATCCAGATCTGGTCAGAAAGTGAGAGCATCCACTTCAGGAGCGGGATTTCCAATCCGATCACAACCTTATCTGAGTGCACACCTGGCTGCTAAATGCGATCTTGTTGGAGACGCACAATATCTGGATACAAGATACATGGCATTACATACAGCATCCGGATCTTGCTCTCCAGAAAGTTTCTAAAGCTGAAATTGCAGAAATGCATCTTAGCAGCGGCACGGTGTTTGTATGTATGGATGCTCCTGATGAGCGTCTGCTCTAGAGGTCATCTAATTAAGATGCAGATTAATTTGTGATCCCCTATAAAAGCAGGGTGAGCAGTGAGCAAGGACATTAATGTGGTAATGAACAGAGGTTGTGACTCCATGTAGTGATTTCTCGCGGCTCCCTGAGGAATACGGCAGAGGTGAAGTAATGCCACTGTTGCTGTTTAATTCACCAACAGCTTTGGGGGCTATTTGAGGTGCTCACTGTTTGCTAATGGCACTGTCTTCAATTTCAAAAGGTGTACGCAACACATAACATAAAAATAGTAATGTATAATTTTAATTTTAATTAAATATTTGTGACCCGTGCTGGCAAAATGAGTCCGAATGCGCAGGGGCTAATTTTGAGCTACTACAAAAAAGTGAAAATGTCGCATTTCAGGTTTTCACAAACTTAAGTTAATTTAGTCCTCGTCTAGCAATCCCAATGCTCCAAATAGTAATTAAACATCTAAAATGATCTTTATTTGTATGTTTTCTGAGAGGAGTAGGCTACCTTTTTTCATCTCTCTTCTCTAATCGCTCTTCTAATATACTACATATACTGTATACACATAATACAGTATTTAAGTACGTATTAATGCAAACATAATCTGTTATGTCTTAAGTGAACATTTGGGGAAAACATCTGATGTGTAACATTATATTAGATCCGTGCAGTACAGTATACTACAAACTACAAAAGCAGTTCAATCAAGAGCAGCGATCTTTTCTTTTATTGTTAGATTAACATTAATGAGACAGACAGACCAAGTCCTACTGTACTGCACGGATCTTATATAATGTTACACGTTGTATAACGGTATATTTGGTATTATAATATATATATATACGTCTCTCACAGATGGCGTTTCTGCAGAACTCAGAAGTGTTGGTTCTGCCGCTGACCTAAAGAGAAGGACTGCTGATTATCATTCATATGTATGAAAGAGCTGCTTCAAACTGGGCTTTTCAACCGCATGGAGCCATAGAAAGTGTATTAACTCAGTGTGGTATGGAAACGGCTCCAGTCAGGACTGCAAAGCTCTGCAGAGAGTCGTGCGCTTAGCTGAGCGCATCTCAGGGTCTGCTCTCCCCTCTCTGCAGGACATCTACCTCAAACGCTGCAAAAGCAGAGCTGCTAAAATCATCAAGGACTCAAATCACCCCGGTAACCATCTTTTCTGTTTACTGCCATCTGGCAAGCGCTTCAGGAGCATGATGGCAAAAACTGAGAGACTGAGGAGGAGCTTCTTCCCTCAGGCCATCAGGCTCCTTAACACAAACTCGGTCTCGTAACATCAACATGACTCAATTTAATAAACAGTAAGATATTCACTATTCTCCATCATCCGTATTGCTGCTATGTTTATACCCTGTACAACCTGTTTGCACATTCCTGCTTATATTATTATTTATTAAGTCCACAATATACTGTACTGCACATTTTATTCTAATGCACATTTTATTCTTCTTTATTTTCTCTTCTTATTTTTTTAACCTATATTTATGTATATTCTCTTGTGTTGTGTTACATATTTTGCACTGTCCATTGAGTGGACCTGACCTGATTTACATTTCACTGCTGATTATATTCTGTATAATTGAGTATGTGACGAATAAAACCTTGAATCCTTGAATCCCATGGTATGATTATTTGATGTTACAGTCATTCAGATATCCCCAGAAGTACTATAATAAAACGATATAGTTCATACTGTGTCTACACACTGATGTATGCGGCACTGACTAAAAATAGAGTAAATCATTTTTGGAAACGAATCTAAGGCTTTAATGTTTTATTCACGTTCAACAAACATTGCATTAGGCAACTAGACAGGACACATTTCCCACTTTACTGTCAGTCATCTTTGTGCAAAACAAGTAGATGGTCTATAGACTCTCACACTGCATTATGATGTGAACACACATGGTTTATGAGTGAAAAGGTTAATGAAGATGAAGATCTGATGTGACACTGGCTGTTGAGTTATTTCTTTACTTACTTAAGTCTGTCTGTCTGTCAAATGAGATGCCAGTAATATCTGAAGCACACACTGTTCTTTTAACCAGAAAGTTGGCAAAACGGTTGAAATCCATAATGAAGGTTCAGCACCAGGCAGAAAAATTATGCATTTAGTTTCACAGTTCAGAATAAATGAGGAAAATAATGAAAAAATAACATACGGCAATCACAGGCAATCCTATCCAGACAGGATTACGTTTATTTGAGCATCTCTGATTTAGCTGCTACAGATGTAGATTATTTGCTCCATACTTTTTACTACGGATTTCATTCTTCTTCTCTTTTTTATTTTTATTAAAAGCGCAAAGTATGGCTGTGAATGTCAAATACAGTCTAATTGGCTCATGCTCCACAGGAACATGCACAGACCCTTCGTTAACAGTCATTATCCTGATCCGTTAAAGTATAACGCGTTTAAGAGCCTTCGAAAACAAATACAAGGAGATTTACATTTAAACCTTATTTCATCTGATTTAAGGCTGTCATGTGATCATATATTTTTTATCTAATTAACTACATGATTAATTAATCAAGTTACTTACAATGTAATTGCGCAGCAACCTGGGCTGAGACACTACCCCCCCAAATGATTTTGTGTTAGATGACAAAATCATTGAACTTAGCTTGTTTTGATTCTAAATGTATATATAAACAAATCAAGTGATACTCTGAATATGAAACTAAAACCACTTTAGTCTTTATGAATGAGTCACTGAAGTGAATCAGTGACTCATTCATAAAGACTAAAGTGGGATTAATGCAAAACCCCAGATTTATTCAGTAACGAATCACTGCTGTGTCTGGAACTATTTCTGTTTAGAGCAAAAACAGACCATACTGACAGTATTGTGTCTAAAATATAACACAACATCAACTTCTTGTTTATTAAGCTGTTGCATCAAATCAATATGACATTTGCAATGGTGCAGATATTGGTGAAAAACAGCACTCTTGCTGGTGTGAAAGAGCTAAACTATATTATCAAATAATATGAATATATTTTCAGAATTTCTAGGCTTATATTTCAGGCTAACATAACCGCATTTAATAGACTCTGTCGTCCTGCATCATGTTCATCAGACACTGTATCAATGTAAGATGATGGACAGGGCTCTGCATTCAAATTAATTAATCACTTTAATGTGTGATCCCCCCCCCCCCATAATTAATCACACCAATAAATGTGTTAAATCAGCACCACTAAAGTGAATACACTGATACTTTTGAGCAGTGGCTGCTGAAAGATGTTTTTCTGCAGAAAACCTTTCAAACTCAGTCCTCTTGGATCTTACAAAACATCCTCAATCAAACAATCCTGCTTTACTGGAGAAACTCGAACGATACAGAGAGCCAGCGCTGTGTGGAAATCTTCCTGAACACAGTGTTGCTTTTGTGCAATCAAAGGACTGGCAGAGAATGAGAAAATTGAATTTCCATAACTGGAAACACCCTTTAATGTCACCCAGGAAGAGAACAAGAAGCAAATATCAGGAGAAATATGAGGCTCAGCTTTACATTTCTGTGTCACAGACCTTGCAGTAGAGCTGGAGACCCAATTAAAAACCAATCAGACCGTGTGTCAAGAGATGATAATGAAACAACTCACTTCTCTCGCTTTCTGATGGACCGAGGCAAGCATTTAGGAAGAACATAGAGAAATTCATTTGAACGGTAAAAACAGTGAAATATTATTATAATTTAAAACAGCTGTTTTCTATGTGAATATGTGTTAAACTGTCATTTTAAATGTCTGCATTTTTCAGCATCATTACTCCAGTCTTCAGTGTCACACGATCTTCAGAAATCATAATAATATGCTGCTCAAAAATCATTTATCATTATTATCGATGTTGAAAACAGTTGTGCTGCACAATATTTTTGTAGAAACTGATGCATTTTATTTGTCAGAATTCACAGATGAATAGAAAGTTAAAAAGAACAGAATTTATTTGAAATATACATTTTGGTAGCAATTTATCAACTCTCAACTAGTTGCTTATTAGCATGCTTATTACTAGAATATTAGCCATTTATTAGTAGTAATTAAGCACATATTGATGCCTTATTTTACATCTCTAATTCTACCCAATAACTAAACTTAACAACTAAACTTACTAACTATTAATTATATAATAAGCAGCAAATTAGGATTTTTTTTAGGGAAAAGTCATAGTAATAGTGAATAAGTGTTACCAAAATATTTTGTAACATTACAAATGAATTAACTTTTGTTCAGTTTAGATAGACAGACAGATATACAGACAGATATATAGATAGACAGACAGACAGATATATAGACAGACAGACAGACAGACAGATATATAGACAGACAGATATATAGACAGACAGACATATATATAGACAGACAGACAGACAGATATATAGACAGACAGACAGACAGACAGACAGACAGACAGACAGACAGACAGACAGACAGACAGACAGACAGACAGACAGACAGACAGACAGACAGACAGACAGACAGACAGACAGACAGATATATAGACAGACAGATATATAGACAGACAGACAGACAGACAGATATATAGACAGAGACAGACAGACAGACAGATATATAGACAGACAGACAGAAAGACATATAGATAGACAGACAGATATATAGACAGACAGATATATAGACAGACAGACAGACAGACAGACAGACAGACAGACAGACAGACAGATATATAGATAGACAGACAGACAGACAGATACATATATAGACAGATATACAGACAAACATACAGATGGATAGATATAGATAGATAGATAGAAGATAGATAGATAGATAGATAGATAGATAGATAATAGATAGATAGATAGATAGATAGATAGATAGATAGATAGATAGATAGACAGATAGATAGATAGATAGATAGATAGATATAGATAGATAGATAGATATAGATAGATAGATAGATAGATAGATAGATGATAGATAGATATAGATAGATAGACAGATATACAGACAGACAGACAGACAGACAGACAGACAGATACATATATAGACAGATATACAGACAAACAGACAGACGGATAGATAGATAGACAGACAGACAGACAGACAGACAGATACATATATAGACAGATATACAGACAAACATACAGATAGATAGATAGATAGATAGATATAGATAGATAGATAGATAGATAGATAGATAGATAGATAGATAGATAGATAGATAGATAGATAGATAGATAGACAGATAGATAGACAGACAGATAGATAGACAGACAGACAGACAGACAGACAGACAGACAGACAGACAGACAGACAGACAGACAGACAGACAGATAGATAGACAGATAGATAGATAGATAGATAGATAGATAGATAGATAGATAGACAGATAGACAGATATACAGACAAACATACAGATGGATAGATAGATAGACAGATACATATACAGACAGACAGACAGACAGACAGACAGACAGACAGACAGACAGACAGACAGACAGACAGACAGACAGACAGATAGATAGACAGATATACAGACAAACATACAGATGGATAGATAGATAGACAGATACATATACAGACAAACAGACAGACAGACAGACAGACAGACAGACAGACAGACAGACAGACAGACAGACAGACAGACAGACAGACAGACAGACAGATAGACAGACAGATAGACAGACAGACAGATAGATAGATAGATAGATAGATAGATAGATAGATAGATAGATAGAGATGATGTGTTTGTGGTAATACATTACGTAATATATGTTTAAATGAGTTAGTCTGTATGCATAAAAGATAATTTTCACTTTTTTATAAGGTAAAATAATATGGCATTTCATTTTAAAACAAATTAATATGATACAATATAACTAAATTGAAACATCTTTTTTTCTAAAAACTGACTTTTTTACTTTGTGAGAAAAAATATATCCCAGACATAACAAATGAGATGATTTATCTAATTTCACAATATACTGAAAAGGTTCTGCCTCCTGTTGCTGATGGTTTTTATGTCATGGATGAAACTAAAGGTCATTTCCAAATAATACTAGTGGCTTCGCTTCACTTGGTGGACGATACAAACACTCTTCCCTTTGTCATGCCCTACACTGAAGCTCACAGATTTCACTGTTAAATGACACTTTAATACGCTGCAGGATATCGTCTGGTTTATTTGGAGGAAAAGTCACAAGCAGCCCATCGCTAAAACTTTAAAGACAGCAACCCAGAAATCACGTAAGCGTTTTGCTTAGCATTTTATGCCTTCAAAACACAAATGTAAGCTGATTGGAGATTAGACATTGTGCTGGTGACGCTCTTCATCAAACGCTTCCCCAAAAACAAACCACACACACATTAAAAACTGAACTGGGCGGACGCTGTGTTCAGTGATGGACTGGAAGCATAATCCACAACTACTGTGTAAGGCCCGGCTCGATCGACCCAATGACGGCAGTCGTTCAACGGGTGAAGGCCTTTTGCGTATTACTGTCTTTCTTTTTCTCGACACAACAAGACTCAATGGAACACTTTTTCTTATATATTACTCGTTATTTCATCTGACTCCATAAATGAAAAGGTTTTAATGATATCTGTGCATCATTAAAACATGAACGAATGATTGATTATTCTTTTCAGCTCTTTTTAATACTTTATCCGCTCAGATGTAGGGAAACTATATCGCTCAGAGGCCCTGTTTTTCACAGGTCTCACGGACACAATCTTGTCAGGCCCGGTCATCAATCAGAGGTAAATTATGGTTATGTATCTAAGATTTGCCGTTAATTCACACGTACACAATCAGAGACATCGAATAACCCCCTTGGAGCCCCCTCAGAACTTTAGTTCAATCGTTTACTTCAGTAAAGGTTTCTTGGCCACTATTAGATATGTTAGCAGATCAATGTACCACACTTGTAATAGCTTTGGATTGGTCAAGTACTTGTTTAAAGTAACATTAAATCAAAAGTCAGAGGTATAGGCGTACCCGAGTTTAGTCTGACCAGACGGCATTCGCGTCCCTAAACGGAATTCTTTACCCGCCTCTGCATCCAAGTAGACTTGAAATGATGCTGGATATTAGCCGTCGCTAAAACTGACGCAGGCTTGCGGAAATATACAAATCCACTAATCTATTAGGGAGAAAGCAATCTTAGAGGCAGTCAGAATAGAATCAAACGTTACAATTTATTGACCAGGTAATCAAGCAATAATTCAAAACTCCAATGTTACAAGAATAGAATCATCAGTTAACAATAATTCAGGAATTGAAGAATTTGTAGAAATTACTACCTGGCAATGAAAATTACACACAGCGATTGTGTGGGCAGTCAACCTACAGACTCCTAGAACTTTGTGTCACGTTTCCTTATAACCCAGATAATTCAATAAGCCCACCAAATGGTGGTATCTTGTTATTATAATTAGACTTTAGAATTTGCAACCAAATGGCTTCTTGGTATCCTGTGGCAGAGAATACTTATTTACATACAGGAGGTGGTTTGGATAGAAGATCAGGGGGAGGGCACACCTTTAAGTTGTACACTACACTTCTCATACTTTAGAACTTCTTTTAGCTTTTCATTATGATTGGGAGAATGAGACCATTTTACCAGGCGCACTGAGACATTTCAAATGATATCAAACATGTATAGTTACTTTTTTTTACATACATTACATTGCATGGGTTTTTAGTGAGTTCTAGGTGAGGAGGAGAGGGGGGAAGAAAAGGGGAGCAAGGGAAGATGATGAGACCGTAAGTACAGGGTGTGAACTACACTGTGTGTTGCGTCTCGGATGCTGCTGTTACATATGCAAGAGATAGTTTTTGTTGATTCTCAGGAGGCCTTTTGTCTTCTCGAGGGGGGGGGGGGCAGACATACTGGCACCAGGCTTACATCTGCATCCGCTCCCTTTACTCTAATGACACAAATCACAGAAGAATGTGGCTGGAAAGAGAGATTTGGCACATATTTCAGTCTCGTGATTTTTCTCTCCATCTGTATAGTTATCCAATGAAATGCAAACCGCTGACATGATGCTGCGAGACTCTCAAAGTGCAGTTGCACGAAGTTGTATTCAATGGCAAAGGTCTGCAGAGCTGTTTTTAAGTCAGCGGATGCTCACGAGTTGCCCAGGCAACAGAGTCGGTGGCTCAAACTCAATACAAATCATAATAAGAAAGCAGAATAAAATATAAAATGCATGATACGGTGATATTTTGTTGTTTCTGAGGACTCAAAGGAGGTTGTTTCTGCGGACATAAAGGAGGAAAAGGCCTTGGTCCTCAAGTTTTGTTTGACTCTTTGACAGTGTCGCAGCAAAAGTCACTTTCCCCCATGATTTTTAAGAGGTTTTCATGGGAGACGTGTCAGTTACTATAACTCTCAGTGGCAGTGCATGTTGTGTCACTGTGACATGCCCTTACTCTGAGTGCCAACTGTCCAATTAGCCTCAAACGCTTTGAGTTACTCGGACCAACATTTCAAGAATTGGCTGGTTTTCATCATGGCCCTTCTCATCTGATGGCCATGTAAAAGGACAAAAAAGGACAAAATTCTTGAAAAAGAATTTGCAAGCAAAGGGGCATTTATTGTTATTATTGTTATTATGATTTTCTAGTAGCTATTTTACCAGTGAAAGATGTTAAGGTTTCAGGGTTCTTAAATGTATGAAATTGACTAACCCCAATATATATTCAAAATGTGTGTTAAGCAAGAATTTTAATCATTTTAATAATTGTATTCATAAAGAACGCTTTAAATTGATCAAATCGGACAGTGAAATGCATTTATAATGTTACAAAATATTTAAATATCAAATAAATGCTGTTCTTTTGAACTTTCTGTTCGAATCCTGAAAAATAAAAACCACCATTTCCATAAAGATATAGGGCAGCACAACTGTTTTCAACATTGCTAATAATGTTTTTATTTTAATTTAATCATTTATTTAGTTTTTTGCAGCCTTGGTGAGCAGAAGAAACGTCTGCTTGATGTTTTTTTTCTAAAACTAAAACAATAACATTCTGTCTCTAGTAAGTTGCAAATACAAAATAATAATAATAATAATTCTGTGCATTGGAGCATTCTCTCCCATTGTCAGATACACTGGGACGAAGGAGACGGAGTTCTTCAAAACACACAACTTTATTATCGAACGTAGAAGACATTTAACAGCAGACAGGAAACAAGGGGCAGCACACACTATAAATAGACAGAACTAACGAGGGACACCTGGAACATAATCCAGACACATGGCTGGGACTAACTGAACTAATAATGGACAGGAAACAGGAAGGACCATATATGGGCACAAGAGGGAGGGAAACACTAGACAAGGTGGAGCAGGTCTGACACCCATTCATTTTGAGATAAATGGGATTGTTAATATCGCTTTCTGCAGACAATATTGGCTTTTAGTTCATCTTAATTAACTCTAAACAGACATAATCCATCACATTTGATGTTTTGATGATGGTAATTTTGACTTGTATTTCTTGAATTTTGAGCCGTCTCCGTGACTCCTGACCTGCTTCAGTGGGTTTTAAGCCCTGCTCTCCATCTAAAGTCCACTTAAATAAGACACGGTGTAAGAGAAATATGTTGGGTGTGCTGTAGTCACGTCTTGAATTCCTTATGGCCAGCGCTGCATTGAGCGACGCAGAATATATCGCTTTATTGGCCAAATTTCATGAAATCATCACCTCCAAGGTCACCCAAGAGAAAAGCTGAGGTTTCTGTATTCTCATCTCACTCCACGAATAGCAATGAAGGATTATATGAATATTCTGAGTGTGTGTGTGTGTGTGTGTGTGTGTGTGTGTGTGTGTGTGTGTGTGTGTGTGTGTGTGTGTGGTGTGTGTGTGTGTGTGTGTGTGTGTGTGTGTGTGTGTGTGTGTGTGTGTGTGTGTGTGTGTGTGTGTGTGTGTGTGTTCCTGGAGCCGATGATAGTTCCAGTGTGCCGAAGGGGAACAAATGATGATTTCACCTTTTTCTGAGGATGAAGTGAGCAGGGCTCTGATCAGATAAAAGACAGAACATCCTCAGAGTTGAGCGGCAGCGGCACTGAGGGATAAGTGACATTAAACGGGAAAGTTTAGGTCACCGGAGGCCAGGAGGATGAATGGAAGGAAATACGGATGGATGGAAGGATGAATAGATGGACAGGGAGATGAAGTGATGGGTTTAAGCTCTGAGCTCAGTTTGATAGCAGTCAATGATTGGCCATGCTCAGCAAGAGCAGCTCTGTAATACCTGGAGATAGCTGATCATTAGCATTTCCATTCATCCACTGGACGCTTCACTGTAGTGACTCGTCAAAGGAGAAATATAGAACGTCCAACAAAATGATTTTCTAGTAAAACATATAGCTACTAGAGAAAAGAAAGATGCATGAGTAATTTTCTGCCAGTACGTTATCCAGACATTTCCATTAACCCAAAAACACAATGCAGTGAAGTACAAAATGTAACATTTAATTGTTATGTATTTATTTATTTTTTAAAGTGTGATATTCTGAAATATTTTCATCAGAATAAATTGACTTTTAGAAAGCCACCAGACATAAACAATAAAATAAAATAAAATGTAAAATGAGGTTCCATTTGTTAACACTGATTACTGTATAAAGTAACTGTAACTAACAATGAGCAATACATTTGTTGCCGTATTTATTAAGCATTTATTAATACATTTATTAAACATTTGCTTTTAATAATGTAATAGGAAATGTTGAAAAGACCAATAACTGAGATTCATGTTTTTTGTTTTGATTTTTTTTTGTTAATGTTAACTAATGCAGTTAAGTAGTGTTAATAAATGGAGTCTTATTGTAAAGTGTTACCACTTTTCCTTCTTTTTAAAAAAAATGCTAAATTGTTCAAATGTGTGGGATCATTATTTAATACTGAAATAAGTCTCTTCTGCTCACAGAGGCTGCATTTATTCGATAAAAAATACAGTCAAAATTGTGAAACATTATTACAATGTAAAAATAGCTCTTAGCTACAATCATTGTAGTGGTATATCGCTTATCCAAGGCCTGTACATGTATTAGTCTCAAGGGTCTACCAACGGCACTAGAAGCAGCAGAGTGCTTTTTTACTCATGTCTTCAGGAATTATGGCATCCCGGAAGAGGTGGTGTCAGACAGGGGTCCCCAATTCATCTCACGTGTTTGGAAGGCCTTATTTCATCTCATGGGAGTGACAGTGAGCTTGTCATCCAGGTACCATCCAAAGATAAATGGCAAGAATGAATGGAGGACTCCATTACTTGAGTGATAGTACAGATACTGCTGGTCAAATATTACCCCATTACAATTAAAAGTTGTATAGACAGATTTGTACTTAAGTAAAGTACAGAAGTACTTGCTTTTAAAAGTACTTAAGTACCAAAAGTAAATGTCCTTTTTTATGTCAATGCACTGTTTGTATTATTGTTGTATGTAATACTTGCAATACCTCTGAAGTAACTTACAATACATTACACCTACTGAATACACTGACTAGCTTATAGTATCTTTGTAATAAAGAGCTTTTAGACTGTTAAAAATCTATTGGGGAGAAATTATTAAATAAAAAATGAGCACCCCTACCCACTCCCACAAAAGCAGGATGGTAGTGATCTCACACAGCTCTGGCAGTGTAGCAAAACAGCAACACTGCTTCAACAAAAAAAGCAAAACAGCAAGACTTATTTGACAAATTGTAAAAATGCTGTCTAATTGCTCTCACAGTACTATGATGTCACACACAGAATGGTCTGTGTGGTGCTGCTTCAAGTCCAACACCAATATTGTGTTTTATTAGGAGACACGCAACAGTTCGTCTGTTGCTTTATAGGTAATATTTAATCATACACAATTGAGCAAAATCAGACAATATTGTGTCTAATATAAACCACAATATCAACTTCGTATTATTAAATTGTTGTAAATAAATACCACGTTTGCAACTGGTCAGTGTTCGAAAATTGCTGGGAAATCCCTTCATGTAGCCCTACAAGAGTGATTACTGATAAACTGTCTGATAAAAGAAAGTCATGTTTTAGAGAAGAAAACTTTCAAAGCTGCTGCATAGTAACGACTTTCACCTACGAGGACCTTGATAGAAATGTAGTGGAGTGAAAATTATAATATTTGTCTTTCAAATATAGTGAAGTTAAAGCTTCCAGAAAATAAAAAATAATACAAAATACAACATCCAACACTTGAAAATGTAACAAAATTTAAAAATAATAATGAAGTAAAGTACAGATACTCAAAATGTGTACTTAAGTACAATACTCAAGATTATTAAGTACAAGATCTGATTATTATCAATGTTGAAAATAGTTGTACTGCCCAAACATTTTTGTGGAAGCCGTGATACATTTGATCTTTCAGGGTTCACAGATGAATACATTTATTTGCCAGAATTTTTTATGCTGTAAGATTTTTTTGTCTTGTCTGCACAAATAGTTTTTCACTGTAATATTGATCCCAGCGTTTCTCCTTTCTGATAGTTGAGATATCTTCTGAAACTGCATGTGACGTAACTACGTTTTTTGTAGGAGAAAAATGCATAAAGCAGGAGAGGCAAATTGTGTTATATCTTCTAGAACAAGAATAAAATAATACTATAAACTCTGATTGAAGTAGAGTGGATGTGTTTTTGGCAGCAGGCATCTCTTGTGTACTGTATGACAATACAATTGAGAGTGTCAATAAAATCAGATGTCTAATTGGCTTATGCATATTATTTGCATACGAATTGTTGCACTCAGTAATCAGGACTGTCAATTGAGGAATAAGCAGCGGTTTCATCATTCAGATGAGCTCGACGCCTCTCTCGTGTGTTTGTAATGTGTGCGATATGAATCATATGTTTATTGCTGCTGTATACTGTGACACTGATGCTTCTCAGAGCTATTTTGATTTGTCACGATCAAACCCACCACAACAAAACTGATTCCATGTGCAGTGTTTCCCTCTGGTTGAATATGAATACTGTTTGAATGAAAATGATAACTTTTAATAATATATGAGCAGTGTTTTGCATTACTTTCCAATTACTGCTGGGTGATAAATTATGACACTTATTATGGAATCAGTTTTTCAGTTCACAGTGTTTATCTTGTCAGCGTGACACTGTGCAGCTCTGAGGAGACAACAACGTCTTCTGAAGCTGATTGTCTGTTTGCACTGAACAAGAAACTTCTTTGCACACACACACACACACACACACACACACACACACACACACACACACACACACACACACACACACACACACACACACACACACACACACACACACACACACACACACACACACACACACACACACACACACACACACAACACACACACTGTTGGGTTTACGGGGACTTTCCATAGGCGTAATGTTTTATACTGTACAAACCGTAGTGCTATTGCCTTACACCTACCAGCACGAAACTATACTTTTTACTCAGATATAAGCATTTAAAATAAGGGGACACTGAAAATGTCCCATAAATCACCTTCTCCTTGTAATACCTATGTCATACCCATTCATTATACAATTTTGTGTCTCATAAACACATAAATGCCCACACATACATACACACACACACTCTCTCTCTCTCTCTCTCTTGCATGTACACTTTTACATGAAGTCAGAAGCAATTCACTTAGTACAAAATATTCAGAAGTCAGAAGAACACGGACTGCAGGAAAGCAGGTTTGACGAATCAGTGGTCTGGCGTTTGCAAGTTAGACTCCTAAAAACCAGGAGCGGACTTTACCATTAGGCAAAGGTAGGCGACTGCCTTGGGCCCCCGAAAGCCGAAGGCTTATTAAATGAATCAACTTTTTGAACGAAATGGTTGAATAAATGATTCAGTGACTCACTCATTAAAAGTCGAATACTTTGTTTCTGAAGTAACAGCTTTTTGAATGAATCATTTGAATCTCAATGACTCACTCATTAAGCTGTCACCTACTGGCGGTTTTCATTTCACATTTCGACTTCTTTTTTCATGTCTAAATATTTCAAATATCAGTATTCAACATTTTATGTTAAAAACAAAACATTAGGCCTATTTATGCATCTGTAACTGCAGGTTAAATGCATCCATGTCCCCTCTGAGATACATAAACTGTGTAAATACATATAAATGCTATTTCAGACGCAGATTCCAGAAATGTTTTCTTATGTTGGAATGAAAGACACTTAAGTACCGGATGAAGTGCTTCTTATCCATACCCAAAAAATACAAAATGGAAGAAAGAGTTAAAGCTGAACACAATCTTGCTACTCAAGCTGTGTATTTTTTTTATGTATATGTATTTGTTTATTTTGCATTTTGCATTTACTTGTACTTTTACTTTGAATACTTAAGTGTGTTTAAGATTTAAAAAATAATTGTCGTGCTTAAGTACAATAAATATCACATACTTTAAGACTTTTACTCAAGTAATATTCTAAACAATGACTTCAACTTCTACCAAAGTCATTTTCTGGTGAGGTACCTTTTACATGAGTATGGCTTTCAGGTACTTTATACACCACTAACCCTATATATATATATATATATATATACACTGAACAAAGTTATAAACGCAACCCTTTTGTTTTTGCCCCCATTTTTCATGAGCTGAAATCAAAGATCTAAGACTTTTTCTACATACAAAAAATACCTATTTTTCTCAAATATTGTTCACAAATCTGTCTAAATCTGTGTTAGTGAACACTTCTACCGAGATAATCCATCCACCTCACAGGTGTGGCATATTAAGATGCTGATTAGACAGCATGATTATTGCATAGGTGTGCCTTAGGCTGGCCACAATAAAAGGCCACTCTAAAATGTGCAGTTTTATCACACAGCACAATGCCACAGATGTCACAAGGGAGCGTGCAATACAGATGTTTTGAGGGAGCGTGCAATCGGCTTGCTGACTGCAGGAATGTCCACCAGAGCTGTTGCCCGTGAACTGAATGTTAATTTCTCTACGATAAGCCATCTCCAAAGGCGTTTCAGAGAATTTGGCTGTACATCCAACCGGCCTCACAACCGCAGACCACGTGTAACCACACCAGCCCAGGACCTCCACATCCAGCATCTTCACCTCCAAGATCGTCTGAGACCAGCCACCCGGACAGCTGCTGCAACAATCGGTTTGCATAACCAAAGAATTTCTGCACAAAACTGTCAGAAACCATCTCAGGGAAGCTCATCTGCATGCTCGTCGTCCTCATCGGGGTCTCGACCTGACTGTAGTTCATCAGCGTAACAGACTTGAGTGGGCAAATGCTCACATTCGATGGCGTCTGGCACTTTGGAGAGGTGTTCTCTTCACGGATGAATCCTGGTTTTCACTGTACAGGGCAGATGGCAGAGAGCGTGTATCAACAGCGATGTCACGTTGTGGATCGAGTGGCCCATGGTGGTGGTGGGGTTATGGTATGGGCAGGCGTGTGTTATGGACAACGAACACAAGTGCTATTGATGGCATTTTGAATGCACAGAGATACCGTGACGAGATCCTGAGGCCCATTGTTGTGCCATTCATCCACGACCATCACCTCATGTTGCAGCAGGATAACGCACGGCCCCATGTTGCAAGGATCTGGTAGCTGAAAACATCCCAGTTCTTGCATGGCCAGCATACTCACCGGACATGTCACCCATTGAGCATGTTTGGGATGCTCTGGATCGGCGTATACGACAGCGTGTTCCAGTTCCTGCCAATATCCAGCAACTTCACACAGCCAATGAAGAGGAGTGGACCAACATCCCACAGGCCACAAACAACAACCTGATCAACTCTATGCGAAGGAGATGTGTTGCACTGCGTGAGGAAAATGGTGGTCACACCAGATACTGACTGAGGGACCCCCCCAATACAGTAAAACTGCACATTTTAGAGTGGCCTTTTATTGTGGCCAGCCTAAGGCACACCTGTGCAATAATCATGCTGTCTAATCAGCATCTTGATATGTCACACCTGTGAGGTGGATGGATTATCTTGACAAAGGAGAAGTGCTCACTAACACAGATTTAGACAGATTTGTGAACAATATTTGAGAGAAATAGGTATTTTGGGTACATAGAAAAAGTCTTAGATTTTTGATTTCAGCTCATGAAAAATGGGGGCAAAAGCAAAAATTCTGTGTTTATAATCTTGTTCAGTATATATATATATATATATATATATATATATATATATAACATTTAAGGTATAATTTTAATTTGTGTTATTCAATATAACATTTAAAGTAAATATATGGTTAATATATTTTAAATGTACTAAATTTTAATTTCATTGCAAGTATATTTAATTATGGTATACAAGTTTCAATAGAAATTGCATTAAATAAAATTGTATTTTACAAAAAAAATGCTTCTCAGTGCATTCAGCAATTATTTAACCATATTGAAAAGACAACAGAAGTAATAAAATATATCAAAATATATGCAAACATGTACTTAAGTCCTAATTAAGTGGGTAAGTGCCTTTAATATAAATTTAAACTATAATAAATCTAATTTAATTGCAATCAATACACAATTAAGTGTCCAACAACATTACATTCAGTTCACTCTTAAGTATATGGTGTAGTATTTCCATACTAAGTGCTCTTTTTAAAAGTATGCTAAAGTGTACCTCCTTTTCGCAATGGATAGATTAAGATCATTACAACAGATTAATAATTTGCAGAATAAAAGAGTAATGTGTGTGTGATTGAGCGGCTCTTCTGGGTAAAGTGAGTGACACCTACTCTGGATGGATTAGGAGAGAAGAGCTCTCTTGATGTATGTTTGATTTCACTCGGCGGCGGTGAACAATGGAAAGCATGGCTCTTGGCTCCTGGCCAGAAAAGTATATTTACCGCAGGGAGATCCGTCCTCTCACCCACATCAGATGAGGACGCTGCGTAATAAATCCATCAGATAAAAGGCCCTTCATGAAGCGACCGGAGCTCTGAAGCACATGCCGCTGAGAGGGCCTCTGGACGGGCCTCATATTGCTGCCTTAAACACACAGAAAAGTCCAGGAACTTCTGATGTGAGGAAGAGAAGGGAAGCGGTGCTTGGAAACTGGACTTTGTCGGCTCTTCTTCACCTTCAGATCTTGAGATGAAATCCGAGAAGCAAATCCATAGCTGTGTTTAGAGCTTCAAATTAGGTTTTTAGATGTTGTTGTGAGCAAAAGCAGGCGGTCAGTGCCTCCAGAGACACATAAATAAACCACAGAATTCTCAATCTGCAATATGGCAGTCTATCATATTGTTTATTCACGCCTATCGTTCTAAAGCCCGTCTGCAGAGATATAGATACATCAAAACATCACACCTTAATCGACTCACAGCACTGAAACAGAGGAGACAGGCACTCAGTGTTCAGTTGAGATGCCATTTGCACTAATGCTATGCAAGTGAACATGTCCTGAGGTTTTGTTATTTGGTTGTAAGCTTATTTTAAGAAAACGTTGGGTTTTTTTTTGTTCTGCTTGTACTGTTTACTGGACCTTGGTGGCCAGATGGAGTTCATAAATGTTCTCAGGGCCACTGAATCATGAATGACACATGCTAGCCACCGTACTGAAGAACGAGCAAGACTGGCCAGTGCTCGTTAAAAATGTATTAGCATTATATAATGCTTAAAAGACGAATTTGTTTATATTTTGAATGCACCAATGTCCTGTTGAGCATTATGCATAAATAGCTAATAGTATAAATTAATAATAGTTATTTATGACAGTTTGTATAACACAAATCAAAGTGTGCTGTAAAAGTAAAAATGAAAAGTATATAAAAATCAAAATCAATCAATCAACATCAATCAATCAATCAATCAATCATCAATCAAACATTTATCATTTTTTAGAAGAAAATGCATATATATGTATATATATTACCTCAAAACTGAATGTTTAATTCAGTAAATGCTGGAGACAACTTATGGAAACCTGTTTCCACCTTGAAATAACAAACGAATCAATCAATAAATAAAATATGATTGCAACTTCCCCTCCCCTATTTTTTTTCTTTTTTAACATAAAATTGTGAGATATAAAAATTCACCATTCTATTTATTTATTTATGTATTTATTTTATTTTATTGTATTGTTCATGGTGGAAACAAAACAAAACTGTGACAAGTAAACTCAGAATTGCAAGAAAGTTTATATCTCAAAATTCAGACAATTCTGAACAACATCTGAATAGTAAGACAAAAAGTCTTACATTAACCTTTTTTATTCTATTGTGTGTTGTGTGTGTGTGTGTGGGGGGGTGAATTGCAAGATGTAAACTCATAATTGTGAAAAGGAAAGTCAGAAATGTGAGATAATAATTAACATTTATTTTGTTATGTTATATGTTGTTATTTTTGTTATGTTATGTTTATGTTATTTATGTTATGTTATTTGTTATGTTATTATTATGTTATGTTATTATGTTATGTTTATTTTTGTTATTATGTTATGTTATGTTATGTGTGTTATGTTAGTTATGTTATATTATGTTATGTTTATTATGTTATATGTTATGTTATGTTATTTTGTTATGTTATGTTATGTTATGTTATGTTATGTTATGTTATGTTGGTTATGTTATTGTATTATGTTATGTTCTTTTTTGTTATGTTATATGTTATGTTATGTTATTTTGTAATGTTATTTCATGTTATTTTATGTTATGTTTTATTTATGTTTACTTGTCATTTTCTATTTTTTTTTTCAAGGTAATGTTTATTTCTGTAAACTTCATTTATTTGATCTACATTTAAATAAACAAATTTAGTTGAATAACTTTCAACTAAATTAGTTATTTCAGGTAACTTAGTTATTTCAGGTAATTAAGGTATTTCATAATAATACTAAAATGTTCATATGTAGTTTTTGTCAGTACGTATGTAATAATTTGTAAAGCAGTCAGTGACCAATCAGAACAAATTACTTTAGAATTAATGGCTGACAAATCAGAGCCTCAGTATGCCGTATGAAAGGAGACCGAGCCCCTGCTGGCAGATGCTGTAACTACACTGGGGCGTGGGGGGTGGATTTTTTTCTACTTTCGCAGCTCTTCAGAAGATACTGCATTAAACCCACCAACAACAATACAAACAGTAGTCCTAGTTCATTTTCATATTAGATGATATGCGTTAAAGACAGATCCATGCTCCTTTTGTAATAGAGAATCATCTGTGACGATCATTATACAAATGTATTTTTGATTTCCATTGCTGAAGAGTAATAAAACAAATATTTGAAGGGTCAGACGGGGAAGTGCATTTGCTTTCATGTCAAGATGAAACTCCCAATGAAAAATTAAGTATCAAACCCCAATATGATTTATGAGAGGATGAATACAATACTGTCTAGATGTTTTCATATTTTCTCTGATGAGGAGGCAAGAATAAAAAGGAATGAAAACAATTTTACAATAAATTCATAATGTGCATGATGGAGCGGTCGGGATGATTTCCTCATCTGAGCTCATTTCAAATGACTGTTACTAACTAATTCAGACAAGCCCCGCATTTCCCATCAATCTTCCCAATCCGCTCGGAAAAATTCACTTGCTCTGTCCTACTGGGAATCACAGTGCCATTAAGAGATGTAGAATAAACCTCTTGGGCGTCTGTGCCAAGTTCCAATCTCCTTCATCTCTTACTGTTTCCTGACATAAATAAGACACAGATATTAATCACTCACTTCTTTGAAGGCACTTCAGAGGATTTGAACATTATTAGCTGGAAACACGGCCCACAGTGCATGTGTGCAACCACGTTTGGGACTGAAATCAAACTTGTAATTAATGCAGAGAGCAAAATCTGTCTGGAAAGAGCAGATGACTATGTTGTTTGCTTAATGACTTCTTCAGTACATGTGAAGCTCTGAACGTTTTTTTTTTTGTAGCCGTCTGAGACGAGAATAAACCAGAGAGCAGCGATCTCTGATAATGATACGAAATCAACCAAAACAACAAAGTTTGAGAAGAACGCAGAACTTCCACAAGAGCCTAATGCCCTGAAATGATGATAAATACGATCATTAGTACTTTCAGCATGAGGTATATGAGATCGTGATAAGACTCATCTCCTCCAGGCATCTCTCGACAGATTCGGAAAATTGATTTTTCCTGCTTGCTCTTCATTTAAATGAGCTAATCAATTGCAATCAATTTCAGTGATGTTCATTTGCTAAAACTGGATCTACATTTAGACCGCATGACCAAAAACTGAGGCGTATGTAATTTTCTTATCTAACATGAACCGTTGTCATAATTATGTAATATATTTATATAAATGAAATGTTAAAAAAACTTGTTTGAAAGTTTTTTTGTTGAATGCAAAATGTTTTGTTGATTTTTTATTTAAAAAATCACATGTTAAGCATTACATAATAAAAGTGCATTTGCATTAAATAAAAAAATGGAAGACTTTAGAAATTACTAGTACATGTCACAATAATTTACAAAAAAATGGCAAGTAACATTCAATTAATTTGGCATTTTTAAGAAGAAAGAATGAAACAGTATTTTCCTGTAAAATGTACTTGTATTGTAAATAACTGTATTTTCTTGTATTTGTATTTTCTTGTAAACAATCCTTGTTTTATTTTATTTTAACTTAGAAAAATTAATGTTTTAGAGTGTAAAAAATGAAAATATAGCAAATATGGCCAAAAATATGTTTACATCTTTTCTGTCAATATAATTTGGGATGTATCACACACACACACACACACAATTTATGTATTTGTTTGTTTAGCAAGAAATTCATATAATTGTTTGAAACTGCATAAGGTATTTGGGGAGAGTTTATGGTTTAATTTAATCTCCACAAATTAATTGACTGAAGTTTGCCTTGTTATTCTGACTTAACGCTGTTTTACTCTGCCAAAATTGATGCAGTTCGTGAGGACCTATATATGGTATATTTACTTATAGTTAATTGGGGTCTCTTATTTGGAATGCACACATTTGGCAGCAAAATTAATACAAATCAGTAACCAAGTTTTACATTTGTTGTTAAATCATTAGAAGTTTGCATTAAATATATTTATGCCATTGGCCTTGTTGAGGTCTAGAAATAAAAGATTTGATGTAAAGCCAAAAGCGGTATCAAATCTGAAGAATTATTTTTTTCTGAGTGCATTTCCAATGCCTCTGGTAAGTTTGGGGTCTTGCGGGGAAACAATTGTTTTCAGTTCCAACACTTGAAATGTAACAAAATTCTGAGACGCATTTGGAAAGTATTTTGACATCATTGAAACTTTGAACAATACAGCATTTCCCTCTCCCCCAAAACTGGCAGCTTTCCAGAGGAGGAAAGTTATTCCAAAACCTATTTGCCAAAAGTGTGTCAAATATAAAACTCCCTCCTTATCAGGAAAACCACGGCGGAAAGCCATTCTGGTCTCATCTTTCTCTGCGAGATCAAAAAAGGACTTAGGGATACAAAGTTGGCAGCTCACGTCGAAACACTCTCGGGTCAGTTTGTGTGTCAAAAACTCATTTCAACAGGAGGTCTGAGAAACCCTACTTGTTATTCATCTCGCAGTTCCTTTGTAAGACTCCAGTCATCTGGAATATGAAGAATTAATAAGCGAGGTTCTGTCTGTGAGCTTGACGAGTTTAAGCAGAGCGAACTGAATATTTCAGTACTCCGAGTTGTTCTCACCTCTCAAACTGACAAGCTTTTGCCCTTTGAAGATCTGGAAACACCTCCGACTCAAAATCAAGGGTGCGCTTTAATCAATTCCCCAAAACACTCGCAGTTTCCAAAATGACCATGTTTTCAATGGCAAAAGACTGTGAAATCCTATTAATTGCTTAACAGTAAGTTCCTCTACTATGTACAGTGAAAAACTGTATTGGACAATGGATATTACATGTCATTTTACGGTAATATACAATATTTGGAAGTGAAAAAGAATGAATAATTTACAGTGAAAAACTGTAAATTGACATTCCCAGAATTCCCGTGCTACATTTCACATTTGATTATTTTTATTGAAATTACTATTTCTTCTTAGGTTTTTTTTTGTTAGTTTTTTTTTATCAGTTTTATAAATTAGGGTTGCATTTCGCATCTAGGCCTGGTTTCACAGACTGGTTTTAGACTAATCCAGGATTAGGCCATAGTTCAATTAGGACATTTAAGTATTTTTTATAAACGTGCCTTAGAAAAAAACATTACTGGTGTGCATTTTGAGGCAAAATAAAGGCACTGCTATATTTTAAGACCAGTCAGATCAAGTTTCTTTCAGTTGAAACAGCTTCAGACTTAGATTTTAGTCTAGGATTAGGCTTAAGCCTTGTCTGTGAAACCAGGGGTTAATGCAGCTAAGTTAATGTTTGTTGCGTTATTTCAGTCTCATTTGTTACCACGATGGTGTTTGTGTGAATGACACTGTATGTATATATATATATATATATATATATATATATATATATATAATATATATAAATTAGTGGTGTCAAACGATTAATCGCATCCAAAATAAAAGTTTTAGTTTACATAATAAATGAGTGTGTACCTTGTATATTTATCATATATATATAATATATATATATATATATATATATACACACATGCATGTATATATTTAAGAAAAACATGTTACGTTTATACATTTAAAATATTTTTTATATAATATCAATTATATGAAAATAAAACATATACATGGAAATACATTGAACTATTTTCAAATTACATTATGTATGTGTGTGTGTTTATATATACTTAATAAATATACACAGTACACACACATATATTATGTAAACAAAACTTTTATTTTGGATGTGATTAATCGCAATTAATCGTTTGACAGTATTAATATATATATGTTTTTTTGATTAAGCTGAAGTCTTTCTAAATTTATTTTTTTTTTATGAGGCTCCTATGTGTATGTTCAGTAACATTACTCTACTGGCAATGTATAGGTGCCTTTCTATGCAATTAAAGTGAAATAACTGTTAACATAAATATAAGAGCTTGATAAAAAATGCTAATTTTAGAATATATATATATATATATATATATATCTTGTTGTTTTCTTTGGAAAAGCTGCTGGTGAAAATTTGTGATGAGCGGTTCATACGTGACTTTGCCACCTGCTTTGTGGTGTTAAACCGTTTCAGTACTTGCTTGGTTCATTATATCAGTTAATAAAATACAGGTTTTAAATGTAAATTTAAGATAAATCCGTAAAACCCAAAATGTTGCTAATGTATTTTTACTAGTGCTGTCAAACAATTAATCTTGATTAATCACATCCAAAATAAAAGTTTTTGTTTACATAATATATGTGTGTTCTGTGTATATTTATTATATGTAAATACACACACATACAGTATATATTTAAAAAAATAGTTAATTTAAATGTCTATATTTATATTAATATAATTTCTATTATAAATGAAAAATATATTTTATATATAGGCATAACACATTTTTCTGAAATATATACATGCATGTGTGTGCATTTACATATATATAATATATATACACAGCACACATACATATATTAAGCAAACTAAAACTTTTATTTCTGATGCGATTAATCACGATTAATCATTTGACAGCACGCATTGTTTTACGGTAAAACCACAGTACATACATTTTGTAAATTTTTTAAAAAACTTTTTACTGTAAATTTTATTGTAGTGTCTTTTTTACAGTGTGATTAGCGTTGGTAACTCCTCTCCAAACGCTCTTGCTGTGTTTGTATGGATTTTCCATAAAATGTCAATTTTTACGCTCTGCAAACAGAGACATGTGAAATGGTTTCTCTGCAATACTTCTTCAGCCGGCTGTTGTGTTTACCTCTCTGCTCTCTTTGTAAATTATGTTACCTCCCTCTTTCCTTATACTAGGCCGGGACAGGAGCATTGTGTTTTGAGGGCTTTTTATAACCACCTTTCCCCTCGCATTTCCCACATGATGGATGGGAAACCGCAGCCGTGAATTACACCGACTCCAGGAATCCATCACTTCCCTCGCTGCTTTCTCACTGTAAACGAGCGAAACTGGTGAAACGAAGGTATTTCCATTCTGAAGGAGTGGGTCATTGACACGGTTTATCAGACGCTGGGAAGGTGCTGCAGACGCCCAGCTGTTTCACCAAAGTCTGAGGAAATCGATTCTTGATGAGTCGGAACAGAAGATGCTTCTCTGCGGTGGAAAGGAAGGGATGTTTTACTTGATGTACAGATTTGAATGTCACCTCACGTGTCAGATTGCTTGTGTTTGCTAGTTGACAGCGTCAAACTAAAGTGTTTTTTCCAGTTTTCGAGCCTGTAGTCTGATTTTAATTTTGATTAGATGAATAGACAAACATACAAACCTTCATGAGCGAATGAGCAGGTTCTTTTAAAACAGTTATTGAATCAGTCTGATGCATGCTTGAACAACACATTCTGTCTGAGCAATTACTGAATAAACTAAATTGCTGTTTTGAAACCAAAATAACGACATGGATTAGTGCATTTATCAAATTTATTTTAAATTATTAAATATATGTGTTATGTTCTGTATTTCAAAGTGAAGTGTGCCACTTTATAATAATTATTGTAATTTTAATAAAAAAAATTAACTGTGAAATATTAGTCGTATTACTTAAAAAAAATATAAAAATATAATATTTTATCAGAAAACAAACAAATACATGCATATGTTTTATTTCTATTTCCGTTTTAATAAAAAAAAGTAGATCATTGAACAATTATATGTATGTTTTATATGTATATATTTTAAATTATGACCTGTAATGTGTCTACGATTCACTTTGACTACAACTGAATACTCATTATATAAAAAATTATGCTTAGGAAGCAATTCGATCTTTCATGTTTCAAGTTTTTTTTTATATAAATATTTAAATAATTTATATTTTGGATATGAGAGTGTAATACACTGGATATGAGTAATTATAATCAACTGCATTCTGAGTCAAGTATGATTCTGTAAATGATGAATGATTTTGATTGTCGGTATTTTTACTCTCCTATAAGCCACATTTCCTGATCCACCAAACTACAGGGAAGAAAAGATGAATAAAACATGTTCGGATTTATGAGCTATCACTCTTTTCAATGGATTCATCAGATTCATCTGCTATCTACAGATATATATTTAATAGCACACCCTTTGGGCTTGAATGGAGCGGACCTGACTTACATTTCACTGCTGATTATATTCTGTTTAATTGTGTATGTGACGAATAATAAATCTTGAATATCTTGAAACAAATGAGTTTCAAACCCTTAGGTCATCCAAACCTGTTTAGCTTCTTTTATTTTAAGAGACTGTGATGCAGTTTTAATTCACGCCCTGTAAACAAAACAGAATCTTTTGTTTCTACTTTTTACAATATTGATTTTGACTTAATGCTCATACATTATGGCAAGCAAGCCCTGTATCTGATGAATGCTCAATGTGGAGAAACATGTAGCTGGAAGGCTTTGGAAAGCATTGAGGCTCTCAGCGCCTGCAGCAACAGAAGTTGATATCAAACAAAACCCTGGTGGTGAGAGAAGCTGGGAAAATATTTAATTCAGCAGCAACGAAAGAAGAAAACACAGCGTTTAGCATATTCTGGGCCCATGATTAGGGTCTGTAAACACCTTTCATTTGTCTAAAAAACAAAACAAAAAAAAGGTATGATTAATTGTACAACTTCAAATGTGCTGGTCAATAATTAGAATATCAAAAAAGTTGATTTATTTCACAATTCCATTCAAAAAGCTTCTCTACACAGTGAAAAAATTTCTTTTAATGATGATTATAACTTAATGAAAACCCCAAATGTACTTAGAATATTAGTTAAGACAATGTGCACTTGTTGTGTACTTCAGTTGGGGCTCCTTTGCTGAATAATGTGGCGTGGCAAACAACTATATTTGCAAGTCTAGCTCTTCTGCATTGTTGGGTCTGGCATATCGAATATCCCATAGACATAAAATGGCACTTAAGTGTAGCTTTGGCAAGAGAAAATGAAATCTTGCAGCAGCAGGAAGCATTAACACGGCTGTGTTGACTTAAGTACCAACACCAGCAGATTGGCAGCCCAAACCATCACTTTGGAAACTTTAACTGGACCTCAAGCAACGTACTTTGCAATTATATCAAATTAAACATTTTACTTCCAGTTTTTTGTCTTCTGACGCTGTCTGTTGTTCAGTACATTTTAAATCTTGAAGCACTGTTTAAAATAATGGGTTTTGTTTCACTTAGGGTGCGGTTATCCCTATTGCATTTTTTCTACCACATTTTTCCTCCCTTCGCCTCTCTATTTTCAAAGGTCAACAGCCAGCCTTTTTTACCTTTTGTGTCTTGCCCTCCTTGTGCAAAGTCTGTTTAAGTCTTCCCCATGGGTTAAAAACTCCATTTAAAGAAGGTGTTTTGAGTTAATTAGCTGATTAGAGTGTGGCCCTGTCTTCAATATTGTTTCAAAAACGAGGATTTGGGTTTTTCTTAACTTATAATCATCACAATTAAAAGAAATAAACCTAGTCTGTGTGGAATGAATGTATACTGTTTCACTTTTTGAATGGAATTAGTGAAATAAATCTGTAAAATGCAAATATATATATATATATTATATATATATATATATAACTGAGCTGTTTATATTTTAGTCAAGAACTGAATTTTTTGTGCGCATAATTCTGAATGTTGCCGGTAGAGTAAAATCACTGACTGATCTTAAAACATGTCAGTGCCTTTGTTTTGTCTTAAGATCTACACCAGTAATGTTTTTCTTCTACGGCATTTTTATAAAACATGTCCTAATTGTAGGCTTAAAAGCAAGAGAGTTTATAATGGCTTAATTTAGTGATTCTGAATGGAGCCGTATATTAAAGGCAGGAGGTTATGGTCTTTGCTATGTTTGGTAGGGCTTGTGCTAATTTGTATTGAAAACATTAATTACGTTTATTGTGGTATATACATATTTTGTGAATTATTAAAAAGTTCAATTTTATATGAAAATAAGTAATTAAATAAATAATTAAATAAGGGGGGGCTGAGTACTGATCTTTTTTTCACTTCAAGTGTATAAAACAACTTGGTTAATATGAACAACTTTAAAGAAAAGAACTTTCTTAACACGCTGTCTTATTTTTAACTGCAATTATATTAAATTAAACATTTTACATTAAAGAAAAATCATGTATTTATATTAATTTCAAAGAAAAAGTGTGTTTAAGTGTTATCGAACCCCTGGTTTCCAAAAAGGCTTAAGCAGTCTGACTCTGTAAATCCGAGCTGTCAACTGAAAGAAAATTGCAGTAAAACATTGTATGTCTTTATTTACACCAGTATGTTTTTTCTTCTACACATTTTTATAAAACATGTCCTAATTGTACTATGGGGGTGTTATGACCTTGAGAGATTCTATGTAAATAAATTGTCTTTGTATATATTTGATCTCTCTGCTCTGGTGTGTGTAGATATGTTTGTGTTCCAGGTGGGTGTGGCTTCTGTTAACCAGCTGGAGGTGGTGATTGGTCCCTCAATGCACACTTCCCAGATATAAGGACCTCCCCAAACACTGGTCTTCTGCCTTTGAGCCTCATTGACTTCGTGTCGTCATGTTTTGCTAGAATTCTGATTAACTGTTGTGGATTGTCGTGACAGACAGAGAGAGAGAAATATTCTGAGTATAGTAAATCTGTTGAGTGTTTGTTGTTCTGAGATCAAATTGTATATCTCCTGTTTATCTGAACATTGGCTGTTTTGACTACGACTTGGATTCTGATTTGTGTAAGCCTGAAACTTTGTAAATATTCTTGTTAACACTTGTTTGCCAAATTAAGGGATGTAGGGGCTAGACGCCATTTTTATTTATTTATAGTTTTCACTTTGTTTATGGTTGAGGGAGGTAGGAAAGTTGGTCTGTATTTTGTTTTCTTTATTTTCGTTTGAGCTTATTTAGTTATCAAAAATAAGTTTTTGTTTATTGTTTTGGCCTCGTCTGCCCCTGAAGAGATTCCCATATGTAGAATATAAAATACTTTATTTGGTATCTCTCTGGTGTGAACTCCGTTTCCTTTCTCTGGTACGGCTAAACCCTAGAGGTCGTAACACTTGTCTAAGAAACTGGGCATAAGTACACTTGCGAAACCTTTTATTTAATTAGCGTTATATTTAATGCAAATACATTTTTTAAATACACAATCAATATGATCAAGCACACTTATTCACAAGGCCCTACTAAATGGAAGTAAAACAATATCTGCTTGTTATTAACCGTTTAAAATTGTGTGCATCTAAGAGGTTGGTATAAAAAGGATACTCTGTCAACTTAACACAAGTAAAACAAGTTCCATATATTTTACTTTATTATAATGACAATATACAATTCTATTATAGAAAAACATGTTTCTTTTATAAAAATTGTGCATTCTTTCTTACACTGTACAAATGGGTCTTTTATTCAGTACATGAGAAATATGCCTTTATATATTAGGAACATCAAAAACTCCTGTGCTAGTCTCCAAACGGAGCCAGACATCAAGAAACAAAGTTAGAAAGATGGAAACTTTAAGAAGTGATCTGTTCTTGGCCATCGTGTTGTTGTTGTACTATTGAAATTCCTCTGTTGAATGACTGTGTCGAATTTCTTTGAATTGCAATTTGTTAAATTCCTCTTCCTGTCATTCCGATTCAAATTCCAATTCAACATCCAGCGGCGCATGACCAATTCAATTCACAAAGTCAAAGGGACTTGGTTCATAAATAGTTGAATTTCTCCTGGACCTGCTGAGTGAAGCAGGGAGAGAAAGTGATAGAAATGAGAATGCATAGGAAATAAGAGCAAATTAATTCAGTTCACTGAGATCTTGAGTTTGAGTTGCACCTCTTTAGAATGTATAATTACACTTTGGCTGTTCATTTCATTCATGATTTCTGCTCTTGTTTGACCCTTGTGCATCAATAAAAAAAAACAATACGCATAGGTCCATAGTGGACAAAAATGTCCATGTCAAAAAAATACTTAAGTTTGCATTTTAAAGAAGACCCATGGCAGATTATTGTTGAAGTACACAAAGTAAAAAAAAAAACGAAAAGTTATACATTTAAATTTATGAACCATATTTGATATAAAATATATATTTAATGAAACATGTTGAACTCTACACTTGCTAGAAAATAAAGTAGATTAAATTTAAACAAGTTGTGTTCCAAATTTGAGGTTGATATCTCAAAAAATGAGCTTTTAATAAGATTTTGTTTGGGCGCAGAACCACATTTTCTCTGTTAGATACAGCAAAACTCCTCTGGTGCACACAGTGCTTGGATTTATGATTTACAGCAGAGTTTCTCTCTCAAATATTACAAGAACACTCACACATACAAACCACACTCTGATATTCATACCAACACACCCACACAATTATGACTGCATTATTTATCCAATTTTCTCTATAATATGCAGAAGCAGAAAACAGGAATAAAGTGAGTATTTGCTTTATAGGCCAAACCTGAAAAAATGGCACCAACTGGTAAGAAATTGTCAAAATTTAATTTTGAAGCCTTGCTAACAGATTGAAAGCATATTAGCAAAAAAATCCATCATTGTACAGTTAAATGGCACTGCGATTAAAAATGGATGTTTCAATGGAGACATGGGCGCTGAGAGGAACAATTTTTTTTGCACCTGGTGAAAAATAGATTTATTAAAGGAAATAAGGGTTGAATAATACAATTCCAATAAATATACACACCTGAGCCAAACTTTATTCAGCTAGCATTAACACAGGCAAAATTATAAAATAATAATAAAATGGTCAAAAATGTCCAAAAGGTTGCACAAGGGTTAAAGCTTCTTCTCATCAGAAGAGCTTTATATTCCTGACGTCTCCCATCGGTGGAGGCTGCTGTCACCAGAACCAAGAGAAATCAGCACTGACAGGTCAACCGCATGTATATTGCGTAACAGAACTAGGTCATTGGGCCTGGTGATGTAGTCTTGTGAGTCATTCTCTGTCATGGACGTCTGTAGTGTATTCCTCCAATGACTGAAGTGGTTTCGCTCACCTGACATCATTCTCAGCGGCAGGTCTTCTGCTCTCTCTTCCCCTCGTTATGGGCTTACTCTGGGGGAAATGCAAAATGAAGCAATCATCTCCAATGGAGCATATCCCTCCGCAGATCCCAGATTAGCATGAAGCGCGTCGCTGTATTTATAAACACAGACAAAAGCGGAGATTAATGAGTCATCGAGACGCCCCGCAGCGAGGGAAGCGAGTCGTTAGCACTGCTCCAGCGGCGTCCGCCACAGGCCACCAGACACTTCACGCTCCTCGCCTCTTCTCTCCTGATTCACTGCGTAACAAATGCGCTTGAAACTGTCACCTGCTCCACTATAAGCTACTCAGATTGTCAAGTGCTTCAGGAAGCCTTTAGAAGAGTCATATGAATATAGTATAGCCTATATGAGGTAGGCCTACAATACAATTATGTATTCCATGGTCTGTATGAATACTGGATTCTGATTGGCTGGCAAGTCAGTTTAATCACCATTCCATATTAATGCACTGCATTAAGTGATGTACACTAAGCAACATGCATCACTCGCACACACACACACAACACACCCACAACACACACACACACACACACACACACACACAGAGAGAGAGAGGTCAGAGATTGCAGATTGTGCTGCACACACACATAAACTTCAATGTCAACGTTTCCCTGTGATTTGTATTGCTAAAATAAAAGATAGATACTAGATCGCTACATTATATTCCCCATCAACGAGGTGATAAAAATCGCTGTTTTTGAAATAAAGTTAATTGTTTGTAGAAAGAGACACCCAGATGCAGCAAGCAGGTACACACAACTGTCCTCTCTCTCTCTCTATCAATCGGTTGATAATTAATTTAAATAAATGTGGTCTTACTGCACTATTTCATCTCTGTGTCTGATTTGAAGCTGGCAGAATGCTAGAGCTAACGTGTCATAACTGATGAAAATAACCGTCATTTTTACCCATCCGGTCAAATATTGCACTGCAAAGAGCAAGACCAGTTTTAACTTGTCTATAACTTGGCAAATGACCAATTGACCATGGAATAAGCAGGATAATCAACGACTAGCCGTGCACACTCCGCTTCGCGTCGGGCGGTTCTTTGCCTCCACGCGGTGCATTAAAAGCCGCTGATTATCGCTTTCATACACCACAAGTTCATGACTACTCCGTCACAAATGTAATGGTCCCCTTATATGCAGGAATTAAAGAAATAAAGGATTTAAAAGAGAAAAAAGAAAGAAAGATAGTAGTACAAGAACTTGAATCTTTTATTATGAAGTGCAATTAAAATATAAAAAAATAATGATAAATAAATAAAATATGCACATTAGCATATGCCTAAACAGTTATAGTAAAGTTTATTGTCTCTAACATTCAATGACATTATGTAAACTATATAAGCTGTTTTTTTCCCCTCAAATCCGTGCTATTTGACAAAAAAAAAATTATTACTAAATAAATAAATAACTGGATATAATTATAAAAGTATAACTGGATAATGCTTACATTTCTGTCATAAAACAACTGTTAAATATTATATTGGCAATCTCAATCCTTTAGACATTGATTTGACTGCTGAAAGAGAGAACAAAAAAAGTAAAAAATACTTAATATATATTTACAGTGAACCACAGGGACTGATGACTCAACGAATCAACAACTTAATGTTTTAACCCAGTTGAAATGAATCAGCTTACTAATAAAACAAATATTTTGAATGAATTGATTAAAGTAAATTATCCAGATTTCAAATGAGTATTTACAAGAAAGAGAGCTTGGTTGTAGGGTTAAATGTATTGCTACTGACAAATGTAGCACATCTTCATGGAAGGGCCAGTAAACAGAGCTAGAGAAAACAGAGACGGCCGAATGACGTAGTTGAAGACTTAATAACACCTAATCCCAAATTATGCCAGAGAAAAAGTTATGTTTGCAAGAAGGTGAAACTCCTGATACAAATTAGCAGAGATCCTCACAGCCTTGATTGCTGTCTGCTCTGATTAGACCCTGTGTTTCGACCCTGATTGCACCTTGAGAAGTTTGATAGGCTGCAGAAAAGTAATGTTTCATGTGCACACGTAATCAGAGAAATCATTCGAAAATTTTTTGATAATGTGAACATTGTCTATAAATTTCTAGCACATGAACTGATGTTCACCGATGCCTAGCAACTCTTTTCTTCTGCGTTGTTCAGAAAAGAAAAGAGTTGGAATTAGAACTAACTTGAATGTGACAAATAACACTATTCTATATTACGATAAGTGTTCTCGAGTTGCGTCAGAAAACGCTAGGGGAACGCCTTCAGCAATATCAAGCTCTGAATCAGATTTGCAATCAGTCCAATTGATGGCGAGACGTCAGGTGCGGGTGACGTCATGACCAGGAGGCTTAAAAGCTCATGAGGTGCAGCCGGCGCCAGCTTCTAAGAATGAAGCATAGCTCTAGTAGGCATGCCGGAAATATGGCCCTGCGTCACAGCATCTCGTTCCCTCTGGGAAGCATGGTTACAAACGTAACCTGGGACGTTCTCCTCTGGGAACTCGAGCTGGGTTGGGAAATGCTAGCGGAACAAGATGTCCACGCCGCGAGACTTACAAATCCCTGCCTAGTGTGGGAGGGCACAGCTATGGCAAGAGAACAGAAGATCCAGGGGTAGCTCGCAAATCTAGGTCAGTCTCGTTCCCTCTGGGAACCATGTTTGCATACGTAACCTGGGACTTTTCCCATGTGAATCCAAGTTTTTGTCCTAACCAGCATCTACATTTCAACATGAAAAAATTTGCATCTGCACATATTTTTGCAAATCTCGTTGATTACAATTACAAATTTCTAATTACAAGGCCAATTCTCGATTAATAAATACTTTATTAATTTAATACTTTATACATAACTATGTTATGAGCTCAAAACTCTTTTTGTAGTTCATGATTTGTAAACAAACACATGTTGACGTTTGCTCCTCATAAGCATCTCCATATGTTTGTCTTTTCTGATATAGTAAACTTGCTCAGCAGCGCACCCGGCACAGCACTGCACTTTGATGTGAAGTACTTGGGTACAAGTTCATCAAACACGAGTCATGATAAAAGAGCTCAAAGACTTGTGGAAGCAAGCTATAATGGCATGTTTGCTTCAGCAAATTATTTTTTATCTCATGCTTGCTTTTGTTAACACTATATTATGTTAAGTGTGTATGGCACGATAAAGTATTAGTCTTTTAGCAGCACTCACTAGACATTTAATTTCAGAGATGCTGCGATATGTACAACTACCAGTGTAATGAAAGTCCAGATTCATGTTCCTTTGTTGGCAATAAAACT
Source organism: Ptychobarbus kaznakovi (assembly GCA_027422405.1). Lineage (NCBI taxonomy): Eukaryota > Metazoa > Chordata > Actinopteri > Cypriniformes > Cyprinidae > Ptychobarbus > Ptychobarbus kaznakovi. The sequence continues at coordinate 15,357,631 of CM049814.1, read as the reverse complement.
GAATGCACATTTACTGCCACTCACTGGACTATTTACTTTGAAAGTATCGCAAAACACACAAGAAGCAGAAATCTTGCACAGGCACGACCAGGGTTGCATTTCTCAAAAGCATCGTTAGTTTACTATTGTTTCAAGTTCTGTCGATACTAACATAGTTAAATGCTTTGGTGTTATTTAAAACTATAGTTCGAACAAACATTCACAAACAGCACTGCAAACTTGTGTTGTTGAATCTACAGCTCTTGACCTGTGTTTAGAAGCATTATTTCTTGTTAGTATGACGTGTGGATTTAAACAGATCAATGACTCAATGAATCAACCACTTAAATTGTTTTAAACCAGTTGAAATTAATCGGATGACTAATAAAAACAAAAAATTTGAATGAAATGATTAAATTAAAGGCTTTGGGCAAAATAAGCAAGCTACCATCAGTATATTCTATGTTGCTCATTTTATTTAAATGTACGTATACATTTCAGTTGTATATTTGCATGTCAGCACTAAGTGCCAATTTATTTTAAGTATGTGCATGTGCATAAATGCACAAGGGAACCCCAGAGCATGACGTAAGAGGGAATCTACTATGAATCAAATATCAAATAATGCAAAATGACAGGGTATACTAAACAGTGAAGTATTCATCAGGTGCAGCATATTGGAGATCTTGAAACTAATTAGCAGAAGTTATTACTCCACTGCATCATTAATGAGAGCCCTACATTGCTGAACCAAAGAAGTTCAAAGTCTAGAAGTGCAACTATGTTCGGGAAACAGTTGTGTATAGCTGGTTAGTTTCTACAACAAATTATAGTTGTTAATTAGTGAGTTATGGGATTGTATGGGAAACACACTCCAGCACATTGGACCATAATATCAATCCTGATTTATATTAAACACTAAACATGGACAAGGCCCAATACGAGATCAAATGTTTCTCTTTTTTAGTTCTTATGATGAGAACATCATCATCATTCTCTTTAACACCTCCTTTTGTGTTCCTCAGACAAAATTAATACAGTCCGAGACAGTTTTCGAGAACCTGCTTCTCTTCACTCCCCTCCCACCTTGCGTAAATTTACAACATCCATAAATGCAAACTCCCTCCCAATTTGCACTTTTAATGACAACTTGAAAGGCTGCTTAATGGATATGCTCCCATTTTGTGGATTTGTGACGCTTGGGTAGAAGCAACATCATGAAAACTTTATTGTGCGGACAACACAATAAGCTTCACTCCTAACATTTAATCACAACATTGCTGAAGTTTTCATTATGTTGCAATGGAAAACCTGAACGAAAGCCTCTTTGGCACAACCTCCTTGCAAGTTCATAACTGCCATGCAAATGCTGTTCAGTTTGTGACCAAACGTTTATGAACCATGGGCAAACACGAGCAGTGTTAGTGAGAAAATAAACTTCAGAGGGGAAAAACAATGCCACAAGTTTTTGGATCTGAAACAATCAGACTTTAGGAAAATGCATTTATATTGATTCTCTCACACATCAGTTACCAAATGTCCCAACCAAGCTTCTCTTCAGAGACTCAAAATGATCTAACGATTGTCATCGCACGTTGAATCTAATATGCATCACTGCAGCAGGCTTTCACAACACTGTCTGCAGCCTTAAAGCAATGCTTGATCATTCGACTTCATGAGACAAATGACTCAGTTAAAATGATCGGGCCATGCTTGATAGGAAATGGCTCCAATGTTACTGCCGCTCTTTCAGGCACCAATGAACCGAGGGCCCTTTTTCTCCCTCACTTCCTCGCTCTCGCTCATTCTCTTTCTGTTCATGCATCACATGTTTAATTGTGCCATTAATTAGGCTCTTGATGAAGCCGTTGAGGTCAAAGTGAACGCTTGTCTTTCTGGCACAATAGCTTCATCAAAGGTCTAAAGTTATGTGAGCAATACCACAGCACATGACTTCGTAGAGCTTGAACAACAAATCAATTACATCGAACACTTCACTTGTTTCCAATCACCCATCAGTGGACTGATCTTAAAATATAATGCAAATGAATATAGATGATATCTGACAGATCAGAGTTTAGGGATGTTGCAAAACGTGACTTTTGTAAGCGATATAACTTACTGACCAACAAACAGCCCTAACAACCAGTCACAACACCCTAGCAACCGTAAAGTAACATGCTGCAGCCATATTACAATATTACTGATACTAATAAAGCTGCTTCCCAGAATTCAAGGCCTGAATGGATGAATGTACAGTGATTTTACACAACAGAGGACTGTACTTCTGTGTTCCTCAGGCAAGCAGCTTCTAGTCATTATATTGAGCAGCACTGCAGTTCGAATTATGTGTTAGGCTTTACATAATGCAATTATGTTTGTTAATGTTAATTAACCTTTTGGAACTATCGACAAAAGCATGTTTAACTTTATGCAGCATTTTACTTTGTTGATCTTGTCAGGTTATTGACTATGTGCCCTCAAACACTTATACAACATAAGAAATGTGGCATACAAAAGTAAACAACTAAAACTAAATATGCCCAACAGACATGTGACTTGCATCCTTATTGCATATATTGCTTACACAAATACATTTTTGACGAAGAATATGTAAGATAAAAGCAAAAACATAAATGCACATTGTACTGGGACTGGTTGCTTATTTATTTTTATTATCATTATTTTTTTAACATTCTGAACTGAAACTGTGCTGATTTGTAAAAGGTAATTTATTTTGTAATCAGAAAATGTGTATTAAAAGTGGATTAATAAGGACACAGTGTCTTAATGTATAATAATGATTATTGATTTTTACTGAAAAAGACTGTAAGCATGCTATTGTAAAATCCTGCAAGTTACCTTACAAAACATTGTAAATGGTTTAAAAATCACATTATATGTATTTTTACTGTATAACTGAAAAATATAGAGAGCTTTTGTGATAACTAAGTGAATATTTAATTACTGCAATAGTAATTTCTAGATAGAAATGACATCAAAATTGAAAAACATTCATCAAGAACGTACATTTACACACAAACTGACCACCGAGCTCAACTTTCATCTTTAATTTTTTTATCTTAACTGTAAAAAGAATGAAACGCAGAGGATTGTGGGATATCAAAGGCAGCGAAGAATACAGCCAGATGAAGGCATCTCAGGAGACAACAACTGAAGCTAACATTGAATTTGGACATGCCTTAATGCCTTCCTACCTTGTAAAGCATCATCCAAAGGCAGCGTTTTTCCAGTTTCCAGATGCAGCGATGGGCACATGAGGGAGAAAACACAACCAAAAGTCCAATACTGTGACAGTTCACCCCCCTCCCGGAAGGCGCGACCTCGCGCCGCAGAGACAAAGGGAGGGATGGAGGGGGACTTAGGAGGAGAACAAAGGAGTGGATGTGGGATGGTGACCAGGGATGGCAAAGGGCTGGCAGGAAGGCAGGCAGACAGTACAGGTGGAGGTTTGGGTGGAGGATGGACTCCTAGGAGGAGAACGACCAACAGAGTCCAGGGTGGTGATAAAGGAGGGAGGATCCTGGAAGAAGACAGCAGGAGCCAGGGCAGACCAGATGGAGTGAGGAGCCAGGGAGAGGACAAGAGGGACTTGGAGCAGGAGGAGCCAGGCGGGACCCAGGACGTAGCCATGAAGGCGACCCACGGTGGAGTTGACAGAGGGAAGAGCCATGGTGGAGGAAGGGCTGCTGGCTCCAGGGGGCAAACCGACGGTGGCGGAGCCTGAGGCGGAGAGCCAATGTGACAAATGTGTGCAGTGTAAATTATCTAAGCATTAATGGCAGGGAAAACCCCTTATATTCGTGAGTGACCATGTATGAAATGTTTCTTGGAGCTTATAGTACATTTGCGAAATTTGTGCGTTTCTATTAGGCATATTTTCAATTCGCAATTTTAATTTGCGCAATTTGAAGAGTAATGGAAATGCGCCTACTGTCAAAACTATGAATTACCATATAATGTATAGTGGAAATTTATCAGTAATAAATTGTTATCAGTAATCAACTTTTGCATATTTTGTGTTGCATCACATTATTACATAATGTTTATTGCATCATTTTAGCGTTATGTATTTTACAGTATTTGTGTGTATGACCCAGGTCTTCATCTGATAATTAGCCTTGTTTAATGGATAGGCCATTTATGATTAAGTCTCTTTTCTCTTCCTATGCAGATTTTGGTAGTTCAAGTAGTTTAGTGTATTAACATTATGGCTTTTAATGAAATAAATGGTTTTAAGTTGTAAAAAAAATTAGGTTGTAAATTTAGTAATATTTTTTTACAGTGTTAAAAAATGAAGGTTATTTCAACTCATGTTTACAGTATCAAAACGTTGTTATGGATACCACTATGTCTATCATCACAATTTCAGGAAGGACGTCCAGTGTGTACGTGGCCTTAGATAATTAAAATATTTTCTATGGAACATAATAAAAAGCTTTCCAGTGACATTAGGCTTCAAATCCCCGTCTGGTTCTAATTGGAACTTTGATTTTTCCGAGTGTAGGTTCAAAGCAGCGCTCTGTTCTATCTTCCCCTTTAGCCTTAAGAAATACTGCACAAAAGTCGCCGAGCTGTCCTTTCAAGATCTTATTTTGCCAGCCATTTATTTTAATAATTTGGACCATCATAAGGACTCATTAATCTTTGTCAGTGGGCAGGACGGGCCGTGAATGTGCAGGGGTGTGTAGGGCTTTCTCCAGGAGCTGAAGTCTAGCGTGGGAGGATGCCACTTTGTGGGCACTGGGCTGTTCCTCATCTGTCTCCCATGCTCTCGAGCATGCCTAAAACCTCCGCTGCAGTCCGGCACGATGACATTTCAATTACACACAGTTCCCCGGGCTCTCCCGACAAGCTGCTAGCAACTGACAATACACCGCTGTGCACTACATCTCCAAACCAAATGGATGCGAGTGCTGCTTCAGCAAACAGGACGTCCCATCTCACTTAAAGGAATCTGTTTGATTTAGGTGGTCAGAGGCTCAATAACAGATCACACGATTTCACTCATTAAAAATATTTAATTTGAATGCCTGCCAAGTCAGTTCCGGTACAATAAATTGAAATCCCCAGACAGACTTGTGGATTTAGTGCTGTCAGTATGCCAGTAAGGGCTTACTGTGTTGTTGACTTTGTTTTCTTGTGGTCACATGACTGATCTTTAGCCGGTAGCTGGTATTGATTGTGATTAAGTTGGGGAGAAGGTTTTAGGGAGGTCTGGAAATGACACACACAACATAATTTGCCACTTTGCAGGTTATATTTAGCAATAACACACACACTCTGTGCTCTACATTTTGAATAATTGTGAAAACAGCAAGATTGTGAGTTTATAATTGCTTTTATATAACAGAAGTAGAATAATCAAGAAGGTAATTTTGAATATTAGAATTATAAATTTGAATTATGTTAGGTTGTAGGCATAACACTTGTTTTTCTTCGGCAAGGTCAAACAGTCTTTATGTGTCTCCAGCACTGAGTGAATCATTCACTACATTTACATGGACACTTTTCGCTTCTCCTCTCCATCGGCTTCTGATGAGATTTAATCTTTTGACATGCTCACACTAGAAGCATATACAGAGTTTCCCGCTGATGTCCTATATGGTTTCAAAAAGCACACTTGATATTGATCTACTTTGGGTCCTAAGCAGGCGATGACCAGCACATGAACTGTTGTGCTGTGCTGCTTACTTTAGAAAGCAGTAAAAGTGCCCCTTTCCGTTCCCAAAACCAGTCATCTGTTGATGAGAGTCTTAAACAAGGATTGTTGGGACGTTGTGCTTCTCCACTTCACAGACGCAGAGGGAATGTCATAAAAACTCATTTATGACACTTTATTCACCAGGAAGAACAGCTCATTATGCTATTTTTACATCACTGCACATGCACAGTACTTTGCAGTTTGGGTTTTCAATCAGATCGAGTGTTTACATGTCCTCTTGCTCGGATTACAAAAGGAATATATCATCCTTTACAATCCGATTGAAATTTGAATCAGATCTGGCCAATTCAATTCGATTGACGTGGTTACAAGTGACTTTTTTATTCTGATTGTGCTTCTAGTCCTATTATGATTGGATTATTAGGGTCCTTGTAAACACAGCTAGTGTTAATAAAATAAAACAGTTGAGTGAATAATAAAATGACTCCTTCACTTATTTAATTCCTGAATGAATTAGCGGTTTTGAGTGAATTGGTTGAATGAAAGATTTAAATGACTCACACAAAAAGACAGACTCACTCATGTCACCACCTACTGGCATAACAATGTAATTTACAGTGAAAACAAAAACTTACTGAAATAATCCTACCACTAAAACACAGACCAAGAGTCTGTAAAACATCATAGTGTTATTGGACAGTTCAATCAAAACATGGAAGAATTCTTCAGAAAACTAACAGTAAACTCTTCGGTAATGTAATTCTACTCACAAACCGGCCTCGCCTCCTGTGCTTGTCAGGCCTCTGAAAACTATCTACATCAGCGTAGATGATTCTTTGATCATGGGGTTTGGGATTATGTGGAGTTATAATGTGAAGTAAAACTCTCAAGCCTCGAGCTGCTTAAACGTAACTGATGACAAAACAGATAGAAGTTTGTGTACAGAAGTAAAACTTGCAGGAGTTGTGGGGGAATCTGGAAGACCTGGAATAGCAAACAGAGACCCGGCATTGCAGAACATTTCCTCGTCTTCAATAATCAAGCACACGTTTGACTACTTTCTAGGTGTTCATGTTCAAAGTCTAACAGCTCACAGCGTAAATACGTCTAAGTGATGAACCCTGGGATGATTCCAATATTATGGCTTTTAATTTAAGTAAGTGTATTTACTTGTCTCATTAGTGTTTAGCGCAGTTGTTGTTGTTGCTAGGAAACGCTTGTTTTGTTTACTGTGTGGAGACGTGCTGAAATGGCGTTTGGTCTCGTACTGTATCGCGTCCCTTGTCAGTGTCGGGCGCTTGCTTGGCCATTTATTGTGATTAACAGGAAATTGTGTTCAGCTGAATTGGAGTAGTATTTTGTTAGATGGGTATAAAAAGCTTAGTTTACCGCGGCAGCCGTTGTGTGAAGCCCTCCTCGTGAGAAGACCGAAGAGTGTAAAGACCATCGACTCTACCGTGCGACTCCTCCGGGCAGGACACCGGCAAGGGATATAAGTATCGCTTTTTATTTATCCTCTTTCTTACTGCTTGTTTCACTTCTGCTTTAGTTTTTATAACTAATTCTTACTATGTGTAAGTTGTTGTTTGTTAGCATGTGTTTTTGAAAGTGTTCTTTTTTTAGGGTTACTGCTAACTACTGCCGTTTGATTTATCTATTTTAATTTTACATAAATTATGTATGAATTTCATGTCTTTATAGGTATTTACTTTAGTTTTAATACATTGTATTTTATTTATTTTTTTAGTAACGTTACTTCAACATACTGCATGTAAATGAAATACCATATATGTATGTATGGGTGTTTGGCTTGATGTCATGTTGGAATCATTTTTGTACTCATGCCTTTGGTTGTTTTGATATTTTGAAATGTTTTTAGCTTTATTTTTTGTTTTCATTTAAATGTTAAGTTTTGAAATGTTGTTGTATGCATTTGTCATTTTATTTAATTTCTCAATTTTCTTAAATGTGTGTGTATTTATAGACTTATAACTTATAGTTTTAGTTACTTTTTCTTATTTGTAAGTCGCTTTGGATAAAAGCGTCTGCTAAATGACTAAAAAGTAAAAAGTAAATTTAGTTTATTGCTCTAAAGGACCTCTCGCTGAGTTTATAAATACCCTCCTAAATCACACCACGGATGTGAGCGCACGGCTGATACCTTCTTAAATGGATCCGATTAAGGAAATTAAAAGACCCTGTGTGCATAGCATGTAACAGTAGTATGACAAAGCTCAATACTGATCCACGATCCATTTTAGATATCAGAGATACACTGTGAGATCAAGTTGTTCTGGTTAAATTATGCATTGAATGTGTTTCTGTTAAATTTGACCAAAGTAGGCAGGGCCATTTAATTAAAACAGTAGGCTAGTTTCAATTATTACTCTCCAATTATTCACTGTTGTGCACATCAGTATGTGTAAATACAACTTTAATCCCAACATCAACTAATGTATTCATATTGGGTGAAACACACAATTATATATATACTGTATGATAGAAATGTATATCATCATCTACCCAGAGAATGTATGTAAATTGTATATGGAAACATACAGTATATGGCAATATCCCTCTTGATATACTGTAGGTCAATAAATATCATATATTACATTTCTGTATGAGTATGCATCTAGTGTATGTAGATACAATATAGGTAGTAAGACAGTGTCTGCTAATATTTATTGAATTATTTTACATCCATATAATACACAGGTTTGAGTGTCTGTTTAATAAAATAAAACAAGTTGCTTGGATATGAAAACAACACAACAAATGACACAGTTTATTTGCCCTGATGTAGCCAGAAATAGAGCCCTATGAACATAGAATAGTGGCCGTGAATGTTTTCTTTGCGTGTTTTAATGTTTTATCATCTAGAACACTCCCATTATAATCACTGTCTTCACTCCAAGCGCACACCGTGGGGTCCACTGCACAATTTATCCTGACTGTTTGAGCCGGCACTTTAGCGTGAAGCTCATTGCCCGAGCACAGAGCAAGCGCCCATTATAATCAAGCAAGCTGTCGAGTCATGTTGCTCGCATGTGGCGTAGATGGGGTGTTAAAATACAGCCACTGCATATTAAATCAATTTCCAGTGCAATTAAAATGGCTGCAGTGCACACGTATAAAAAATAAAGAGTGATGAAGGCCCAGCAGTTGTAAAAAGCATAAAACAGGATCCGGGGTCTAGTCACGATGTTAAATCCTGCATGAAATTACCAGAACTATTTTTACTTTAACACATTATGATAATAATCCCCAGCAGTTAAAGGAACAGTTTACCCAGAAATTAACATTTCCTGATTATTTACTCACCACAGGCCATCCAAGATGTAAAAGCCACAGCGACGCACACACAACAGACCATTTTTAACAACAAACTGACACAAATTCTAATATACAGCAAGGACCATTTAACCTTTGGACAGCACACTTGTAAACAATGGGCCAGTCGTTCCTGCCTACGTCGTGCAAGAGATCATCAACTAAACCATGCTGGACCATGGCGAACTTTGTAGTTGAAAAGTATATTATTAGTATTTTATTGTTTTCTGAAAATTATGGTCTATGCTGAACCACAAACCATCTCAGTTGCATTAGATGAAGAAAAATCTTAAAAGTTTTCCTCCCAAAAAAAAATGGATTGGATGGCCTGGGGGTGAGTAAATAATTAAGAAATGTTTAATTTTGGGTGGACTATTCATTTAAATAGAGTGCATTAGTTCCCGCCCACTATTTCAGTTGCAATGGTTCTGCTAGTATCTTTCCCATTCATTCTTCTCATAGGGATTTAAAAAAAGCGTTATATTGGAAGCCATAAACCAACCCAACGAGCTACAAGAAGAATAACACTACAAACATTGAATTAAAGTGAAAAAGTAAATGAAAATCAGACGACAAGACAAAGGCAGAAGATTATACTGCGTTATGGCTTTAGTGAGGGAAAGAGTGAATGGAAATAGTGTTTGCTGTTGTGGTCTATAATATAGGGGTTAACTTTGGTTATTCTTGATATATGTGTACATGGATATGCCTAAAGATCATGCCATACACTATGAATAAATAAATCAAATCTGTTTGCATTGAAACTGTGGACTGTTGACTTAAACTGAATCTTTATCACTGAATAAAACATATCAAAGTCAAAGTCAGCTTTATTGTCAATTCTGCCACATGTACCGTACATACATACAGAGAATTGACATTGCGTTACTCTCTTACTCCCTGGTGCATACAGATAACACTAAACACTTACAGTAGAACACAAAAATACAGATAAGTACAAATCAATATATATATATATAATATACATATACATAGTATAATATATATATATATATATATATACACATACATACACAAAAATGCAACTATTACAATATACAAATAAGGACATGTAGGAAAAAAATAAAACATTAAAAAAAAAAATAAAAAAAAATAATATGAAAAATGGATAAAGTGGCATAAGGCACATGGCAGATAGTGCAAATCAGTGAAATAAACATGGTGTAGTGCAAAGAGCTTATCAAGACTATTTAAAGTGACAAGGAGCAGTCTTTATTTTTCAGACTGTCAGAAGAGGTAGTTGAATGAGGTCAGTCCAATGCTGTACAAGTGACCGGTGCTTGTCTCAGTGTGAGTGTGAGTGTGTGGTGTGTGTTCGGGTGGTGGTGTGGTGGTGGTGGGGTGGGGGTCAGAGTTCAGTGATTCGTGGGGTAAGAGAGGGGAGGGGGGGCAAGGACGGGAGGGAGTTCAGCTTCCTGACAGCCTGGTGGATGAAGCTGTCTTTCAGTCTGTTTGTCCTGGCTTGGAGACTCCTCAGTCTCCTCCCTGATGGTAGCAGACTGAAGAAGTTGTGTGTCGGGTGGGTGGGATCACCTGCAATACTGAGGGCTTTGCGGGTGAGACGGGTGTTGTAAATGTCCTGGAGAGAGGGATAAGAGAGACACCAACGATCTTCTCAGCTGCTCTCACTATCTGTTGAAGGGACTTGCGGCAGGACGCGTTGCAGGCGCCATACCACACAGTGATGAAGCTAGTCAGAATGCTCTCGATGGTGCCTCTGTAGAAGGTGCACATGATGGGGGCCGGGGCTCTGGCTCTTCTTAGTTTGCGGAGGAAGTAGAGACGCTGTTGTGCTTTCTTGGCTAGTGCCGCAGTGTTGTTGGTCCAGGAGAGGTCCTCTGTGATGTGTACACCCAGGAACTTGGTGCTGCTCACTCTCTCCACGGTCGCACCATTGATGGTCAGAGGAGCATGCAGAGAGTGCACTCTCCTGAAGTCAACGACAATCTCCTTCGTCTTCTCCACATTCAGAGAGAGAGATTGTTGTCACTGCACCACCCGGCCAGGCGGCTCACCTCGCTCCTGTAGTTTGTCTCATCTCTGTTGCTGATGAGACCCACCACAGTCGTGTCATCCGCAAATTTAATGAAGAGGTTGGAGTTGTGTGATGGTGTGCAGTCGTGGGTCAGCAGAGTGAAGAGGAGGGGGCTCAGTACACATCCTTGGGGGCCCCTGTGTTCAGTGTGATGGTGCTGGATGTGTTACTGCCGACCCGTACTGCCTGAGGTCTCCCGGTCAGAAAGTCCAACAGCCAGTTGCACAGCGACGTATTGAGCCCCAGCTGGACCAGTTTATGGATGAGCTGTTGAGGGATGATTGTGTTGAATGCTGAACTGAAGTCTATGAACAGCAATCTGACATACGTGTCCGTTTTGTCTAAGTGTGTGAGGGCTGGGTGGAGGGCCGTGGCGATGGCATCATCGGTCGAGCGATTTGACCTATATGCAAACTGGAAGGGGTCCAGGGAGGGGGGGAGGACAGACTTGATGTGCTGCATGACTAACCGTTCAAAGCACTTCATGAGAATAGGAGTGAGTGCTACTGGACGGTAGTCATTGAAGCAGGATGGAGATGACTTCGGGACTGGAATGATGGTGGTAGCTTTGAAGCATGTGGGGACAACAGCCTGGCTTAGTGAGATGTTGAAGATGTCTGTGAAGACATCAGTGAGTTCCACTGCACAGTCTCTCAGTACACGCCCAGGAATGTTGTCAGGACCTGGAGCTTATATATTCGGTGTTTTGCAGAAACGCGGTCTCTGGCTGAAGTCGTGTGGTCTCCCAGATGCTTACGGAGCCGGGTTCGGTGCTCCTTTCCCTCGCTCTCTCACACCAGAGACTTACATGCCACTTGCATTGCTGTCAAGATCTTACAGAAACAAGATTTGTCAGCTCATTTATCAGTGTTCCCCATGGCTTGTACACTCTGTCACACTGACTATTTCTGGAATCTGAACCTCAGGAAACAAATATATAGAACAATACATACATACAGCATTCAGCAGAATCAGCCAGCAGCCGTGTTTAATATTTAAGCAGATCTACCTAGATTGTCAACATGGGTGATCGCTGACGCTGTTCGATGACTACAACGCAACTGCACTGGATTTTAGCCTTTTTTAATTAAAAATATCTAGGCATACTTAAAACAAGACATATTTACTTAAGGAAAATACGTGAAATATACAGCTACAGCAGTTTGAGGGTATATCTTGAATTAAGTTTTTGCTTCATTGACAAAAGAGTTTGTTTTATGGGCCAGATAACAGGCAACGTTCTTAAGTGGTGTTTACAGACACCATTTTTAACTAAGATGCAATGCTTCTTGTGTGTTTTGGCCTTTCTACAATAGCATTATGGGTACTTTTGAAAGTAGGTTTCAAAGAGCATGTTTTTGAAAATGATAGCATTACTGTGTCCAAGTAAACTATGATAACACAAACTTGTGAAACTGGTGACGTCACATGCATGTGTATTACATGTTCCATCTATATGTACACAGGTGCATATGTTTCTTTATGAAGTGATATCGACAAATTCTGGCCTGGCATGAGTAAAACATTTTTTGTTGTTTTCACAGATGTAAAGAAGTATTATTTTGACAACATGTCTGTGGTTTTTAATAGCATTCACATAATTTAAGCACAAAACCATTTTACGTTGTTCATGGGATTTTTTGTTTTTGTTTTAATTGGATATTCAGATAATGTTTGCTCGGATACTTTACAAAAAATGTATTCTGCATACAATTTGAATGAATCAATTGGCCAGTGGGTTAATAAATGTAATTCTTGAAATCAAGTTGTAAGACCAAATAGAAAGACAGACACAGTGAGTGTAGTAATCACAGATGGAGCAGCAGAGCAGCCGCACGTCGTCGAGTGTTGTTAAAGCTGTCAAAAGTGATGCTAGCAAATCAGCATTCTTGCTAACAAACAAACAACTGACAACTGTTTGGTGAATGTGCTGTTAAACTTGAACGATCTGCTTCAACAACTATTCTCTCAGCTTCTGACACAGGGAATGTGTCTCGATGTCTTCTGAAAGAAGTTGTTTATATATATATATATATATATATAATTTCAGAAGAAATTGAGACATATCTCCTGTGTCAGAAGCTGAGAGTATATATATATATATATATATATAAATATATATATATATATATATATATATATATATACAGTATCTCACAGAAGTGAGTTCACCCCTGACATTTTTTGTAAATATTTTCTTATATATATGTGACAACACTGAAGAAATGACACTTTGCTACAATGTAAAGTAGTGAAAAGTTAAACTTGTATAACAGTGTAAATTTGCTGCTCCCTCAAAATAACTCAACATACAGCCATAGAATGCATATGATTTTATTAATCCCCTAAACACCAAAATAACATCAGTCAATCCCGAACCAAGTAATTCTCCTTTATGTGACAGCCAAATAGCCAGTTTTCCTTGCCAAAAAATAAAATGTAATGACACATTAACTTAATTTTTGCTTCTGCTGTATTTAGGACCCATAAATTTTTTTTTTTGGCAGTATGTAATTGATGAAAAAACATCCCAAATAAAAAGCATTGGCGTACCCCAAAAAAGGACACTCCCCCAGAATTGTGCAGTAATCTTCTAATTGATGAAAAAACAGTTGTAGTTTAGAACAATTAAGAAATAAGTGAAACACTTTCTTGTTTCTTGTACCCCACAAAAAGGACACTCCTCCCCTACCTGTGGATCAATGTGTGCTCTGTGTCTGTTTGTGACTATTACACCATGCACTACCCTCCACTGAATAACTCCAGACCTTTTAAAATGAGAGAGAGGGAGAGAGAGTGTATTTTGTGAAAAATAAAATAAAAATGAATGCATGTACATATTTATTTCACAGATCTATTCTTGTTTTATGTATTATATAATCGTTTTTTCCTTATTCATGTAATGGACAATGCTTTGGCAATACTGTGCAAGTCATGCCAATAAAGCTCATTTGAATTTGAATTTGAGAGACAGAGGGAGAAAGAGAGAGATAGAGAGAGAAATAGAGAGAGATAGAGAGAGAGTAATGTTCAGATAAATCATTTTATATGTTGTCTTAATGATTTGTCAATACAAAATGTATGTTTTTGTCATGCCAATAAAGCTTTCTGAATTGAATTTAATTGAGAGAGAGAGAGAGAGAGAGAGAGAGAGAGAGATCCCTATACATCCTCCATACATCCTCTTGCACATCCCTGTTCATATTACTATTTATTAAGACCCAGTATACTGTTTTGCACATCTTATTTGTTTTGCACTTTGTATCCTATTGCACATTTTACTTTTTAATTATCTTCTTGTGTTTTTTTAATTTATTTATTTAATTTTTTGTTTACTTATATTTATATATATATGCTCTTGTGTTGTGTTACTTTTATTTAATTTTTATTATTTTGCACTGTCCACTGAGCAGACCTGACTTGATTTACATTTCACTTCTGATTATACCCTGTATAATTTATTATGTGACGAATAAACAAACCTTGAACCTTGAGAGAGAGAGAGAGAGAGCATAACATTCCATTTGGAATGCCACTGAATAAAAAGTAAATAGGTAATTGCAACTTTTTTATCTCACAACTTAGACTTTTTTGTAAGTCAGAATTGCATGATATAAAGTCACAAATGTTTGTGTTACAAATTTAGAACTGCGAGATAAAAACTTGCAATTCTGACTTTTTTCAGAACTGTTTAAAGTTGATATCTCTCCATTCTAACTTTATAACACAAGTTATAACTTTATAATTTAATTACAAGTTATAAAATCAGTATTGGCGAGATATTTATAAGCAATTGTTATACAATAGTGCTGTCGGAATTGAAAAGAAGACAGACAAAAATCGCAAATTACTTTTTTTTTAAATTATTATTCATTGGTGAAAATGGGCTTCCATATGAGGCCTAAGAATAAGTATCAAGCAGGTTTTATACTTAAACATTTTAATTTGGTATGAATAATACAATTTTAAATATGAACATGATTAGCATTAATGCAAATTAACGATGGCCCTTAAGTCTGCCTCAAAACATTCAAGGCAAGGCAAGGCAAGGCAAGTTTATTTGTATAGCACATTTCATACACAGTGGTAATTCAAAGTGCTTTACATAAAAGAAAGTTAAATAATCATTCACAGCAATAAAAACAAGGAGTTAAAAATAATAAAATTTAAAATGATATAGAAATTGATTTAAAATTAAATTTTAAACAGGTAAATAGAAAAGGATTATACATAAAATAATGCAGTCAGTTCGGACGTAGCACAGCGCTCATTCAACAAATGCACAGCTAAATAGATGAGTTTTGAGACTGGATTTAAATGTGGCTAATGTTTTAGCACATCTGATCTCTTCTGGAAGCTGGTTCCAGCTGCGGGCGGCATAATAGCTAAAAGCGGACTCCCCTTGTTTTGTGTGAACCCTTGGTATTTCTAACTGACTCGATCCTAATGATCTGAGTGGTCTGTTAGGTTTATATTCATTGAGCATATCTGCCATATATTTAGGTCCTATACCCTTGAGTGACTTATAAACGAGTAAAAGTACTTTAAAGTCAATCCTAAATGTAACTGGAAGCCAGTGTAAGGACCTGAGGACTGGTGTGATATGCTCATATTTTCTGGTTCTAGTTAGAATCCTGGCAGCAGTGTTCTGGATGAGCTGCAGCTGTCTAATGGTCTTCTTTGGAAGGCCGGTGAGGAGACCATTACAATAATCCACCCTGCTGGTGATAAAGGCATGAACAAGTTTCTCCAAGTCTTGACTGGAAACAAAACATCTAATTCTTGCAATGTTTTTGAGATGATAGTATGCTGATTTAGTTACTGCTTTGACATGGCTACTAAAGCTAAGGTCTGTCTCCAGAATCACCCCAAGATTTCTGACTTGATTTTTAGTTGTTTGACCCCTAGAGTCAAGGTATGCATTCACCTTGAGAACTTCATCTTTGTTTCCAAATGCAATGACTTCAGTTGGAGAATATTTCATTCAGCAATATGAAAATCAACAATATTTGACCCTGCGCCACAAAAAACAGTAATAAGGACACATATTTTACATTTATAGATCATCTGAAAGCTGAATAAATAATTTTCCATTGATGTATGGTTTGTTATGATCAGACAATATTTGACAATCTGGAATCTGAGGGTGCAAAAAAATCTGAATATTGAGAAAATCATCTTTAAAGTTGTTCAAATGAAGTTCTTAGCAATGCATATTACTAATCAGAAATTAAGTTTTAATATATTTATGGTAGAACATTTACTAAATATCTTCATGCAACATGATCTTAATATCCTAATGATTTTTGGCATAACAGAAAAATTTATAATTTTGACCCATACAGTGTATTGTTGGATATTTCTACAAATATACCTGTGCTGCTTATGACTGCTTTTGTGCTCCAGGGTCACAAATATTGATTTCTAAAGCCACTTTTTGTCCATTATTTTTTTGTCTGTAAATTAATGTTCTCAGCAAAGATTGCAATTAAGGGATTAATTAATTTCCATATCATGTAATTCGATTCCCGTTTAATCCACTGCCAGCCTTATGCACATAATGCATAATATTCATGCATAATACAGCAGCGAAAAGAACAGAGCACGTACTTTCTCCAAATACGAATGGCTTTCATTTTCTACTTCCCGTTTTATTATCTCTACAACACGATATCAAACTAAATTTGCACGTATGCCGATGACAGTTCGGTAATATTTCAGCATCTCTGATCTTTAGGAGAAGTGTAAACTTTCAACGTCAAATGCTACGTATATTAAACCACTAAATCAAGCGAAGGAAACGGAAAATGCATCCGTATGTTTTGCTGGAGTAACAGATTGGAGTGTAATCATTACAATATATTTGGCTTGCAATTAATCATGCGTGTACAGGAACATGCATAACAGTTATGATGCTGCTGAATAAATAGGCCATTTATATTCCAAATGGATGATGCTGCCTTTAATCTGAAGTGTAGTAATATTTTTGCAAGTACCAATTTATTTTGTGAGCCAAACGTGCCAGCCTAGTGGCTGTGTAAGAGGTGGGGTGATGAATGTTGGCATCAGAGCATTATATCAGCCGCAGAAACCATTAAAAGAGCCCTGTGTCACTGAATAATAGCAGCTGATTGTATCACAGCAGTCGTACCTTATAATAAACACTCCAAACCTATTATAAAAGCTGTCTGTTAAAACTGCGTTAGGAGGATCTCGCTATTCGTAATTAGGATCGGTATCATGTGCTTTGTTCTTCCCCGCCCAGCCAAGATGCCACATGAAGGTCTCTGACGAGTCTACACTAATGGCACTATGATGCTTTAAACACACATCGGCGGATGTGCATCGCTGCACGGTGTAATTTTCCATCTTGGGATCCGGGCACCTGGTTGTTAACCGCGGTACGAAAAATAACGAAGAACCACCCTCGGAGTGGGTTGAATATATAATTGACGTGTCTGATCTGACTAATAAGATCCCCAGTGAACTCATCAAAGAACAAGAGAGATAATTAGACTGTTTCTTTTTTTAATCAAAATTAATAATCAGGGTTATTACCTGCTCCGGCTGAGTGGAGCTCACGTCGCAGAACTGCCTCTAATTGGCACAATCCAGGTTTTGGGTTCATTTCTTCTTATTCATCGCAGAATCATTAATGCAAAATGATAGTGGTGAGGTAAATAGCGCTTTTCGGTCAGATGCGTAAACACACGGGGAATGAAAAGCATGCTTTAATGATTATAAGCCAAGCTCTAACACAGCCGTGACGTCGTTAGTGCACTTAATAGATCACGTCTGCCAAAAAGTGGTTTCAGAGTTTCTAAAATTAAAAGTAAATGATTTTTATAAACTCAGACTGTGAACCACGGACCGTTCCTAAGGTGTTAATTAGACTGTCTCTGAATGAGATTGACCAGTTTCCTTGAAGAAGAGAAGAGTTTTGTTCTCTTTTCTTTAGTTTCTGGGATATTTATAGACTCCGCTGGATCTGTAAGGAAGTGAAATCTCATTTGTAGAAACTGGAGGCGGTTGTGGAGGTGTTTGTGGGCCGATATGCATTTTAAATATGTGCATATTCAAAGGAAAATCTATAAACATGTTTCACAGAGTCTCTGTCTTCAATCCATTTGACTTGTCTCACCCCATTTCTTCAACACATTGAAGTATTGTTAAAAAACATAATAAAATGACATCATTATAATGCAATTAAATCTGAGCCAGTTAAATTGCCGAAGGGGGATAAATACACAGGGAGAACATACAAATAGACTCAGAAACAAACACTTCCACTCAGTTGGTGGTACGACATGAATATCGGCCTGATGGAAATGTGACCACATTAAATTTTCAGCAATCTAATTACACAGCAGCGTGCCGTTGCTGGCATGTGGCATACATTATTCTGTGAACTTCCGTTCTGAAAAAGTTTTGCATGGATTTGAAAAATGGCCTGGTTGGAGTTTATCAGACAGCAATTAGCGGATGTCGATTTGAATTAAGACAGCCCCCCCCCCCCCACCCCGTTCAGCCCAGAGAAAAGCAATTAAATGCTCTTTGGCCTGACATGAACAAGGAGGGTTATACGACCTGCAGTAAGCTTGCATATTCACTAAAAAATACATGGTTAATTTTGTATAGCCAACAATAAAAATTATGATTTTTATTCGCATAATGGTGTAGTTACAGTATCTACCAGCCGTGGCGTATGGGCCCTAATGGACCAGGGTCCAAATCTAAAACCGATTACCTAAAATAATAATAATAATAAAACCTATTTTATTTCAGCTAGTAGCAACATTTCTCATTTCTCAGTTTAACTTGATGTACTAAAATACCTAAAGCTAAAACGGTAACACTTTACAATAAGGTTCATAAGTTAACAACATTAGTAAACATGAGCTAAGAATGAACAAAACTTCTACAGCATTTATTAATCATAGTTAATTTTCACATTTACTAATGCATTATTAAAATCACAAGTTGTGTTTGTTAACATTAGTTAATGCACTGTGAACTAACATGAATAAACAATGAACAACTGTATTTTCATTAACTAAGATGAATAAATAGTGTAATAAATGCATTGTTCATTGTTTGTTCATGTTGATATATTAACTACTGTTAACAAATGACACCTTATTGTAAAGTGTCACCGCTAAAACTGAAATATACATTTAAACTATTTAAAAAAACTACTAATAAAAATGTCAAAATTCCTAAAACTTTAACATAAATTAACATGAAAGCATATTAAGCAAAAAACAAAAAGTTGACTGTGTGGACAGAGAAAAAAAGAAAAATAAGTAATATCGATCCGAATGAAAATTACATGTAAACATATAGTTCAATTATATGTTTCTGTGCTTTCATATGTGACAGAATATCTGTCTTGTTTGATAAGTTTGATAAACTGATGTTATTGTGTTTTAGAATATAGATGTAATAATGACTGAAACAGCTCGCCGTGCTTCAGGTCTGCGGTCTTTATGGAAATCGCCTCTATATCTGTTATCTCCAGGCTGAAGAAACAGTCTTGGCTTTGATGCTTTACCGTCACTGGAGGGTTTTGTTTGTAGGTTTTACAGCCATGGAACTAATAGATGTCGCGTGCTGTGCTATAATGGACACAAAACAGCCATAGCGCCTCCTAATTAAGCATGTGAGACCCCTGGTGATACTGTATGTTACATGACAGCAAAGAGAAACGCACTTATAAGCCATGAAAATAGCCCTATTCTTTGGTGAAACATCAGGAAAGAATATAAATAATATTTCTAATACTGCAGCAATTAACACTTTGTATAGGTTATGCTGTGAACTTCATTGTGTTCGGATTTCAGTGACAAAAATAGAAACCCTTGAGAACTGGTGAGGGTTTCTATAAAGGGACATTGTCTTGAGCTCACAGCGTGTAAGATAAATAGACAGTAAATTACTAATTATCCGAATATACTCAGTATATGTTGAAAGCTGCAATAATTACTCAAGGTTCAATTAATGGCTTCATTTCGCCACTTTGTTCTCAACATTATGCCTTTAATTATGAATTATTATTAAATGTATTCTAGAATAGACAGACTTTTAATGTGAAGTGCTTAATCTCCATGTCTCATTATATGATACTTATTTTATCTTATTTACTTATATTATATTTCTTTTATCACTCGTGAGGAGAATGGGAATGGGCCCTTTAATTAAGCTTTCTCTGATTTAGAGAGAAAACGTAATTATTAAATGTTACTGGGAAGGTCACATCTCAACAATAGAGTGGGACAAATACAGACTGAATTCATAAATAGACAATGTCTCTGAACATAACGAAAGACACAAACATACCAATGTCTTAGAAATGATTTTATTGTGCTTGTATTTGTACTAAAGGAAATTTAAAAGTCAAATCGCCTTTGTCTGTTTAGAGTTGCATATATGCAACTTAATAAATGCATGCATAAGATAATAGCTGCACAACCTAATATATATTATATTATACAATATATTTGGTTTACTGAAGTTGCATTTATAATTCATTTGACTCAATATATCTGTGGTGGCACATTCAGTTTGCATGGTTTTAGAACTGCTCACCTGAATGACTGTAGCCACAAATTCATGCATGCAAGTTTAGTGGATAAATCTAATGGAATCTGTTTAAATTGAATTGATTTAAATCAGTAACTAACTGCAAACTAATTTAATCTGCTTGTATTTGTGCTAAAGGAAATTTCAAATGCAAATCACCTCTTGCCTGTTAGAGTTGCATATAAGCAGCTTGAGTAAATAAATATATGCATAAGATAATAGTCGCACAAAGTTGCATTACCTAACATATATTAGATTATACAATATGTTTTGTTAAGTTGCATTTAAAAACATTCGACTCCATATATATGAGGTGGCACTTTCAGTTTGCAATTCTGGTTTGATCCTTATCATTTAGAATTGCTCACCTGAATGGATTGCTGTAGCCATAGTGTTTTAGTTTATAAAACCCATGCATGAAAGTGCAGTGGATTAATCTAATGGATTCCGTTAAAATTGAATTGATTTCTATCAGTTCCATCCTAAAACTGTAACCTAATCGAGTTTACTACCGCGTCCCGTCGCCGTCAATGCCAAGGATCCACCCATACATGCATCTCTCGCATTCAGAACGACTGATGCAATCAGACCCAGAAGCAGATTGGTATTCTCTACGTTATGTAACCTCGCTCGATTAGCATGATTCTTGAGATGCTCTGGACTCCAAAATGTATCGTCTGTCTTTCCCCAGTGACTCACTCCAAAGGGGAAGTATGAAAATCCTTGTAATGAGTAGTTCATAATTAGAGCAAGATGTTGAATTTAACACAAAGTCATGCAGCAGAGAAATTACAGCTTTAGGCTATTCGGTGATGTTCGGAATACACTGAATGGCAAAGCAGGTAATTTGGAATAATATAAAGATGTTGCAAACCTTTTCAGGTGTGATGAAATTAGAACTTTTTTCCAGCCTTATGTTCATTTGTGTTACAATTGTAGCAAATGAGGCGGTGCACTTTGAAAAAGCTCTTCTGGACATTGAGCGTAATTGCAAAGCTGCCTTCTTGCAATGAATTATTGCAGCATTAAGGCTGATTGTGCAAACAATGCATACTTCAAAAATCCAATTAGCCAAAGCAAACTTATCAAAGTCGTTAGTAATACCTAATGTCTCCACTTTAACGCTGATGAGCAAACAGGACAGTGTGTGAGGAGCATGCTGAAAAAACACAGACTTTGTTCGACAAGCTCGCTGCTAATATAAATGACTGCAGGCTTGCTTAAGGCCTTTGAAATAAACTCCACTCAAGAGTACAATTCCCTTCAACTACCCATCATTCCCAGGAACGGGAAATATTTTTGTGTCGACTTTGATGTTAATTTAATGTTGTATTTGATATGCAAACCTAACGCTCAAGTAAAATGTCTGTGAAGTCGAGGCATCATACTATCTGTAGTTGCAAACATGTGTCTATAATGTGCATTACAATATAAACAAATTAATCTCTGAAATCTGACTGTCATTGTTTTTTCTGTCAAAGCGAATCAGCCAATTAGACAAGAAGCTATTTGATTGATGTGTAAAACAACCGATCACAGTTCGCTTGTTGCATTCTCCTATAAATCAGTTTGTGGTGTTGTATTAGGATGGGATCAACACTAGTAATGAAAGAGACCTAAAACTAGTCATTTTGCAAATTAAACTATTTGTGATTAATCCAATCAAACTATAACTTGGAGTAGTTCACACACACAAAAATGAAAAGTGCTGAAACTGGATGCTCTGCAGTGAATTGGTGCTGTCAGATTGAGTCAATCAAGTCAGTATTATTTGTATAGCACTTTTAACACTGCAAATTGTGTCAAAGCAGCTTTACATCAGTAAAGTATTTAGATGGGCAAATAGTGTGTCGAAATAGTGTCATTCTCCTCTGGTCAGACAAAGTCAGCAGTTTAAATGTAGGCTGCAGCAGAGTCAGATTGTGCAGAGGACTCATCTGGTTTCTGTGGTCTTGGCCCGATGGCCGTCTAGGAGACAGGGTCTTCACTCATCCTGGTCTCCGCTGGCGTTCAGGGCTGTAGAAGTCATCTCTAGGTGCTGATCCACCATCTGATCTGGATGCAGTCTGGGTGGCTACGGTGAGCTCAGAAAAAGAAAGAGACAGGCTAATATTAGCGTAGATGCCATTCTTCTAACGATTTAACAAGTGCATTGTGTGTTATGGGAAGTGTTCCCGGTTCTGGTTGACCTAAATAATGCAGCCTAACAATCCTTTAACGGATTTGAATTATAGAAATATGATAGTGTATTATGTGTAAGCCAGGTTAAAGAGATGGGTCTTTAATCTAGATTTAAACTGGCAGAGTGTGTCTGCCTCCCAAACAGTGTTAGGGAGATTGTTCCAGAGTTTGGGTGCTAAATAGGAAAACGATCTCCCGCCCGCAGTTGATTTTGATATTCATTATCAAATGGCCAGAGTTTTCTAGATTGCAGCGGACATGAAGGACTATAGTTTGATAAGAGCTCACTCAGATACTGAGGTGCCAAACCATTCAGGGCTTTATAGCTAAGAGTCCAAACAGCTGATTAAAACATCTCAATAATCCACAAGTAATCCACACCCCTCCAGTCCATCAGTTAACATCTTGAGAAGACAAAAGCTGAAACAAATCCAGCATTAAGACGTCCAAAATCCACAATAACGCTTCCTCCAGTAGCTGATAGGGGTTGGACGACTTCTGATTCTTTAAAGTCGACTTTTATGTGCTGAAAGTCAAGTCGAAGTCGATTAGTCGCTGATGACGTCATTAATGAACAAATAAGTCTGGAGCTGTGACAAACACCTTGTGCACAGATATGAAATATGACACAGCGCTGCACACATGACTATTGCACCTATAACAGCTTATTTTTATCAGTTCTTTAGGTCGTTATATTTCTCACCTGCTTGTTCTAAATCAGATACAGTAAGTAGTACAGTTAAGATTACATTCATATGAATGAATGCATTTGTGAGAGTGGTTGCGTGTGAATTAATTATACCGGGCAGCGTCTCTCTACTAGTAGTGAAGCTGTGGGATTTACTTATTAAGAAATATATGCTTGAACTTTTCAGTTTCTAAGCTATTTACCCAGAAATCACAGAACAGTGTTGACAATACATTTCCGCGCTGAATGATTCTGTGCGCGTGATCTGCGCGTGATGTATTGTACACGCTACTGTCTGTAGCTATGTGTGTGTGATCTGTGTGTGATGTATTGTACGCGCTACTGTCTGTAGCTATGTGTGTGTGATCTGCGCGTGATGTATTGTACGTGCTACTGTCTGTAGTCTATGTGTGTGTGATCTGCACGTGATGTATTGTACGTGCTACTGTCTGTAGCTATGTGTGTGTGATCTGCGTGTGATGTATTGTACGTGCTACTGTCTGTAGCTATGTGTGTGCGTTACAGTGCAGCAGCTCATTAAGTGTTTAAAACCTGCATTCTGCCGTTCAATTTCAGCATCCAGTAATATAATCACACATGTCTTGTGGAGCGCATTCAGAGTATGAATTAGTTTGTAATGTGAACTGTTAGGAAACGGAGTGTAAATGTGGATTTATTATCCTATTGCGCCCTCTATTGGACCAGCGACTAGTCGACATCAAGCTTAAAGCGTCATGGCAGAGCACTGAAGTCAACTAGTCGAATAGTCTATGCAACCCCTAATAGCTGAAGGACTGGTGTGGATTATTGTGATGTTTTTATCAGACTCTTATTCTGACAGCACCCATTCACTGCAGAGCATCCATTGCTGAGACACTGATGCAGTGACACATGTCTACAAATCTGATGAAGAAACAAACTCATCCTAATCTCGAATGGCCTGAAGGTGAGTAAATTTGAACTATTCCTTTACATAAAAGTGAAAATCAAATTAAAAATTTAAATAAAAATGACTGACCTTTTTCAAACAATTAAACCGACCACCCTACTGAGGACATGAACAGAGACCTTAATGATGAATGTGTAAAAATATCCACCAGGCATTCACTTCAAAAACCGACAATAGTGCCATAATTTGGTCAAATTGTATCTGAGAATGAAAGCCAGAATAAAATTGGACCGTCTGGCCATCCAGCGAACACCCCGGCAGGAGGTTCTGTCCAGTTCCCGCTGTGCTGATTACATATTTCTCAGTTTTTAATTGTCAAAGCCATCAAAGTTGTCACTCTGAACTGTTTTCAATGCTCAGTTGGCATATATTTAAGAAAACATCTCATGCTGCTGTATATTGTTCTGCAGGGCCGAAAAGCAAACACCTTACAGAGCGGAGACACATTTTGCATTCATATCGATGTCCCCTGCAAAGTTTGGTGCGATTTGATTACTGGCCGCAGTTTCAATTTCATTTCTCCTCCTAACTGGATTCTCTCAAGAACAGAATATCTGAAAGCCCTCTCGAGAAGAATGAGTTCACATAGTCGCGAACATCCCCTGAAACACTTGATATTCCATACTGGAGATAACCGCATTTGTTTGAGCAAGCTTTCTTTTCGGAAAGTATTGATTTGCACATGAAGAAACCCAAGTGTGCATGTCTTATGGAGAAACCCTATGTGTCTGGCAGGAAAGCTGCACCTATTCAAGCCTCCGATAATAGCCAGAGATCTCCTTGTGCTTTTCTTTGTCTTCTTTTAGGATGGCCACAACATGCCAACAAGCTGGAGTTTGCTTTAATTAGATTAAACACATGTTTTGTCTGGGAACAATAGGTCCTGGCGTATTTGCATGACAATGCTCTCTAATTTTGTTTGGCTTAATTCTTTTTTAATGGCTCATGCAATGTAGCCCAATTATACCGCTAATGCATCTACTGTGGCATTGCAACTCAGGAGGTGTTGTATCAAACACTTTTGCTCTTAAAAGTTATTCAGGAGTGTCATTAACCCCCGTGACTTTTGATTGTGTTCGTGTTTTCCCCACTGGAATCAAATCCCCATTTAGATGAACGAATCATTGGAGCTCTTTTGTTTAGTGTCGATGGAGGTGAGTAGTAGCGGACTGAGCCCCACTGAGGAATAGGATTAAAGGCAAACCCAAAAGATAATATTGCTTCCTTTGGACTTTCATTGTTGAAGCTTAATAAAACGTGGCACGGCGCTGATGCAAATGAGCTCTCGGTCACTTTACAGTTGCCACAGTAACCCAAGAGACTTCCAGCATCAGCAGACCTGTCGATGAAACACAACTTTATAGCTGTAGAGCATCGAATGTGAATGTCTATCTGCAATACGTTCTAGTCTTGGCTTAAAACTGATAAGAGTGGTAGGAAACTAGGAAGTCGTTACAAGGAACATTGACAGAGTGTTCAAGGTGGTTTGAACGATTTCTGTTCCCACACTCAGAGAGCTCTTCCTAACAGAGAGTCCTAAGGTGTGACAAAGCAATAAACTGTGAAACTTTTCATCCAGTAGCTCTATAGTTTCTCTGTAGCATCTGCCCAGTTTTACATTTTCGTGTTTTAGTGATAATGTTTGTCCTTTGTAGCTTGGTCTCATGAAAATGCATGTAAATAGTATGCCAAATATAAACAGAAAATAGTGGTATTGATACGCAAGCATTTGTGTTTGGCGTGGATATAAAACACAGTTTTAACATACATATGATATGCAATTTGTCAGTATGCATATAATACGCCGTTTTCGCGTACATATTTCCGGTGGCGCTGCTGAGATCAGTCGCATGTGAATTAGCTCCGCTCAAAATTGTGCTTTTTTGTGCTTTTATGTGGTTTTTTTTTACCTTTTTTTACTTCTCATTTTATACGTGTAACGTCTGCAATGATCATGTACGATAAAATAACACTTTTGGACATTGGACAGCGCTACACTAACCTGATCCAGGTCACTTTAATCCACGGATCCAGCGGGCCATTGGAAATACTTCGGAGCACCCGAAGTTAAAGGCCACCTCAATATACCAGGAGGCGAAAGAAACACCGCGGGAAACGTGCTGGAATTCGTAACAGACTGAGGAAAAGGGCCCACAATCCTCCTCTACCAAGTATCTGCTCGCTAATGTCCAATCCTTGGAGAATAAGATGGACGATCTTAGAGCCAGGATAAGTTTCCAACGGGACATTAGAGATTGCAACATCCTTTGTTTGACCGAAACATGCTCACGCCGATGGTCCCGGACACCGCTGTAACCGCCGTCTGATAACTTCTCTGTTTTACGGATGGACAGAACAGCTGAGCCGGTAAAACCAAAGGTGTGGAGTGTGTGGTTTTCTTTATTAACAAAAAATGGTGCGACCCCAGAAATATCTCCATTCTGTCGCATTCCTGTTCACCTCATCTGGAACATCTCTCCATTATCTGCCGCCCATTCTATCTGCCCCGGGAATTTTCATCAGTCGTCGTTACTGCCGTTTATATACCACCACATGCAGATACCAGCTTGGCTCTGTCCAAACTCCACGACGAGCTCAGCGGATATATAAACAAACATCCTGACGCTGCATGTATCATCACGGGGGACTTTAACAAAGCCAACCTCAGGCAGGCCATGCCTAACTTTCATCAGCATATATCCTGTCCAACCAGAGGACTGAATACACTCGATCATTGCTACACCCAGTTCAAAAATGCCTACAAAGCCCACTCACTGCCGGCTTTAGGAAAATCAGACCATGTCGCCATTTTCCTCACACCGGAATACAAACAACGGATAGTTCAGGCTCCCCGGTGAAGAAGGAAGAAGGAAGCTGGTCCTCGCACTCTGAAGCCACGCTACAAGCGTCTCTTGATGACGTCGACTGGGACATGTTCCGGGCGAGTTCATCTGACGTCAGCGAATTCACGGACGGAGGTAGCAATGAGCTTTGTCTCCACGCTAACCGAACAGGCCACTGAAACGGTAACAATAAAGACTTTCTCAAATCAGAAACCGTGGGTGGAGAGAACAATCCGTGATGCGGTTAACCATCGCACTGCCGCATACAACGCCGGTATTTTGTCAGGAAACATGAGTGAGTACAAGGCATCATGTACTCTCTCCGTCGGGCAGTTAGAGCCGCAAAACGCCGGTACAGTGAGAAAATTGAGTCACATTTCCAGCTCAATGACTCTCGACGCATGTGGCAGGGACTGAAGAACCAACTGTTCCTCTGGAAACAACTCCTCTGCAGAGGTGAAAGCGGATCCGTTGCTGGCCGAAGAGCTAAACACTTTCTACGGCGCTTTGAAGGAAATGGCGGCGCGACTCTGCCGATCAGCGCGTCAGAGCAGAGACAGAGCAGCGATGATCATGTATTCACTCTGTCGGAGGACGAGGTTCGAAGGGAACTAAAGAGAGTGAACGTCAGGAAAGCAGCAGGACCCGATGGGATTACTGGCCGCGTTCTGAGGTCCTGTGCTGATCAGCTTGCTGGTTTGTTTACAATCCATATTTAATGAGTCCCTCGCTACCTCTGTTGTTCCCACCCCATTTAAAAAAATATGTCATAATCCCTTTGCCTAAGAACAGTAAACCCTCTTGCCTGAATGACTATCGTCCAGTTGCCCTCACATCGACAGTCATGAAGGTTTTTGAGAGACTTTTAAAGAAACACATTTGCTCCTCCATCCCGCTACTTTGGACCCTCTTCAGTTTGCCTATCGGCCAAATAGGTCTACTGATGATGCCATCTCACAGGTCCTGCATTCATCCCTCACACACATTGACAGTAAAAATGGCAACTATGTAAGGCTGCTATTCATTGACTATAGCTCCGCTTTTAATACTATAGTCCCCACCAAAGCTGGCAGTTAAACTCTCAGACCTCGGCATAACCTCTTCACTTTGTGACTGGATTCAAGATTTCTCACCGCCAGGACCACAAGTGGTGAAAGTCGGCCAGTTCACCTCCAACTCCATCACCCTGAACATAGGAGCCCCAGGGCTGTGTCCTGAGTCCCTTGCTATACTCTCTATACACCCACGACTGCGTGTCCTCTCACAGTTCCACTTCCATCATTAAATTTGCTGATGATACTGTGGTTCTGGGCCTCATTAACAACAATGATGAGGCCGCATACTTGGATGAGGTAGAGAGACTCACATCATGGTGCCAGGACAACTGTCTCTCTCTGAACGTGAGCAAAACTAAGGAGCTGATCGTGGACTTCAGGAAGAGACAGCAGCGGCCCTACACTCCTCTTATGATCAGTGGGACCCCTGTGGAGAGGGTGAGTTGCTTCAAGTACCTCGGTGTAAACATCTCCGAGGACCTGACATGGACTACACACATTCAGACTCAGGTTAAGAAAGCCAGGCAAAGACTGTACCATCTACGACAGCTGAGGAAATTCAGGGTCTCACCAGCAATCCTGAAAACTTTCTATTCAGGGGCCATAGAAAGCGTACTGACTCAGTGCATCTCAGTGTGGTATGATAATTCCTCAAACCAGGACTGCAAAGCTCTACAGAGAGTCGTGCGCCTGGCTGAGCGCATCTCAGGGTCTGCTCTCCCTCTCTGCAGGACATTCTACCTCAAACGCTGCAAAAGCAGAGCTGCTAAAATAATCAAGGACTCAAACCACCCCGGCAACCATCTTTTCTGTTTACTGCCATCTGGCAAGCACTTCAGGAGCATGATGGCAAAAACTGAGAGACTGAGGAGGAGCTTCTTCCCTCAGGCCATCAGGCTCCTTAACACAAACTCAGTTTCATAAACATTACAAGACTCATTTACATTTACCATCTTCTGTATTGCTGCTATGTGTACATACCTGGTACAACCCGTTTGCACATCCCTCTCACCCCTCTTGTTCATATTACTATTTATTAAGTCCCAATATACTGTTTTTGCACATCTTATTTGTTTTGCACTTTTTATTCCATTGCACATTTTACTCTTTATTTCTCCCTTTTACCTATATATATATATATATGCTCTTGTGTTGTGTTACTTTTATTCAATTTTTATTCTTTTGCACTGAGCAGACCTGATTTGATCTACATTTCACTTCTGATTATACCCTGTATAATTTATTATGTGACAAATAAAGAACCTTGAACCTTGAACCTTGATATGATAGGGTCAATAATATGGTCAATTTATGCATATAAACAGTACACCAAATCAAAACATAAACTCATGCTGTTGATACTTTTTTGAGATGTATTTTTTTCTGAAAAACAAGACTGAAAAATACCTGTTATTTACCTGCAAAATGACAGATGGTGAGATGCAAGAGATGATTTCGGAAGAAAAATGATATGCGATGTTTAGTCCATTTGGGTTATTGCAGGTGAGCAGCTGCAAAACACAATACAAAGCTGAATTACAGCTGAATCCAAAATCATGGGCTCACGAACCTCTCATTCGGCACAAATTCAAATGTTTCCATATTCACGATGTAAAGTTTGGTTGCAAAACTATTATTTATTATGTAAACAAGGCTTTGTATTATTTGTGTACCAATATCCACATAAAAGAGCACCCTTCATGTGTGTGATTTCCTACTGTACAACATATCATTTAAATTGACAGTTGATAAGTTGATAAGAAAGTGCAAATGTAAACCAAATATTGAAAGATTGCTTAATTTAAACATATCAGCATGCAGTTATGCAGACAACTGCAATGCTTGCATTATTTAAACTTAAAAATCGTATTATTTTAAGATTATCTTCTAAAAACATTGTAACTGCATTGTTAATATATTGTTATAGTTCAACTACAGTATATGACTACAATCTACCAATTAAAATATACATCCATAATCCATAATAACTCTTCCTCCAGTGAAAAAGTGCATTTGCTGTTGTCTCTCACATCAAAATCCAGTCACATATTTGTTAAGAGTGGTTTTGGCTTGTAAACGCTGCTTGATCTGTGCAGATTTCTCTCCTGATTCAGACCAGGCCACTTTTTCACTGGAGCAAGAGTTATTATGGATTATGGACTCATATTTCTTGATGGATTTGTCTAATATTTTGTCTTCTCCAGATGGTAATTGATGGACTGGAGTGGTGTAGATTATTGTGATGTTTTTATCAGACTCTCATTCTGATGGCACCCATTCATTGCACAGCATCCATTACTGAGACAATGATGAAGAGACACGTTTCTGCAAATCTGATGAAGAAACTAAATCAAATACATCTCAGAGGGCCTGAGGGGTGAGTACATTTTCTGCAGATTTTCAGTTTTGGGCGAACTATTCCCACTGGGCCTGCCCACATTGAATCTCACTAGAATAAAATCCTGCTCTTCATGTATATTAAACCTAAAAGGATATATAAAGTATCTGTAAAATCCTCATAATTTGTCATGAAGCAACAGAAAAATTACTTGTCATTAGAATCCTGTCGCATCGCACCTGGTGAAGACAGAGAAACATTAGTTTGGAGCACAGGTGCAGATCTAACGAGAATTAAAAACAAACCAAGGAAAAAATCCTCTTGGAAAACGTTGCATTGGATTCGACCTCCAGATCTCTGTCACATGCACTCCGCTTCATGTTCTGATCTAATACACATAAGAGATCCCAGTCCCCACTATGATAAGGTTTGTCATTAGGTGTGCCACAAAAGGCAAAATCCCTGGATACCTTATTACTCTTTTTAAACAAAACCCCTCCAGATACTGGAAGCATTAGAATCCGGGACAGGATGATGGATCACAGCTGACCTTTCGTTTGAGGGAGTCCTCTGGCATTTCCATACCTTACAAAAACTCCTCAAAGGTAGAACTGCAGTGAAGCAGGTCATTTAACTACACAAGGGAGGGAAGGACCTACATGAATATTAACTATGTATAGGGGCTTCATGGCGTGTGTGTGTGTGTGTGTGTGTGTGTGTGTGTGGTGTGTGTGTGTGTGTGTGTGTGTGTGTGGTGTGTGTGTGTGTGTGTGTGTGTGTGTGTGTGTGTGTGTGTGTGTGTGTGTGTGTGTGTGTGTGTGTGTGTGTGTGTGTGTGTGTGTGTGTGTGTGTGTGTGTGTGTGTGTGGTTGGCTTGGAAAAATTAGGCACAGTGACAATGGCGTGATGGTGAGAGGGGAGTTTGTTCCTGCCATTTTTCTCTTAAGATTTGATTTATTCAGGTTACCTTCAGTAATCCTTCTGACAGCAGTAAAAGTCCCCTTTAGCAATTTACTCACAGAGGACTGCAGTCACCCATGGCTTCAGTGCTGAAGTAAACTTATGATAAAAGTCTGGGTGACTTTTACTGTTCAGCTGCAGTTTTGAATTTGTCGTGCTAAATAGCAAAAAAGAATGGCTGGCCTCTCGGTTTTGTTGGCATTTGTAGCTGATGTTTGTTGTGATAGTTTAGAGAAGCTCAGAGGGAAATCACTAAACATTGGTGTCACGTTTGCATGGTGTATTTAAGCACAAAACCCTTCATATTCATCACTAGCAACCTACAATCGAGTTTAAACAGGTGTGAAATGTGTTCAAACTGTGCTGTGGTTTATTTAAATTAAGTGATCGTTTTTCTTTTCAGTGTAAAAATGTATTATTCCACCTTATTCACAAGAGTCAAGTCAAGTCACCTTTATTTATGTAGCGCTTTTAACAATACAAATTGTAACAAAGCACTGCACAATATCAAAATAGGCAAATTGTGTCAATAATGTAAAATGACATGATTTAACACTCAATTTTCAGCTGAATGCATTTCATTATTGAATTTAGTGATGGCAAGCTCAGTTCAGTTTAAATAGTATCTGTGCAATCAAGCCGATGATATTGTTGGAAATGAAGATTCCCCAACTAAGCAAGCCAGAGGCGACAGCGGCAAGGAACCAAAACTCCATCAGTGACAGAATGGAGAAAAAACCTTGGGAGAAACCAGGCTCAGTCGGGGGGGCAGTTCCCCTCCGGCCAGACGAATCAGTAGTTTGTTCCAACTGCAGCAAAGTCATAGTGTAAGTGGTCCACTGGTTCCAGGGGTCTTTCCCCGATGGATGTCTAGGTTACGAGTTCCTCACTGGAGATCTGTCTCTGGGGCTCATCTATGTGTCCTAGACTCCGCTGACGTTCAGGGCTGTAGAGGTTGTCTCTAGGTGCTGATCCTCCATTTATGGCAGACTTTGGTTAAGTCAGTATAATCGCTGATGGTTGGCTTCCTCTGAGGTCCTCCGAGGGGTTGTCATCGTCTCTTCTCAGGTGTTCGGTCATGTCAGATCGTTTAAGGCTTGGATCCAGACTGAAGCTTGTGCAATTCCTAGCTACCACGGGATGTTAATCCCGTAGCAGAAACATAGAAACAATAAAGACAATTAGCGTAGCAGGAATAACCCTGGATGAAATTATCAGTATAACCCAAGCTAAAGCATAATAATGTGCATTTGTTCAGATAGACTGTCAGTACAAGATATATGAGATGCATTATATGAATGCTTGGCTAAATAGATGTGTCTTTAATCTAGATTTAAACAGAGAGAGTGTGTCTGAACCCCGAACGTTATCAGGAAGCTATTCCAGAGTTTAGGAGCCAGATATGAAAAAGTTCTACCTCCTTTAGTGGACTTTGCTATCCTAGGTACTACCAAGAGTCCAGAGTTTTGCGACCTTAGGGGGCGGGTTGGATTGTAGCGTGATAGAAGATTAGTTAGGTACGCAGGAGCTAAATCATTTAGGGCTTTATAGGCAAGTAATGTTATTTTGTAACTGATACAAAACTTAATAGGTAGCCAGTGCAGAGACTGTAAAATTGGAGTAATATGATCATATTTTCTTGACCTGGTAAGGACTCTAGCCGCAGCATTTTGTACTATCTGTAGCTTGTTTATTGAAGATGCAGGACAACCACCTAGCAGTGCATTACAATAGTCCAGTCTAGAGGTCATGAAACTAGCATGTATATTTTGATCTCACTATTCGGGGAACAGACACAGTCTGTATAGATTGGACACTGCAAGTACCTTTATCATTTAAGTGGGTAGAACAAAAGTCATCATAGCTGTTATTGGAGAGTTGGCTTACTAGTCAGATAGAGCGTAGCTTTCTGGTGATGTTGTCCGACAGGAGTTCCGCACCGACTCTGCTGGGGTGCAGGCCATCAGCACGAAATAGCCTAGGACGCTCCCAGAAAAGATTCCAATTATTAACAAAGAAAATGTTCTGCTCTTTACACCATGACAACAACCATTCATTTAAAGCAAACAGTCTACTGAACCTTTCGTGTCCTCGTCGATACGTGGGAAGAGGTCCTGACATGATGATCGTCGCCGCGGGCGATGTGCTGCGTACCGTCTCGATCAGGCTCCTGAAGGCCCAGCCAGAGGAGTGGAGTCACGAGGCGACGAATGGTCGACGACAGACCAAGGCAGAGCCGGAGGGACGAGGGAGCCCAGCAGAGCCAGTGGACAGATGGGCCACGGCGGATTGGAGGGAGCTAGGAGCCATAGTGGAGCCAACGGGTTGACGGGCCGAGGTGGAGTTTGGGGCTTAGAGGCTAGAGGCAAGGGATTCTCCAGCCACGGTGACGATGGTGACCCATGGGGCTCACACCGCCTAGATGGTGGGCTGAGGGCGAGAAGAGGGGCTGCCAGATGACAGCGGTGGAGGAGGCAGGAGCGAGTGGGTGGGCAAGCATTTGTGAGCCTCCGGCTTCCAGGGCTGGTATGCGCTGTCCACCCAATACCAAATTGCAACTTCCAGCATGGGAAGCGTGGCTGACAAGGGATCGATTGAGCTGCACTCAAGGTCACATTTTTTCTCTGAGCAGGATGTGGAAACAGGAGCCCTCTCTGGGCTAGGCTCAGGAACGGGAACCCTCTCTCCTTTTGAGTTACACAGACCCTGATCCAATATCAGCTCACCCTCAGCCACGGTGCAATAGGTGGAGCTCCTCTCTGCGCTCTCACTGTCGGGGGTTGTAGCCAGTGTTCTGGTGATTTGTGCTACCCGCTCAGATTGTGCTACCTCCCATTAAAAATATAGATAGCACAAATCGATAGCAAAAAATGCTACCTATAAGATTGTGCTACCAGCATCTTATTCTTGTGGTTTGAGGCTTTTTAAAATGTCCATACCTACCCCTACCCTAAACCTACCCGTCCACACCTACCCTTACCCTTAAAAGAATACAAATATATTATTGGTAGCACAATCTGATAAGTAGCGGTACACCGGCTCTCGCACCTGGTCTAACAATCCGAGGTGGTGGGCTGGGCACTGGGTCTGGCAGTGTTCTGGATCGGAGGTAGACACTCTCCAGACACCGGATGATAGCTTCCCTCCAGCTCAGTCCGGTGGTGTCTGGGAGGTCGACGGGACAGTAGTAGTTGGCCCCGATCCAGAACAAGGAGGTCAGCGCAGCATTGTCAAACACCATTAAAATGACGAGCTGGCTAAACTCAACAGCATACTCCTACAGGGAAAAGTCTTTACTGGCTAGGGCGTTGAACTTGGCAGTGAGGGGATCCATGGGGAATATGGAAAACACTGTAAAAAATGCAGAAACAAAAAGGAGAAAAAAACGCAAATACACTTTTTTTTGGTCGGGTCTTCTGTCACGATATAGCTGTGCAAGAAACGAAGGAGCAAGGAACGTGGAGTTGCAGGAGAATTCTCAATCCACAGTATTTAATGAACATCCAAGGGGATAACACAGGGCAGGCAGGAGACACACACGTAGACTTTAGAGACCCGACAAACACAGACTACAAGGACTGGGGTTTAAATACATGGGGTAACGAGAGTAATTAATAAGTCACACAATGAGACAAATTAAATTATCAAACAGTGGAGAAATTGGGTCACGGGGAGCACATGGGGAGCAAAACACACACAGACAGTCTATGGGCATGACAATTATTATTATTTATGTACAGCAAATTAATTACTATCTAAACTAAAAGACTATCTGGCCCTATCTATTTTATAAAATTAACGTATATATCCACCGTCTATACATAATTATAATGAATTATGTTAAATAAAATAATTTTACTTATTAAATAAAATAACTTTAATTATTTTGTAAATATATATTATTATTAATATTATTATTATGGAAAGCAGGTAGAAACAGAAAGTTTTTTATTATAAAAATTGCAAAAGTACATTTAATTGCCTTCATCACAAATGTAGTGCTACTTGATTTGCATAATTACTTTGATGGTAAAACAGCCTAGACTGTGCATGCAAATAAACAACATTATTCTTAGAGAAACCCCCCTCAATTTATCCTAAATAGAAAATCAAAGAGCATGACATAAGCATATTTAAAATATATCAAATGGATTGCAAAGCTTATTGAATGTAAAATTGACAGGGAAAAAAAACAATCATTTGTGTGAAATGAATCAAGCTCATCAGTGCGTAGAGAATTGTGTAAAATGTGAACTTGTGTTCAGTCAGTCATGATGCTTTTACACACGACTCAAATGTCTCACGGCAACCCACTTAAACCTGTCTCCTCTTTTATGTGCGTTTTACCCTCACTTTCACCCTTCTCCTGTAAAGCAGGGCAGAACAGGTCGACACCTGCTGTTTGAAGAGCGCTGGCGCACGGACAACCCTGTCAGACAGCGTTACGCGTCTAACGACAGATCATTGGCTGGGGTGCAGTGGAGATGTTGGCTCATTCATTGTGTCTGTGATTAAGGTCAGTGCTGTCAGCTGAGAGTTTGTGTCATGAAGAGCTGCTACACTTGAACTGATCGGCCAGACAGACGACAAATGTGGAGCTCAACTTCTTTAGCCCCATCGGTGAGGCTCGTGTTCATCATAAAAAAACTCAAACGTGTTCCCTTTGGCATGCTGAGGCATGCTAGCAATCAGGGCTGAGGAGTAACGAAATACATGTAACGGCGTTATGTATTTAAAATACAAAATATGAGTACAAAATACAAAATTACATTTTAAATAGGTGTAATCAAATTACAGTTACATCCGAAAAGTATTTTAGATTACCAAAGTGATTACTTTGAATTTTAATGTAATTTATCAATTTAATATTTAAGTAAACAGTTTGGGGATTTTAACCAATAAGGCAACTGATTCTCAGTTGGAAAAAAAAAATGCGTGCTGCCGCTTGTTCATTTAGCAACTCGTAGTGAGAGTACGCTCATCATCACGGCACACAAATGGACGACACAACAGAAAGCCATTAGCGTAATGCATTTCTCTCATGGTGGAAATAAAAAGACAAGTTTATAAATCTGAAAAAGGACGTAACATCAGTGCAGTGCAATGCCTACCTGCAACAAAACTTATATCAGCATCGAAGGATACAAAGTCTAATCTGAAAAAAGCATCTTGAGGGAAGTTGTTCTTGATCTTTGAAATATGTTATCCAGTAACTCGGGGGTGAGGAGGCCATTGTTTCAGATCGCTAGTTCACATATCCGTCCACTTTGCTAGTCTATCCATCCATCCGTACCATATCCCAGACTAGATATGTGAACACCCCTCATCTAAATGCAATCCAATGACAAAGATGCACATTTTGAAAGACAAAACTGTTAAATTAGCCTATAGGATGTATTTTGAATGTCCGGTAGTCCTCAAATAACATTCTAGTCCCATCTTGTCTTGTTAACGAAGACGTGGCATACATTTCGTCATAGATTTTATCATCAGATATTAGTTTTAGCTCATCAACGTCTCATCTTAATCACAGAAAACAAATATTTTTTGTCGTCGTCTTCATTGACTAAATAGAAATGTGTGAAAACATGTTAGTGCTACTAACTCCTCATTGACTTTCTCTGAGCAAAACCTTCAAAATGTAAACGTTTCAAAGTTATTTTAAACTTTCAGACCTGACTTTGTCAAGCCAACATCAAAGTTTGTCATCAAACTTTACTCTAAATCTAGATGTAATTATTCACGAAGAAAAATCAATGAATAAAATGTGGCTATTGTTGTTATTATTAAATGAGCTTGTTTCAAATCCTACATACAACTGCTTTCTATGGCATGAACCCTCATAAAAGAGTGAGATCTGAAACGCTCTACACGATGCCGCTTGTGATGCACTGAAATGCAGTATATGACAGTAACTCACTAGGTTTTGGAAGAATTTCATTATTGCAGATTTGTTTTTAATATGAAGTTTCTTATGCATTTTTATGAAGTCTGGTAAATATAGGATCTGTTTGTTATTTTATAACTCCACTTATGATGATATTTATGTATGTGCTTTTTATTGAGGAGTTCTATATTGTTATGAAGAAAACAGAAGTGAGATGAGCAAAGCACAGCTGCAGAAATCTGACTGTCTGATGTCTTCGGGTGTGTTCACACCTGCCTCCTTTAGCTCAGTTGAATCGCACTAGAGTTGGTTCTCCCTCTTTGTGCAGTTCGTTTGGGCCGGTGAGAATGCAGCAATTGCACTCAGGTGTGCACCAATTGCGGACCTCGGCACGCTTTCAAATGAAACCTGGAGCGGTTCATCCGACCTCAAACAGACCCAACTGCAAAAAACTGCGCATATTTTTGGACTAAACCAGCTGCCGTAGTCAGCTGCGCTGTGCATTATGGGATGAGGAAGGGTTTACAGTTTAGCATGGCAGGTCGCGGACAAACTTGGGGTTGTGAAGAGGTGGAGAGCCTCATAGACATTTGATGACTTGCGATGCGCCTTCGCCGTTTGCAGTGCATTAATACATTATTTTCCAGCCGCATCTGCGCTGCATTCTCAAAAGTGATATATTGCCTGAAGTGGTTTATACAAGCTATGTAGTAAAGGATGACCAGGGATAAAATCATATACCATAACCATAATAGTGTGCCGTCTGCTGCATTTGACTCCTGTCTTAGTTTACTTCCGGGAGCACCGTTGGAAGAAGCACGCTCTTTCTGACCAATCGAAAAGCAGTTTAGGGAATGCGTTCAAAGACACATCTAGCCAACAAGTGAAGCGGATGTTGTCACGTGACTGCATTCTGGTTCGTTTCAGCTGCTTCGGACCAGAGCAAACAGTGTGGTGTGAAAAGGAACCAAAACGGCTAAAAATAGCTACAATGTATATTTTTTTGCCTTTGGTCCGGACCAAAGCAAGTGAACTATCGGACTTTCCTGGCGTAAATACGCCCTTAAAGGGCTACAATACACATATATTCTGACACAGAATTCTGATTATTAAAAGTACTACTAATAATAATAATTTATTAAATGAAGTCATCCTGAAGCCCCCTGGTTGAGAAGCAGTATACAGGACATCTTTTATTTTTAAACTGTGCTATTAAATGACACTGAACTCAAATGGCTCATGTGACTATACATTTATACACTATCCCAAAACAACAGTGTACTATTGTTTCCAGCTAATCCCATATTTATTTTTTGCAAAGACATCCTGAGATGGCCTGTATTGTGGCATGTAAATAAACCTCTGAGTTGCACAATTTTCTTCTTGTAAACGACCGTGTTTCCAGCCCTGGCAGCAGCGCCTTCCAGATTGAATAAGGGATTCAGAGCAGATTTAGAGATATGCAGTGTTAAGATAATAGATTTTCAAAGCATTCAATGTTGGATTTAGTGTAATCCTTCCCTCTTGATTTGT
This sequence comes from Ptychobarbus kaznakovi, assembly GCA_027422405.1. Taxonomy (NCBI): domain Eukaryota; kingdom Metazoa; phylum Chordata; class Actinopteri; order Cypriniformes; family Cyprinidae; genus Ptychobarbus; species Ptychobarbus kaznakovi. Next base: position 15,318,565 of record CM049814.1, on the reverse strand, counting down.
GTGTGTGTGTGTGTGTGTGTGTGTGTGTGTGTGTGTGTGTGTGTGTGTGTGTGTGTGTGTGTGTGTGTGTGTGTGTGTGTGTGTGTGTGTGTGTGTGTGTGTGTGTGTGTGTGTGTGTGTGTGTGTGTGTGTGACAATGTAGAAGGTGACATGTATGAGTATTACAAGGACAATGTCCCCACTTTTCAAAACGCTTATAAATCTGATTTAAAAAAAGCTTATAAAAAGCGATTATTTTTTTTTTTGTATATCTCCTGTTAGGGCTATGTTTGTTTAGGTGTAGGGCAATTGCACACACAGTTTGTACAGTATAAAAAACTATTACGCCTATGGAGAGTCCCCACTTTTCACAAAAACAAACATGAGTGAGTGAGCGAGCAGGGCCGTTTCTAGACAATTTGACGCCCTAGGCAAAATCCCTATTGACGCACCCCCTACCCCCAAAATTATATATATATAAATATAATTTATTTGTATTTTTATATATATATATATATCTATATTATTAATTTTAACACCGTTTATACATTAAAGTGCTCGTTAATGTGTGACTCTAATCGGCGGATAAGAAAAAATATGCCGTTAATCGATTCTCAGAGTTGGGTTATCTGGATGTTATATACTACGTAAGCTATGATGACTTAAGCTGATATTTTGCGGGATTATTGCTTGTAGATTGCACTGTGGGTGCGATAGAGGTCTTCTAACTAGAGCTTGCACAGTGATTGACACATGTTAACCCTATTCTATGTGTAATACAATGGGCAGATACATCCAAATGGCTACTTTAATTCATTAACATAAATTTGGTTTTATTGATTGTTGTTGTAGTAGCAACTTTTCATGTGTCATTATGATGTTATTTCAGTCAAATGTGCGTATTGTTGTTTGTTGCCCCAAAAACGTTTGATGCAAGACAGTGTTTAGTGCGCATCAATTTCTCTCAAACTAATAATCCTTTGGTCAAACACATAAAAAGCCTGAACTTCCCTTTAAAATCTGTAATAGACTCAACGATTATTGTGTCCTCAGATTATCAAAGTAACGTTGCGCTTTTAAAAAACAGAATGCCCTGTAGGTATAATGTGAACTTGAGCGAGAAAGCTTTAATAAAGGAAATAGATTGTAAAAATACAGTTACATAGAATAATATATTTATTAGGAGTTAAAGTTCAATGGGAATATTAGAAGGACGGATTGATCTTTGCATGGATATTTACATGAAATAATCTGTGCACAGGTGATAATAGTTTCATCATGTAATAACATGATACGACATTTTACTTTTTATTCAACTAATAATTGGCACGCTGTGATCTGTACGATATTTGGACTAGTAATTTGACAGTTTTCGGCAAAAAGCAAACAAACAACAACACGGGGTGGGAGGCAATGGCAGCATTCTTACGGGTTGTGGATCGCAATTTTCCTTTTAGGCTTTCAAGGGTTTGGACGGGAAGAGGATTAAAGCTCTGTCAAAGCATTCAGGAACAGGCAGATGAGCCCCTGATCTAATGGCCACCTGGTTGAGAAAACAGTTCTCAAAGACTTATTTCAGTCATCATTTGGGCAGCACACATATTCTGAAGCGCTCTTCGGCAGAATTCAAATGAGCCATTTTAATCGTCAGATTAAGTGCTAGATCAATTTCATAATTAATCAGTTTCGTCAGATTTAAAAAAAAGTAATCTATTGCCCACCTCAATATATACATATAGATATGCATATTATATTATGCATTCAGGCATCCAGATTTCTTGTTCATCAAATTGGTTGTTGATCCCATGGACCACTAATTGTGGAGATTGAGTCACAAATTGAAGTAGGCATTTGTCCAATTGACATTAAGAGTCTGATCCATTTTGCATGGTATCGTCAGTAATGACATTTTCTGGGGTGTTGCCATCTAGATGCCCTGTATAGCCCTATGAACAATCCTGTTCAAAACATTGCACGTTCATTCACACATAGATTAATTTTATGACATTTGGATACATGTATGATTGATCAATGGCATTTTGGCTTTATATGTTTTTTGTTTAATGGTTTTGTTGTTGTCGTTGATACATTGAATTGACAATGGCAGGATATTCATTATGATCTTCAGTCAGTGCCTGATAAAACGCATTGTTGCCCTATCTAGATATACAGCTCTGATCAATGGCATAAAGGTCGTCAATTGACAGCTATCAATCCTTTGCCATTCAAGCGTGAACTTCAGATTAAATACGTGCGCTCTGCCCTCATGGCATGAGCGCATCGTCAGATGTGATAGAAGTGATCCAATGGCATTCAGGCATCGTCACCTCAGATGGAGGTTTGCTCGACAAGGCTTTTTCATAATTGCCAGTATTGATCGCATTGAATTCAGGCATGTGACTTGACAGTGGTTTAAAGTGCTGATAAAATTCACATCGGCATATTCACATGATACGCTGATCCACAATGCATTGGCGCATCGCCACATTGGACATTCTCTGCATCACGATTGCAACAGTCAGATTGGCATGTCTCAGGCAAATACAGATTTCGTGCACTTGATCTCTGTCAATTATTTTAATTGGCCTTTGAACTTAGCTTTATTGCTTGGTCAAAAAAGGCATCCTTACAAAGCACTGACAGCCATTGATCAATGGTGTTGAGAGCGCTCCTGATGCAAATGAACAAATCAGGCAGCAGATTGACAGCGCTCTGATCCAATGGCATTCAGGCATCGTCAGATTGACAGCGCTCTGATCATTGGCATATTCAGGGCATCGTTCCCAAATTACAGTGCTCTGATCTAATGTCATTGGGCATCGTCAGATTGACAGCACTCTGATCAATGTCAGATATTCAGGCATCGTCAGATTGTCTGGCACTCTGATCAATGGCATTCAGGCATCGTCAGATTGACAGCGCTCTGATCCAATGGCATTCAGGCATCGTCAGGATGACAGCGCTCTGATCCAATGGCATTGAGGCATCGTCAGATTGACAGCGCTTGATCCAATGCATACAGGCATCGTCAGATTGACAGCACTCTGATCCAATGGCATACAGGCATCGTCATTTTGATATGTCAGTTTGACAGCGCTCTGGGGGGATCCATGAGGCATCGTCTGATTGACTGTGATCGTGATCCAATGGCATTCAGGATCGTCAGATTACAGTGCTCTGATCCAATGACATTGAGGCATCGTCAGATTGACAGTGCTCTGATCCAATGGCATTCAGGCATCGTCAGATTAACAGCGCTCTGATCCAATGGCATACAGGCATCGTCAGATTGACAGTGCTCTGATCCAATGGCATACAGGCATCGTCAGATTGACAGTGCTCTGATCCAATGGCATTCAGGCATCGTCAGATTGACAGCGCTCTGGTCTAATGACATTGAGGCATCGTCAGATTGACAGCGCTCTGATCCAATGGCATTCAGGCATCGTCAGATTGACAGTGCTCTGATCCAATGGCATTCAGGCATCGTCAGATTGACAGTGCTCTGATCCAATGGCATTCAGGCATCGTCAGATTGACAGTGCTCTGATCCAATGACATTCAGGCATCGTCAGATTAACAGTGCTCTGATCCAATAGCATTCAGGCATCGTCAGATGACATCGCTCTGATCCAATGGCGTTAAACAGGCATCGTCAGTTGTGCACGCGCTACTGATCCAATGGCGTACATTGGCATCAACATATTGACATTGCTTGATCCAATGGCATTACAGGCCATCGTCAGTCTGACAGCCATCTGATCAAATGAACATACAGGGCATGTCAGCACTGACAGCGCCTTGATCCAATGGCATACAGCATCGTCAGATTAACAGCGCTCTGATCCAATGACATGAGGCATCGTCAGATTGACAGTGCTCTGATCCAATGGCATTCAGGCATCGTCAGATTAACAGCGCTCTGATCCAATGACATTGAGGCATCGTCAGATTGACAGTGCTCTGATCCAATGGCATTCAGGCATCGTCAGATTAACAGCGCTCTGATCCAATGGCATTCAGGCATCGTCAGATTAACAGTGCTCTGATCTAATGGCATTCAGGCATCGTCAGATTGACAGCGCTCTGATCCAATGACATTGAGGCATCGTCTGATTGACAGTGCTCTGATCCAATGGCATTCAGGCATCGTCAGATTGACAGTGCTCTGATCCAATGGCTTTCAGGCATCGTCAGATTGACAGTGCTCTGATCTAATGGCTTTCAGGCATCGACAGATTGACAGCGCTCTGATCCAATGGCATTCAGGCATCGTCAGATTGACAGCGCTCTGATCCAATGGCATACAGGCATCGTCAGATTGACAGTATTCTAGCCCAATGATGTTGGGGGGGATCCAGTGGGGGCGGCAGTCATATTTCAGGGCGATCGTGCCACTCTTTATTACAACCCTGCTACAATGTAGTGCCAGTACATGCGCTCATTGGCGCCCCTTCTGCTGGTGGCTCGCCTATGCCTAGAAACAGTACTGTGAGTGAGTGTGTGAGTGAGTGAGTGAGTGAGTGAGTGAGTGAGTGAGTGAGTGAGTGAGTGAGTGAGTGAGTGAGTGAGTGAGTGAGTGAGTGAGTGAGTGTGTGTGTGTGTGTGCGTTTGCATTTTTCCACATATACAGTCAACTGATGCTCACTGAACGGATGTGCAAAACGTCATTTGAAAATGCATATCATATACTGTATCAACACTTGACAGATGTGCACCAGTTTGATATTAGTTACTGTATTGTTATCTAGTCATACTCTAGATTAACTCTTTATGCAAAACTGCATTGTTGCTTTATTATCAGCATTAGCACTGATGAAACCCTGTTAACCTGTTTCTTTATTTAACGTCAGATCAGGCCAGGTGTTTTATAGCACTGTAAAGTTTAGCAGTGAATTCTGGGACATTGCTGACAACGTAACAGCTTGACAGGTGCGATAAAAACCCATCTGTGATTCAGCTTGGCAAAGTTTGCTTCCCGTATTCAGAGTTTGCTCTGTGACAAAGAAACACAGAGAGAGGGAGACAGTTTCTCTGCTGAGAAAAAACACACAAAGCAAATCCTCCACTGAGGTCTTCTGCCAAACCATTGTAAAGGTGCTTTGTTGTTCTCAAATCCAATCTCCAGAGACAAATCCGTCATGATTTGCGTGAATGGTAAAAAAAAGAACCAACACCATGTCTTGTTATTTTATATTTGATGTTTGGCTGCTCTTGTGATTGATCCTGTAGGAACGAGCATAACCGAACACTCTTACAATTGAGCCAAGCTTTTCACTCACACTTCATCACAATACACTACCAATGTATACTAAATTAATACTTTAATTCATCAAGGATGCATTCAAATGATCCACAGTGACAGTAAAGACATGTATAATGTTACAAATGCTGTATATTTGAACTTTATATTCATCTGTGAATTCTGAAAAATAAAATGCATCACAGTTTACACAAAAATATTGTGCAGCACGACTGTTTTCAACATTGATAATAATCAGAAATGTTTCTTGAGCAGCCAATTATTATGATTTCTGAAGATCATGTGACACTGGAGTAAAGATGCTGAAAATACAGCTTTGATCACATAAATAAATTACATTTTAACACATAGTCATATAGAAAATATCTGTTATAACAGTTTTACAATACTGCTTTTATTATATTTTTGATCAAATAAATGCAGCTCTGGTGCACAGAAGATAATTTATAAATAATAATATAATAAATTAAGTCATGCTGTAAAAAATAGATTTTTCGAAGCTGTAAGAATTATTAGAGTACTACGTTATTTATTCTTCTTTAAAATGTCACGTTTAATTAAATGTGTTAAATGCTGTTTCTTTGTAATTGTGAAATTGTTTTTGCACCATTTTTTCAGTGCAGTGTAAATTAATGAAATGGAAAATATTTCTGGTTTGGTGTTAATGTAGACGTACTTGAGTTGTAATGAACACAAAGCAAGGCTGGACTCTAGCTGCTGACACTGGCTCTGATGGCTGTATTATTAAGAGTCTCATGGGATTTTAAGGAAGCACAGCACTTGAGTCTTAATGTATGAAACGGCATGTTGAAAAGGCAGCGATCACTTCATAATTAGAAATGCTGAGAGCACCACAGGCTTTGAAATCATCGCTCCAGCAATGTCACCTTGGGGGCACATCTGCCAAACCATATGCTCCAGCCGGGACCATCCAGGGAGGGCTGGTGCATTTCTTCTTTAGCTTTTTTCCTCCATTTCTTTTCTGTCTTTACAGTCTCTCAGATGAAGTGACAGCAACCAGAGGATCGTTCACCTGAAGCTTCCGTCCCATCGCTGCAGGGAGCGTTAGCTTTGAAATATGAGCGCAATTATTTTCTCAAATCCCAGACTCCTGTGGAAACAACTACATCAGGAGAAACCATACACCACACCAGATACGGGTAAAGAATGTAACCTCTGATTTTATTTATCGTAGATCCTTTGTAGATACAAGAGTCAACAACAAAGACTTCCACTGATTCTTTTTTACAGTAATGTGTATGTTTGTGATTTCATGGTGTATGTTTGTGCCATAATGTGCTAATTGTATCATGTTGAAATTAGTTTAGAAGTGATGTTTGTACTTTGAGTCGTTACTGCTGCAAATAACGGGGCATAAATAAAAATACAGAATCAAAATTATTATTGTTAAAAGTAAAACTATTATTTTTTGTTTAAAGTTGTGGAAATAATTGAATAATTAATAATTAAAGTTGTGTATAATATATTGGATTTATATTACATTTATAGATTCAGCTGCCGCTGCTGAACGTGAGTGAGTGTGATGTGAGTGTGAGTGTGTGTGTGTGTGTGTGTGTGAGTGTGTGTGTGTGTGTGCGTGGTTGTGTGCGTGTCTGTGTGCGCGTGCGCGATGTGTGTGTGTCTGTGTGCGTGCGCGTGCGTGTGTGTGTGTGTTCACGGCGTGCTCCTGCATGCATATTATTTTCTCACAACTCTCTTGACCTTTTCTGACCCAATTCAGGTCTTAAAGTCTCCACTAATGAGTGGACGAGTTGAATCAGGTGTTTTAGGTGAAGGACACAGTGCTGGGGTGCCTCAGGACAATTTTAAAACCATTTCAGAGACATGTTATTAAATCTGACTCATATGTAACACATTGCATGCATGCACAATTTTAAAGCAGTTTTAATCGCCTTTTTAGTAATTTCATGCTTGAAATAAATTAAATAAAATATTAAAAACTTAACTGATAATATTCAATTAATTTAGGCATAACTAAGACATTGTTTAAAGTTTTGTTTTATGAAAATAGCATGCACATATTGTCTTTCGCTGTTTAATATGAAATATCCTAATAAAATATACATTTTATTCCTTTTTTATTTCATAAATATCCATTATTCTACGCTTTTTTCATTTGCAACAGTCCATTCTCTCACTAGCGGTGTTAAATAGTATAGCGCCGGCACCTTTGTGCAGAAGAGCATGCGTTAAAGCACAGCAAAATACTCACCTGATGGCTCCTGTCCAGAAATATAATTTCAAAAATAAAACCAATGGCACCCTAAACCCTTGCGGTCTGGAAAAAAGATCCTCTGAATACTCATATGTCCGCACTTTTGTGACGTAGTGTTGCTTTATGCATTATAAGAGTGCGCTTTGACTGTCGGTATCAAAATCATCTGGGAGAAGTCACAAGAAGCATTGTGACCTCTTTCTGCTGGGAGCTCACACCAAAAAAATATATAAAAAGTGCGGGTTCGGCAGAAGTGAGCCTTTAATTCTTACACAAGAGGGCGCATAATGGCCACAAAGGGGGCGCTCGATACGAGCACCCTTGTTAATCTGAGTCTCTCCTTGCTTGGTTTACGCTAAAATGAGGAATGGGGTTTCTGCTCGACACACTACGGTCTCGTGGTGTGTGTGGGGGGGTACTTAAAAAAAAATAAGTTTTTTTGTGTTTATTGTACGGGACACGCTGGCGGCCATTTAAGTCCGTAAGACCGCAAGTGCATCACGAAAAATAAAAGTGTTTACATAATATATGGGATTTATAAATGCAGGCAATTAAATAAATTTTGAAAATATGTATTTCCAGTATTTTTATGTTAATATAATTTATATTATATATCATATTTTATCACGCTGGTTTGACTCTGGCGCGGAGGTGACTTTATATCTCGTTGAGCGCGCGTCTGAAACATCTTCTGTTTGATGTGGGAGTCACAAATATGTTTTTTTTTAAGAAAAAAGAGATGGAGGCAGGGCGGGAATGAGCAGGCTAGCCCGCCCCTCCATAAATATTTTTAACATCGGAAAAAAAAAAATTTTTAAAAATTAGCTAATTTTGACACCACTAAATAATATTATATAAACTTAGTAGCGGGGGCCACATGCTAAAAAAAGCAGATTTAGGAATAACCTGGTTATTGAGAGCAAATAGCTTCCTTAAATGAAATAATCACACCAAATGTCACTGTATATGTTTTCCTTTCATTATAACACAATGATTTACATTCAAAGGGATACAATTATTTTATTTTAACAGCAGGCAAAAATATTGTGTGTGTGTGTGTGTGTGTGTGTGTGTGTGTGTGTGTGTGTGTGTGTTGTGGTGTGTGTGTGTGTGTGTGGTGTGTGTGTGTGTGTGTGTGTGTGTGTGTGGGTGTGTGTGTGTGTGGGTGTGTGTGTGTGTTGCGTGCGTGTGTGTGTGTTCAGCATTTACTCCAATTCATTCCAACTTTTTGTTTTCTTACCTTCTTTCTTTCTTTCTTTCTTTGTAAAAATAAGACTTTGCACAGATTGTTCAAGCTGCTGTTTTGCAATTTCTGAGCTTCACAGAAGGCAAGATATTTTTACAACTTAAATTTCCACTTGTTTCTTAATCATATGACTCCAGACGATATATTGAGCACAGTTCTTAAAGACAACTTTAATGAGCCTTTTCTTCTTAATCATATGTGACCATGGACACAAAACCAGTCATAAGTGTCAAATTTTCAAAACTGAGATGTATACATCATCTGAAAGCTGAATAAATAGTATTTACATTGATGTATGTTTTGTCTGGAATCTGAGGTTACAAAAAAAATGGAGAAAATTGCCTTTAAATCTGTCCACATGAGGTTCATAGCAATGCATATTACTAATCAAAAATTACGTTTTTATATATTTATGGTAGGAAATTATCACACAACACAAAATATATTCATGGAACATGATCTTAATATCCTAATGATTTTTGGCATAAAATAAAAATGTATAATTTTGACCCATACAATGTATTTTTGGATATTGCTACAAATATACCTGTGCTGCTTATGACTGCTTTTGTGCTCCAGGGACACATATGACTCTAGAAGATATATTGAACACAATTCATATAGACAACTTTTATGAGCCTGTTTGTCCTTTATGGAGCTTGCATTTTAAATGCCTCACATTGTGTTTCGCAGGAGAAAAACAAATATACATTTGGATTAACATGGGGGTAAGTGATCCCATCATTTGTATTTTTACTGGAAAATTAATTTCATTTTAAGTAAAACATCCTGGTAGCAAGATACACTATAATACACAGGTGCAATATGAGGCCAAACGGGACTTCAGCGGCTGTTGTCATCAAAGCTAAACGAGATCTGGCTCTTTCTCAAATCCTGAGCCTTGGTGATAGTCTGACCTACAAAACCGAGGTCTACCAAGCCATGCTATGTTTAGCTTGGCACATTTACACAATCTGGTTCGAGCTCAGCTGCCATCTGAGTCTCCATCGGAACGGGTCGGCATCTGTGGGGTGACTTTGGTGTCGCCGCTGTCCTTGCCAAACACCTGTAGTCGTAACACAAGGGCACCTTTCAGAAAGACTCTCTGATGGACAGACTGCGGGAATAAGAGAAGCGACACTCAGCATCAATCGATTAATCATTCGACCGGCTTGGCCTCAGTCCATCTCACGACTGACGAGAATCGATCTCCAGACTTAAGAAGATGAACGTTTTCTCATTCCACTAATGATTTAAATATGGTATAAATTCAGAAATGAAGTACGATGTAAAGGGTTTCAAATGAATTTAAAAATGATTCACTATATGCCAAAAGAGAGAGATGTTAGTCAACATGAATGTTCATTTGCTGGACACAGAAGACAGCTTAGCTGCTCATCTTTTTGGGCCGGCAAGATCCTGTATTGATCTTGTGCCCATCCACGGGGAATTTCTGCCAATAGTCCACTGAGCTGACCGCTTTCTTTGAGGATGCATCGGCTTCCTCTTCTTTTGAATCTTTTAATGCATGCAAAGATTTTAGTCATGCAAAGCTCACAACCAAAACAGCTGCTGGTGTGCGCGTGGACTGAACATATAAAAGATCTCAAACCTGATGTTTGACAAGAGAAACAAAGTCACGTTCAGTCCAGACTGGATGCAAAACTGCGGTGTGTGACGGTGAAGAAAAGAAAGCAAGTGATCGATGAAATGTCCTGATGCTTGCGGTTTCAGGTTAGGCTATAAAGCCAGACTTAGATTGAAGAAATAGCTTTTAGTGCTTGTCGATGTATCGTGTGATGCCAAAGGAGTGAAGGGTCAAGGTTTGTAAATTCACCATCTGGCTGCAAAAACGTTGATAAATATGCATCTAGTTTGTTTACATATATTCTATTGTTTTATATTCTGAACAAAGCTCAAGTATGTTATTGTATTGTTAAGGTTCTTAACCATGTAAAGCCTAACATATTAAATAATAGTCTTTTTTATTATTAAACCATTTATAGAGCCATTAGAAGGGAAAAATCATGAGAATACGGAGGGGGAAAAATATGAGAATATGGAATAAAAATATGTTGAATTTTATTTAGAAACCCAGACTTGACTTAAAAATGTGCAATTTAGTGCTTATCTTTCCATGATGAAATTCTGAAACGTGATGTAAATCAATGAGCTCTTTCTAACAGTGCAGCAGATACTAACTTAATTATCTAAATATCAGTCGTCACTCTATATCTCCAATAATATATCAAGTTATTTATTATAGCACATTTAAAAACAGCAAGCACGGCTGACCAAAGAGCTGAACAAACAAAAACATAAAACACAGGACAACCCACCGATTCATGCCAGAAACTCACAGTGAATTAAAAGCCAAAGAAAAGAAATAGGTTTTAAGAGATGGTTTAAAGACAGTTAGAGACTGTGCCGATCTGATGTAGGCTGGACGGCTGTTACACAGTCTAGGACCAGCAACCGCAAATACTCTATCCCTCTATACTTTAACCCTGATCTGGGGACAGAGAGAAGTCTTTGACCACCAGACCTCAGATTTCGAGTAGGATTGTATGGATAAAGTAGATCAGATAAATAGCTCGGTGCCAGATTATTTATTGATTTAAAAACATAGAGAAGAATTTTGAACTCAATTCTAAGATGCACAGGTAACCAATGTAACAATTTCAGAATTGGAGTAACATGATCAAATGTACGTTGTCCTTTGATGGAATTTAGCAGCTGTGTTTTGTTTTGCGTAATATATCTTAGTAAGATGAGATGTAAATGATCCAAACATATAATGCAATGCAATGCTGATTGAGAGATGAAGAAACAAACGCTCCTCAGAAGATCCTGATGATCAGATTTGAGACTAAAACATGATTGATGGAGAATCAAGTAAAGCTGAGTCCAGTAAGTGTTCATCTGGAGATATGACTGCAGTTATTCTGACGTTTACTTCATTAAAATCAGTCAAGATTTGATACGAGAAGCAGCAGCTGAAGCTGGACGCTTGTACAATTACACTAAAAGAGCTTTTACTGGATAAACAGCAAATCAGACAACAGAAGAAATGTAGATTGTGAGCAGCAGGTTTTTAACAACGTTTTGATTGTGTTGATCATTAAGAGCGTTAAAAGCTTGTGTATGAGATGTGGCAGTGGGTTATATAGAGTTAAACACCATGAAATGAATTGTTCGTTGTCAACTTCGTTTGGCATCACAGTTGAGGATAGTTGGTTGTGATGGACTTGTGTATGTTTTTGTGCAATTTTACTTGAGGTTTTGTTCAAAGTGTGGCTATATGTGAGACTAGGAACAAAGACATTTGAGATAGTAATGAGCAGTTCAGAGTTTATGGGCAGAGAAAGCAAAATGACCGCTATAAGCGATAATGTGCTGTCTCTCGATGTGCTTTCTTGCTTATTCTGATCTGCGTTTCTGAAAAACATGGGGTGAAGCGTATGTGACAATGACATCACAATCTCTTTATTTCACTCCCTGTGCCTGTATGTGCATGCATATATGCAAAAAAAGGAAAGAAGGAAGGAAAAAAAGTTTAATGATTAATTTACTTCTGCTGAAACAATCTAAATGCAAATTGGACTTCTCTATCTGTATGTTCCAGGACGTAATGAGGTTTGAATTCAAATGACCTGCTTGCGTTTCATCCACTTTGAGAGCCAAGTAAAAATTTAAAGAGAAAAGACTTCAGCATAAACAAACTGAAATTATGGCTGCAATATAACTCCAAAAAACGAGTAGCTCGTCAGAGTTCAGATATGATCATGCCTTTTGAAATTGGCTGTGGGTTATATGTAAGTTACATAAGCGTTTTTAAAAATAACACTATTCTACTGTTTCCGCAACGAAACAGCATTTTAGGCCAAATGCATGATAAAATCATGACCTTCTCCAACATCATACACCCACATGAGTGTATGGAGAGCTTTATCAGATATCATGCCTCATAATTCCATTTAAACCAGTTAGTGAGTTTCCACAGAGTCAAATCTTCTCTCTCGCTCATAAGTTTGTTACACTAATGATCAAATAAACTGCAAGACCAACCCACACCATTCGCAGTAAAGTTGGTGTGACGTTGACCTCTAGATGGGTTGACAGGTTAAAATGGATATCTCGCATCATCACCATATTTAAGGATGGCCAAATTATCAAAATTATAATATTTGAGGTAAATGTTGGACACACTTGATGCTGAGGCATGACTGCAAGAAAGTGGCATTGCTTCATGTAGAGGCATTATATTGTGATGAATCAAACTGTCCTTGAAAAGTGAATTAAGAGAAAAATAGTTGTAGGCACTTTTCACAACTAAAAAGATAAATCATTAAAAAAAATCAGGCAAAGTTGGCGATTACAGAAGTCTTAAAGGTACATCAAGAAGAGAAAAAAAACAGCAATTTAAGAATAAGCAAGAGGGTGTAAATGGTCATGTGAAAATTAATTGACTGTTTTAGTTTAAAGAAACATTGATTAGTGGGGAATAAACAAATTATATGACGGCTGATTATTGATGTTTAAAATGACATGTGAGGTGTTAAAAAGAGCCCATTCGCTCTCAGTGTAGGTGGGTTTTTATAGTAAATATAGTGATGATAGAGTATCAAGACATCTGTATGTAATCATATAATCTCCTAAGAAGCTTCACATATCTTGTAAATGTAATGCTTTTCTAGCAGCCAGAGGTAAAACATGGCATTAGCAACACCAAGGTCATTGGTCTGTTTCACTGGAAACGCAATGCATTCTAGCTAAATATATACATTGAATGCACTGTAAGACACTTTGAGTAAAAGCATCGACCAAATGCACTTATGTGAATGTAATTCAGGGAAATGGTGCACATGCAAAGTTATCGCAGTTAAAATGTGATTTTAGCACAGATACTATTTCTTATGTTTGTATAAAAAACGAACGAAAAATTATTAATTCACTGATATCGTCTAACCTTTAATTCCTGTAAAATTTGCAAAACGCCTAAAAAAGGCATACCCAAAAGTAAATTAGTTTCTTGAGCCATGAATATGCATGGTGTTGGTCTCCTTTGAGGTGACTTAGGTTTGTTTCTCAACAGAAATCTGAAGTCTGATTCATTTGATACACTCTAGTTATAAATTATATGTTGATTTTATTGGATTTAATCAATTTTATTTACAATGTATGTTCAAGTGGCATCACACCATATATGTACTAAAAATGTTATCTATATGTTATCAAAAATATCGACAGTATATAATAATAAAATGTATGATATAGTAGGGATTTACACACATTTTTGTTTGTTTTAAAAGCTGTGCATGTGTGAAAAAATATGCATTTTAGATGCTGCCAGATATGTTTCAGCATTTGAAAATGTACATGTAAAAAAAATATCGCTAAATATAAAATAATATATTAGGGATTTACACACATTTTTGTTTGTTTTTATTGTTTTAAAAGCATTTTATCCTGTTTCAGTAAAATGATGCAACTAATGGGTAAAACATAAGGCATTCACAGCTCAGACCTTTTTCAGCCTTCTCGTTTTGTTTACCTGATATTAAAGAGCCAATCTGAGGCTATGTCACTGTTGATTAACACTGAGGCAGTCATATGTGATTAAATATACATAGCACACTTGTTTCTGAAATACCAAAGTCTATCCCAGTCACTCACAATCAATTCAGGCAATACCTACCAATAACAACCAATACAGCTATAACATCTCTATCCAGCTGGCATACACTAGACTATTTCCAGCAGCAGATAACAGCATATAGGTGTGCTGGCCCACTTAGATACATATCAGAGAGGAAAGGCCTCTGGTGATTCAGCTCTCATTATCTGTCTGCTTGTGATTCTTCATCCCGCGGTCGATATTGGCTTTTATGGCCGTCAACTGGAAGTTTTAACACCAAATTGCAAACAACTGACAGAGCATTGGAGTGCAACAGGTCACATCAACAACAGAGAGTAGAAAGCAAGAGATGGACAGATGGAGAAATGTCTCAAATGCAACAGCGAGGAGGTTCTTTAATTAGCTCAATATGATGCAGAGTGGCATCTTTGATCCCAGGGCAGCATGTTTCGGCTCAGTTGCCATTACGTGCTGAAATACAGATCGAATGCAGAGTGAAATATTCCCTAGAGCAGGATTTTTCTGCTTTTTTTAAACCAAATAACTCAAAACTGTTCTAAACCATTCCCCTACATTATCAATCAACTACTACAAACTAAACTAAACAAGAGTCTTTGTGTTTTTGAAAATGTTATAATAAACCTCTAATTATACAGTGGATATAAAAAGTCAACACACCCCTGTTAAAATGCCAGGTTTCTGTGATGTAAAAAAAAGAGACCAAGATAAATAATTTCAGATTTTTTTCCACCTTTAATGAAAACTATAACCTGTACAACTAAATACAAAAAAATCTGCAAAATTTTAGGAAAGGTGTAGTAAAAATACAAATAAAAACTAACGTGGTTGCATAAATGTGCACACCCTCTTATAACTAAAGATGTGGCTGTGTTCAGAATTAAGCAATCACATTCACACTCATATTAAATAGGAGTCAGTACAACCCTGCCATCATTTAAAGTGCCTCTGGTTAAACTCAAATAATGTTTAGCTGTTCTAGTGGGCTTTTCCTGACATCGTACAGCAAAAGCCATGGTCCGCAGAGAGCTTCCAAAGCATCAGAGGGATCTCATTGTTAAAAGGTGTCAGTCAGGAGAAGGGTACAAAAGATTTTTCAAGGCATTAGATATACCATAGAACACAGTGAAGACAGTCATCATCAAGTGGAGAAAATATGGCACAACAGTGACATTACCAAGCACTGGATGTCCCTCCAAAATTGATGACAAGATGAGAAGAAAACTGGTCAGGGAGGCTGCCAAGAGGCCTACAGCAGCATTAAAGGAGCTGCAGGAATTTCTGGCAAGTACTGGTTGTGTATTATATGTGACAAAATTCTCATGTTTGGGCTATGTGGTAGGGTGGCAAGAAAAACATCCTCCAAGGCTGGTTAAATTTAGCAAAATCACATTATAAGTCTCCCAAAAGCATGTGGGAAATGTGTTATGGTCTGATGAAACCAAGGTTAACATTTTTGGTCATAATTATAAAAGATAAGTTTGGCACAAAAACAACACTGCACATCACCAAATGAACACCGTACCCAGAGTGAAGCATGGTGCTGGTAGCATCACGCTTTGGAGCTGTTTTTCTTCAAATGGAACTAGGGACTTAGTCAATGTGGAGGGAATAATGAACAGTTCCAAATACCGGTCAATACTGGCACAAAACCTTCAGGCTTCTGAGAAAGATGAAGAGGAACTTCATCTTTGAGCACAAAAGTGACCCAAAGCACACATCCAAATCAACAAAAGAGTGGCTTCACCAGAAGAATATTGAAGTTTTGGAATGGTCCAGCCGGAACCCAGAACTGAATCCGACTGAAAATCTGTGGGGTGATCTGAAGAGGGCAGTGAATGAATGAATTATGCATTTATATAGCGCTTTATTGTGTATTGCTGTACACTCAAAGCGCTTCACAATCATGTGGGGGGGTCTCTCCTCAACCACCACCAGTGTGCAGCATCCACTTGGATAATGCGACGGCTGCCACAGGACAACGGCGCCAGTGTGCTCACCACACACCAGCTACATGTGGAGAGGAGAGAGAGAGAGTCATAGAGCCAATTAAGTGCATGCATTTACATTTACATTTATGCATTTAGCAAAAGCGACTTACAGTGCATTCAGGCTATACATTTTTTTGTCAGTACGTGTTCCCTGGGAATCGAACCCACAACCTTTGCGCTGCTAACGCAATGCTCTACCCACTGAGCCACAGGAGCACTCACCACACACCAGCTACAGGTGGAGAGGAGAGAGAGAGAGACATAGAGCTAATCAAGTGTATGCTCTCACCATACACCAGCTACAGGTGGAGAGGAGAGAGAGAGAGTCATAGAGCCAATCAAGTGGAATGCGCTCACCACACACCAGCTACAAGTGGAGAGGAGAGAGAGATAGACATAGAGTCAATCAAGTGTATGCGCTCACCACACACCAGCTACAGGTGGAGAGGAGAGAGAGAGTCATAGAGCTAATCAAGTGTATGCGCTCACCACACACCAGCTACAGGTGGAGAGGAGAGAGAGACATAGAGACAATCAAGTGTACGCGCTCACCACACACCAGCTACAGGTGGAGAGGAGAGAGAGAGAGACATAGAGTCAATCAAGTGTATGCGCTCACCACACACCAGCTACAGGTGGAGAGGAGAGAGAGAGAGTCATAGAGCCAATCAAGTGTATGCGCTCACCACACACTAGCTACAGGTGGAGAGGAGAGAGAGACATAGAGACAATCAAGTGTACGCGCTCACCACACACCAGCTACAGGTGGAGAGGAGAGAGAGAGAGTCATAGAGACAATCAAGTGTATGCGCTCACCACACACCAGCTACAGGTGGAGAGGAGAGAGAGACATAGAGACAATCAAGTGTACGCGCTCACCACACACCAGCTACAGGTGGAGAGGAGAGAGAGTCATAGAGACAATCAAGTGTACGCGCTCACCACACACCAGCTACAGGTGGAGAGGAGAGAGAGTCATAGAGACAATCAAGTGTACGCGCTCACCACACACCAGCTACAGGTGGAGAGGAGAGAGAGTCATAGAGACAATCAAGTGTACGCGCTCACCACACACCAGCTACAGGTGGAGAGGAGAGAGAGACATAGAGACAATCAAGTGTACGCGCTCACCACACACCAGCTACAGGTGGAGAGGAGAGAGAGAGAGTCATAGAGCCAATCAAGTGTATGCGCTCACCACACACCAGCTACAGGTGGAGAGGAGAGAGAGACATAGAGACAATCAAGTGTACGCGCTCACCACACACCAGCTACAGGTGGAGAGGAGAGAGAGTCATAGAGACAATCAAGTGTACGCGCTCACCACACACCAGCTACAGGTGGAGAGGAGAGAGAGAGAGTCATAGAGCCAATTAAGTGCATGCATTTACATTTACATTTAGTTACAGTGCATTCAGGCTATACATTTTTTTGTCAGTATGTGTTCCCTGGGACGAACACCACTGCTAACTCAATGCTCTACACTGTGGAGAGGAGAGAGAGAGAGAGAGACATGGAAATCAAGTGTATGCTCTCACCATACACCAGCTACAGGTGGAGAGGAGAGAGAGAGAGTCATAGAGCCAATCAAGTGGATGCGCTCACCACACACCAGCTACAGGTGGAGAGGAGAGAGAGACATAGAGACAATCAAGTGTACGCGCTCACCACACACCAGCTACAGGTGGAGAGGAGAGAGAGACATAGAGGCAATCAAGTGTATGCTCTCACCACACACCAGCTACAGGTGGAGAGGAGAGAGAGAGAGTCATAGCCAATCAAGTGGATGCACTCACCACACACCAGCTACAGGTGGAGAGGAGAGAGAGACATAGAGCCAATCAAGTGTATGCACTCAACACACACCAGCTACAGGTGGAGAGGAGAGAGAGAGTCATAGAGCCAATCAAGTGGATGGGGATTATTAGGAGGCCATGATTGACAAGGGCCAGTGGGGGGGATTTTGGCCAGGGCACCGGGGTTACACCCCTACTCTTTACAAGGAGTGCCATGGGATTTTTAATGACCACAGAGAGTCAGGACCTCGGTTTAACGTCTCATCCGAAAGACGGTGCTCTTTGACAGTATAGTGTCCCCGCCCTGGATGGGGTCTCCCATGCAGGTACAGACCAGGCTCAACCCTGCTTAGCTTCAGTGGGCAACCGGTCTTGGGCTGCAGGGTGATATGGCTGTGCACAGGAGATGCCCTCACAATCGCAGATTTTGAGCATTTTTGAAAAGAAAAGTTGGCAAATATTGCTAAATCAAGATGTTCCATGCTGATAGACTCATACCCTAAAATACTGAGTTGTGTAATCAAATCAAAAACTGCTTCAGCAAAGTATTAGTTTAAGGGTGTGCACACTTATGCAACCACACAAATTGTTTTCCACCTTTACTAAAATATTTCACTTAGTTTATTAATTGAGTTGTACAAGTTATAGTTTTCATTAAAGGTAGAAAAAGTTCTGAAATTATTTATCTTGGTCTCATTGTTTTTACATCACAGAAACCTGGCATTTTAGCAAGGGTGAGAAGACTTTTTATATTCACTGTATAAGCAAAACCACACAGGCAAGATTTCAGTTGCAGATGTATTGTATTGATATTCTGTAAACTGCATGATTGTGAGTGTGGCTTTTATGCAGCAGTATGCTTCAATAAACAATACATTGATTTTGAGTAACTTATATGTTAGATAAAATATTGCCAGTTACTTTGTCTGCTTCTTGTGAAAATAGTTCCTGACAATAGCAGAATTGTATCTCTAGGTAACACTGATAAATTAATCAGTGTTGTTTAATGAGTTGGTTGAGTAACCGATTCAATGACTCTGTCAAGTGTTTTGTTACTGAATGCATCTGCTTTTTTATTTAGCATTATGTAATATATTAGCTTATAGTACATTTTTGTATAATTTTTTGTAGTTGTAAACTGTGTTGATTCATATGGAAGCCCATTACTGCCACTAAATACAAAAATAAAAATAGCAATTTATCATAATTGCAGGTTTACATCTCGCAATTCTGACTTTGTGTGATAGAGAATTGTGTGAGATAAACTCGTAATTGCAAGCTGTAAAGTCAGAGTTATAGGATATAAACATGCAATTGTGAGAAATAAAGTCAGAATTGTGAGTTATTCAGCCAAGTTCTGAGGAAAAAAAAATATTTCATACAATTGTATATGTATGTCTCACAATTAAGATTTTATCATTTGCAATTGCTAGATTATTTCTTGCAATTCTGACTTTATAACCGCCAATGGTGATATTATATTTTGTTATTCTTAGCAAAAAAAATAAATAAATTGTGAGTTTGTCATGCAATTATGAGAAGAAAAAAAATATTTTTATTTGTATTAATTGGCGGAATCAAGCTTTCATAGTTTCAAGCTCACAAAGACATCTTCAGATGTGTTAGCCAATTGTTTTGCACAAAAATGTGTACTAAATTTGACAGATACTGTATGTATCTTCAGTGACACAATTTAGTCATTGTCATGTGACCAAACAGTATCGGTTTTGTAGCTTCACTGAGATCCATCTCCCCCGTGGCCTCATGGGATAGTAAAGTGTCCACTGGTTGCACACTTCAGAATCTCACCGGAAGCAGTTGTACATCCAGGTACTTTTCACCTGCTGTTTTATAAATACCTTGAATCCACACTTAATACTCTTTCACAAACTGTTTAAGGGAATTGTTGAATATTATACATGTTTGGATGCAGTCAGTGACTGATTTCATTCCTTCAACAAATTGGTTGAGTGAAAAATACAATGAGTCGCTTGTTGCCACCTACTGGTGGAATAATGTATCCATTTAAAATAGTATGTACCACTAATTAATCCCTGGGTTGAAAGTGAACCACCATTTAGTTTTTTTTTTTTTTTATCCACAAATATTGTCTTTGTTGAGCAGCTTGCATTCCTTGTGTCTCTTGCGATGCACCTGTAGCAGACAAACACTGTTCTACTCACTGATTCTGTTTGGTCATTAAACCAAAGAGATAAAAACATGAATAAAACAGTTAAGCTGGTGTCTTCTACCGAGTCACTAACTAGGTAGAAATGCCGCAGTACTCATGTCCATGATGCAAGTGCATGATATAGTGAGACAAGAGACCTGCAGGGGAGGGAGGTGACATCAAACTCCAGTTTGGAACAAGTAAGCAAACCAAGCATCAGAAACCCAGTCCAAACACGGTAAAGCCTGCTGTCTGAGCACTCCTCGCACTTCTGAACCATATATATGAAGGCGATTGTGATAGCTACATCACAATTTGCTCCATAACATGCCCTGCGGTAGTTTTCAGAACTCACTGACAGAGCTACATTTTCTCTGTGAATGTGAGTTAAAATTGAGAGAGAGCTGGTTATTTTTATCTCTGTCAATCAAAACCATTGAGTTCATGCTGTTCCTGTCGATAAAGCCGCCTGTCACGCATTGTTGTGGTTGTATATGACAGCATGGGCACAACTTGCTAAAATAATATCCATGCGTTCGCAATAAATCAAAAATCACGAATTAGCTAGTCCAGCGAATGCTTGACAAAGGATAAACCACACGGCAATTCACCTAGACTCAGTTTGATATCATACACAAAAGTGCCCGCTTGCTGCTTGACACCTTGCAAATTTTGCAAAGAGAAAGTCTAGAATTTCAGGAAAATATGAAAGGTGGGGAATGTATGAGAAACGTACCAACATTTAAGATCAGCAGTAAAAATGTATCACTATATAATAGTGCTTTGAGAAACAAAACATGACAGGATTCAACACAAAGAGCTTTTGTGTTGTTCTTTGCCTGATTAGACACATAACTTATAGGCTGTCATGTGGAGTTGTTTTATCATTTGATGGAGGTTTAATCCCATATTATGTCAGTCAACATTAATCATAGCTTTGACAATGAAGTCAAGTGATGTGATGCTTTTAAAATGATGAAAGACATGCAAATACTGTCATTAAGAACTAAGCATCCAAAGTGTGATGCATTAGCTTGTCCATTGTTCCCAAACACATACCCTGAAGTTTAGAACAGGTGGCTCATGGGTAAAGTTTTACTCTAACTGACAGCTACTGTAGAAGAAATGCTGTGTCCTTGTTGCTTGATATTGCATCATGCCGTGTGTGTTTGATCCTTCTCAGCTCAGACATTTATGTTTGTTTTTCTTTCAAGGATATATCAATACTAATATATTTAACGTATTGTAAGCCCCTGTGCTGATGTTTCTCAGTTACATTTAGGACATTGTTTCATTTTTCATTATGTCATTTATTCTACTCTAACAAAAGTGATGATAGCATATGAACATTAAAAAATATATTTTATAATTATGGTTAATAGTATTTTGGTGATACTATAATAAGACTGGTGTGACAATCATATTTTTTTATTGCATTCATTATTATAATTTTTTGTCTGAGATGAACTGATATGCATCTATAAAAGAATAAATGCTTGTCTATATTTTCATAATGTATTTCATTTACAAGTAAATTTTAATTGGGCTCATATGCCTGTTTAATAAAAGCACTGCTTTACATTTATACAAATGAAACTGTTATGATATTACAGTCAGTGTTTGTTTTACCCTTGCTACTGGCTCCATATGTACGAGCGGCCTCTGTTGAAGACATGAGTAATACAGGCTGCCCATCACAATGTCTGATTCACGAAGGGATTTTTGCTGGCTGTCAGCAAAACAGCAGCGGCCTCCCTATCAGAGCCGGTCTGAGCACGCCATCTCTTTCTGAAGCATTTTACTGAGGGTGTCATATAAATCAATGCTGCACTTAAGGGAATCAATAGCATTTGATTGAAGATGACAATCAAGAGGGATGCATTTTGGGGTCCACCCTTACTACAATCTCACCGGAGGAGAGGCAAAACACAAATCCAGGCTGTGATGGAGAACTGAAAGTTAGAAATAAACACATATACTTCCGTTCACACCACACAGAAAAGAGATGAGGGAGCCACAGGGTTCAGATCGTGATGCTAACATGCTGATGGCTTAGATAAGCAAATCTGCCTTTTATAGAGCAATTTAGTATTAGGGCAAACTGATGCACCGTATATAACATAATACTGAAAAACCTAATCTCACCCTCTGGTGCCTGAATCATTAAGTCACAAAATATCTTAATGTTTGTTTTTACATAAAACCAAGAGTATATTCATTCCCAATCATTGCAATAATGTATTTTGAGTACTTCACCAGTTTCATCAGCCACGATGCATTTAAGTGTCTGGTTATTGTGTAGTTTTGCTCCACCAACAAATATAGTTTCAAACGAAGCCAACAGGAGCGCCACACGTGTCCAAACAAACACACTAGTGTTAATCAGTGAATCATTGATTCTGAGTGAATCTATTGAGTAAATGATTCAATGACTCATATGTATTCTTGAGCATAGTGTAACAGTCTTCAGCCTGCTACGAGTTGAGTGCAGCTGCAGTTGTACTCCTCACTGGTAGGGGGCAGCCTTAACGTCGGTTGAACATGAATAAATGTATTAGCTGAAAAGAAGAGGGTACGGATACCTTTTGGTTTGTGTACCAATGTGCCTAGTAGCAGCGTTTGAGCTGATCTACTGCGTTTGGGGAAGGTCCTTGTTGAGAAACATTTTTGTTTCATTCTCAACTAAGGTTTTTTTTTTATACGTTATGCTTGACATATATGACAGCATTGTGGATTGAATTGTAATCTTTGTTGGTGGCATTGAGAAGGACTAAAGTCGACCTGGTTGTTTCTCTTCCATGGAGTTGCATTAAGGACTGCTTTGACGCTCTACAGTACATTTACATTTACATTTATGCATTTAGCAGACGCTTTTATCCAAAGCGACTTACAGTGCATTCAGGTTATACATTTGTATTGTCAGTATGTATACAGTACAGATTATAATTGTGATTCAAGGACAACGTTTACATCAGCCGGCGTCTCCACTGGACTCCTTCAGTGTCTAACATAAATACAGATAAGACTGGTTTCTTTGACTTTCACCCACATGGTGTTTTTACACACAAGCACTTAATTCATAGTCTGATCAAGATGGGTCAATATTTGATTTCAGATGAACAAGTGGGGTGTGATTGATATTATCTCTATTGTGTTTAGTGCCAAATGTGTTTTATTTCTCATATATTTTCAATTGAAAGGAATACAAGTATAAAAAAACAAGAAGTTTTGTGGCTGCCTTATTTTATTAAGCAGAATTAATCATTGTGTATGTTGGAAACCCACCCAAAATCAGTTATATGACTGTCTTTGGTTTAAATATGAATCTGAGCTGTTATAATAGTATGAGTGTTTTAAAGCAGTTGAGTAAATTATTCAATGATTTATATGACAGATAAGTTTTTCAGTTCTGAAAATGGTTGAAGGAAATGGTTGAGTTAATTAGTCAATGACTCATTTATAAAGACAGTCACTTGTATAATTCCTGAATGAATAAGCATTTCTGAATGAATCAGATGAGTAAATTATTCAGTGACTCATAGGACATGCTAAATTCAGAATTGCATACTAGCATATTTCTACCTTCCTTTATAATTCTATTGCAAAATAGTAGTAAAATAGTGTGTTAGCTTCCAAATGTATAAATAGCCACTTGTTTTGTTCTCAAATGAATCAGTCTTTTAAATGAATCAGTTGAGCTAATGATATAATGACTTGTTCATAAAGATAGTCAGCTGTTTTGTTCTTTAATAAATAAGCGTTTTTGAACAAATCAGTTGAGTGAATGATTCAATAACTAATTCATAATGACAGTCACTTGTTTTGTTCCTGATGAACTAGTTTGTTTGTTTTTTACACAAATCGGTTGTGTTGAATGATTCATTGACTCATTTTTTAAAGACAGTCACTTGTTTTCTTGGCAAATAAATTAGCTTTTTTGATCGAATATGATGTGAATGATTCAATGACGCATACGACAGCAACTTGCTTTAGTTGCCGAATAAATCAGAATATTTGAATGAGTCATTTGAGTGAATGATTCAATCAGTCGTTCATAAAGTAGCCACTTGTTATGATCCCAAATAACTGTCGTTATGAATTGAGCATATTTTGAGTGTTTTAAAGCAGTTGAGTAAATGATGCACTGATTTAGTTCTGAAATAAATCAGTGATATTTTTTAATAAACCGGAGTTAATGATTAAATTACTTATTCGAAAAGACAGCCACTTGTTTTGTTCCCACATAAATCACCATTAATGAGCAAATCAGGTGATTCAATGACTCATAACACAATTACTTGTTTTGATCTCAAATGAATCAGCTTTTTTTATGAATTAGTTGAGTGAATGATTCAATCAGTCGTTCATAAAGTCAGCCACTTGTTATGATCCCAAATAGATACATGTTTAAAAAAAATGTCTTGAGTCAAATGATTCAACCTCAATGCTGCCCTGAAACAGCACTCAAAACAGCAGAAATGCACTAAAGAGAATGCAAATGACTTTCATTGAAGTCTTCCTTGAAAGGTGAAGGAGAACAGATACAGTCTCAGTGGAAAGCGTACAATCAGTGTAGCCTGGAGGGTCTCCTGGATAAGAAGCATCACAGGTTGATATGAAAGGCCCATAACTCCTGCTGATGTGAGCTCCTCAGCTCCTTCTCTCATGCTCAAGGCAAGCAGCATATGGCTCAGTGCAGCTTCCCATGACGCTGCCCCCTCTGGACAGGAGGAGCTGCTGCAGTGTTTAGAGATTTAGAGCTTCTGTTTGTGCATGGGCCTGATTATTAATCAGCTGGAATGCAAAACAACTGCTGCAAACTATCATTATCATATAGATTTGCTTGTTGATATTTTGTCACACAATAGTTTTAGGCTGTTGCGATGCCAATTTACTGTGTTGACAGGTTGCTGTTATTTATCCCGTTATGACATCATTATACTGATTTTAATATGCCTGAACGAGCGCAGATGAGTTTCCCCACTGGAATAAGAAGTCTCAATAACTTACACAGTGCAGCATGTAAAAACTATTCTAAATGGCAGGAAAGAGTCGCCTTGGGAGGCAATTAAAACTAAGTGGGATGAGCTTTATATCTGTTTTATGTGGGACATTTTAATTATCGTTAACAAATGATGACTTTCCATGCAATCCAAAATCATGAGGAGCTACACATTGTCATACACACACTGTAGCCTCGAGTCAGTCCAGGTACTGCTGTCCGTATTCAGGAGACAGAATATAATGTTATGAACTGAGATCTGAAGCAGAGGACATGAGGAGTATTGCCTACTATTTATTAAGACAAGATGACCTCGTCAAACTAATGGCTGCTGAGTGAGTCAACAGCTCGTTAAGATTTAAAATAACGTTCTGCAGCTGCTGTAGGCTAAGACTGCCAGGGTGTTTGTAACCAGTATTATTCCTATAGTAACTCACCCATAGGCTGTGTTTCTGAAACAGCTTGTCTTATCGCCTCAGAACCAATCCCTTGGGCTCAAACGTATGTTGTTTCTTCACGGATCATGCCTTATGTGTATATTTAACACTTTAAATTAACTGTTACACATATTATGTGCAAATACATAATTACTTAGGATTAACAGGATTATTTAACTACTATAGAGTGATGTTTGCCCATGCAATTGTTGTTGTGGATGGTTGTATTATATATGGCAGCCATATCACCCTGCAGCCCAAGACCGGTTCCCACTGAAGCTAAGCAGGGTTGAGCTGGTCAGTACCTGGATGGGAGACTCCTGGGAAAACTAGGTTGCTGTTGGAAGAGGTGTTAGTGAGACCAGCAGGGGGTACTCACCCTGTGTTCTGTGTGGCTCCTAACGCCCCAGTATAGTGACGGGGACACTATACTGTCAACAAGCACCGTCTTTCGGATGAGACGTTAAACCGAGGTCCTGACTCTCTGTGGTCATTAAAAAACCTATGGCACTTCTCGTAAAGAGTAGGGGTGTAACCCCGGTGTCCTGGCCAATTTCCCCCACTGGCACTTGTCAATCATGGCCTACTAATAATCCCCATCCACTTGATTGGCTCCATGGCTCTCTCTCCTCTCCACCTGTAGCTGGTGTGTGGTGAGCGCACTGGTGCCGTTGTCCTGTGGCAGCCGTCGCATCTTCCAAAGTGGATGCTGCACACTGGTGGTGGTTGAGGAGAGACCCCCCCCCCCTCCTCACATGATTGTAAAGCACTTTGGGTGTACAAAAATACACAAAGCGCCATATAAATGCATCATTCATTCATTCATACAGTATCTCACAGAAGTGAGTACACCCCTCAATTTTTTGTAAATATTTTATTATATCTTTTCATGTGACAACACTGAAGAAATGACACGTTGCTACAATGTAAAGTAGTGAGTGCACAGCTTGTATAACAGTGTAAATTTGCTGTCCCCTCAAAATAACTCAACACACAACCATTAATCTCTAAACCGCTGACCACAAAAGTGAGTACTCCCTTAAGTGAAAATGTCAAATTTGGCCCAATTAGCCAAGGTCTCAGGTGTGAAAGGGGAGCAGGTGTGTTGAATTTGGTGTTATCGCTCTCGCTATCTTATAGTGGTCACTGGAAGTTCAACATAGCACCTCATGGCAAAGAACTCTCTGAGGATCTGAAAAAAAAATTCTATATAATATATATATATATATATAAAGATGGCGTAGGCTATAAGAAGATTGCCAAGACCCTGAAACTGAGCTGCAGCACGGTGGCCAAGACCATACAGCGGTTTAACAGGACAGGTTCCACTCAGAACAGGCCTCGCCATGGTCGACCGAAGAAGTTGAGTGCACATACTCAGCGTCATATCCAGAGGTTGTGTTTGGGAAATAAACAAATGAGTGCTGCCAGCATTGCTGCAGAGGTTGAAGGGGTGGAGGGTCAGCCTGTCAGTGCCAGTGTTAATTTCGTCGACGAAAACGACGACGAAAAATATTCGTCAACGAACCTTTTTTTCTGTGACTAAGACGAGACGTTAAAAATAATATCTGATGATAAAAACTATGACGAAATGCATGCCGTGTCTTCGTTAACAAGACGAGATTGGAATAAAATGTTATTTGAGGACTACCGGACATTCAAAATACATCCTATAAGCTAAGTTAACTGTCTTGTCTTTCAAAATGTGCGTCTCTTGCATTGGATAAGGGGCGTTTGCATATCTAGTCTCAGTATAGCAGCCCCAGTGGACGGATAGGCTACCAAAACACGAACTATCGATCTGAACCAATGGTCTCAGCACCCGAAGGGTTAGGGACTGGGTGACCAGACATCCCGTTTTTCCCGGGAGCCACAACTCGTTGTCGATTAAAGATGGAATCGTGCATGCTCCACTTCTTCAGTTCTCATACAGCATGCGATCAGTTCTCAGTGCTGTTCATTGCTCAAATACACACACACAGCAGTTCTAATGTCTATCGTGGATAGTCAGAGTATCTCACATAAATACAGTCGATTATGGCTTAAGTGAGCATGAACATCTGGGTGAAAACTGAATGTGTGTCAGTATTACATGCGTGCCTTCCATCTTAAAGGGACAGCATTCCAAATTATATGTGTCATCAATGTTAACCAACAAAAGGTGTTAAATAAAAGTATACGTGTTAAGTAAACCAACTGTATCTAAAAAAAAATTTTTATTTGTATCTCGACCAATTTTTTTTTACATTTATTCCAGTTTTTCTTTATTCAATCTTTGATTCAAATTTCTCATAAGATTAGTTGATTTGGTGTTAAGAGAGAAGAATTGACGACTATTTTTTGTTTGAATACTACATATAAACTGTAATTGCAGTTTGACTAAAAGCAATGACTTTCCGTCGACTAAAAGTTGACTAAAACTATGAAAGACGAAAGTCTCAAATGTCTAAAATGTGACTAAGACTATTAAGCATTTTTGTCTCAAGATAAAGACTAAGACTAAATAAAAAATGCCTGCCAAAATTATCACTGTTAACAAAAATATTTGTAAATAATTTATTTTATCTTTTCATGTGACAACACTGAAGAAATTTCACTTTGCTACAATGTAAAGTAGTGAGTGTACAGCTTGTATAACTGTGTAAATTTGCTGTCCCCTCAAAATAACTCAACACACAGCCATTAATGTCTAAACCGCTGGCCACAAAAGTGAGTACACCCCTAAGTGAAGATGTCCAAATTGGGCCCAATTAGCCATTTTCTCTCCCCGGTGTCATGTGACTTGTTAGTGTTACAAGGTCTCAGGTGTGAATGGGGAGCAGGTGTATTAAAGTTGGTGTTATTGCTCTCACTCTCTCATACTGGTCACTGGAAGTTCAACATGGCATCTCATGGCAAAAAAACTCTCTGAGGATCTGAAAAAATATATTGTTGCTCTACATAAAGATGGCGTAGGCTATAAGAAGATTGACAAGACCCTGAAACTGAGCTGCAGCACGGTGGCCAAGACCATAAAGCGGTTTAACAGGACAGGTTACACTCAGAACAGGCCTCGTCATGGCCGACCAAAGAAGTTGAGTGCACGTGCTCAGCGTCATATCTAGCTGTTGTGTTTGGGAAATAGATGTATGAGTGCTGCCAGCATTGCTGCAGAGGTTGAAGCGGTGGGGGGTCAGCCTGTCAGTGCTCAGACCATACGCCGCACACCGCATCAAATTTGTCTGCATGGCTATCGTCCCAGAAGGAAGCCTCTTCTAAGATTATGCACAAGAAAGCCCGCAAACAGTTTGCTGAAGACAAGACTAAGGACATGAATTACTGGAACCATGTCCTGTGGTCTGATGAGACCAAGAAAAACTTGTTTGGTTCAGATTGTGTCAAGCATGTGTGGCGGCAACCAGGTGAGAAGTACAAACACAAGTGTGTCTAGCCTACGGTCAACCATGGTGGTGGGAGTGTCATGGTCTGGGCTGCATGAGTGCTGCCAGCACTGGGGAGCTACAGTACATTGAGGGAACCATGAATGCCAACATGTACTGTGACATACTGAAGCAGAGCATGATCCCCTCCCTTCGGAGACCGGGCCGCAGGGCAGTATTCCAACATGATAACGACATCAAACACACCTCCAAGACGACCACTGCCTTGCTAAAGAAGCTGAAGGTAAAGGTAATCTGTGGGGCATCCTCAAACAGAAGGTGGAGGAGCGCAAGGTCTCTAACATCCATCAGCTCTGTGATGTCGTCAGTGGAAGAGGACTCCAGTGGCAACCTGTGAAGCTCTAGTGAACTCGATGCCCAAGAGCATTAAGATGGTGCTGGAAAATAATTGTGGCACAAATATTGATACTTTGGGACCAATTTGGACATTTTCACTTAGGGGTGTATTCCCTTTTGTGGCCAGCGGTTTAGATATTCATGGTTATGTGTTGAGTTATTTTGAGGAGACAGCAAATTTACACTGTTATACAAGCTGTACACTCACTTCTTTACATTGTGGCAAAGTGTAATTTCTTCAGTGTTGTCACATGAAAAGATATGATCCAATATTTACAAAAATGTGAGGGGTGTACTCACTTCTGTGAGATACTGTATGTGTGTGTGTGTGTGTGTATGTGTGTGTGTGTGTGTGTGTGTGTTTGTTTTTTTGTGTATGTATATTGATTCCTTACACAGACTAGAAATATTTTTATTTAAATGTTTCATACAGTATTTTAATTTTTTAACTTGCACCCATATTTAGGACCAAATCCAAGAACATAAAATGTTGAATTAATAACACAGTTTTAAGGCATTGTTACTGTATCTGAATTGAGTATTTGATTATTTTCAATTACAAATAATATTTTAATAACAAATTATTTTGGGGTTATTTATTTATTTATTGCATGAATCACTGTTTATATTAAAATAAAATAAAATACTTCAAATTATTGGAGAACACCACTTGAAAGAAGTCTGTCGTTTATCGTTTGAGTTTGATAAAAACAAAATAAAAAATAATAATAATAATAATATTTGCTTACATTAATCATTCATAATAATATCAAGAGCATGCATTTATAAAACAGGGTGAATTTCCAATTCATGTCACGTTTAAATGTGCATCATCCCGTCAGATCTTTCCAAATATTAGTTTTATAATATCAGGTAACTCAAATGGTGATGTGATGCATAGACTTGTAGTTCTTTAAGTTGCATAAGTATTTTAAAGCAATGCAGCAGTAAGACTTTTCTCCATTATGGAGGTATTACTGAACTATTTTGTTCGAACCTAAGGACTTGCATGTTCACATCAAAGACTTGGCATTGTTGTATTGTACTTTGTGTTTCTAAATCTGTCCCTGTCGAAGTAGAAGTCTAAAGTATTTGAAGCCCCATGCAGTCTGTTTAACAACCCCACGAGAATACTGACACCGTTTTTCTTTTTCCGTGATTCAAATGACTAATTTATAGGGAAAAGCTTCAAGCTCAATTGAGAATCTGCAGAAAAGAAAGATAGGCAGGCTTTTGTGAGGGTGTTTGTGAATCCACTGAAGAGAAGCCAGCCTTTAGAATTGATAAAGTGCTTGAAGTGGCCAGGCCCATCTATAGAGATGGAGGCGATATTAAGATCTAAAGCACTTAAAAGCCGCCTTTGTGCTCGCAGGATGCCGATGATGGAGAAATTGCACCATATTGTATATGATAACAGAGCGTGTACCAGCTAAGAGTTTATTGTGAACATTTGATATGCAAATTTGAAAGTTTGTTTAGTGTAAACTTTAGCATGATGATGATTAGTGTACAGCCTAATTAATCTGCATTCACAGAGAACAGATGTTTACTGTAACACACATATGCTGCTGAGGAAGCTTTCAGAAGGGAAGTGATATTTGTTTACGTTGCATCTATCTGACAGCATCATTAACATACATGCAATTTTTTAAACAAATAATAACATAAAATAAATAAAATCCATGGAATTCCAATGTGTCAACACGGGGCTTATTTTAGTAAACTTTTTTTTTTCTTCTCGATTTGTTTCCTGCAAATTAAAAGAAAAAAATGTCACAAATATGAATTAATCATGAGGTAATGTGTATTTTCAATAATTAAATACTTAACAAATGAAAGGTGCTTCATCTCATTTGATTATTTCGCATTTTATTTGGGACGTGATGGATATAAACGAAAAACTAAGATTCATTATTAGTATAGATGACAGATGAATTATAAGTTTGTCATCATTGCATAAACAGCTTATAT
Source organism: Ptychobarbus kaznakovi (assembly GCA_027422405.1). Classification (NCBI taxonomy): domain Eukaryota; kingdom Metazoa; phylum Chordata; class Actinopteri; order Cypriniformes; family Cyprinidae; genus Ptychobarbus; species Ptychobarbus kaznakovi. The sequence goes on along the minus strand of CM049814.1, from coordinate 15,287,042 downwards.
AACACTTAAACAAATTACTTTTGTTTTCAGTGTTTTTAAATTTAAATACATTTTTGCTTGATTTGGTTTGTTTTCTGGTATCACTTTTAAGGAAAAACAATAAACACTGCATTAAAGAGAAAAACTAAATATTAGAGGCTCGCAGTCCGTGATGGACAGATTGTTAACGGCTGGTCTGTGTGGTAATACAATCGGGCAGGACATCCAAATGCTCACCTATCATTCATCAACCTCAAATATGGCTTTTCATCTGAAAGATGTATGTAGTAGCAACTTTACATGGCCGCTCAATATGATGTTAACCTAGAGAAATGTGCGCTATTGAAGTGTTTGTGTGGAAGCGCGTTTGCTGCAAGACAGGCTCCGGTGCGCTCACTTGCTCTTAAAATCTCCGTCATTCTTGGTCATACAGATAAAAGTAGCCTAATACATCTTTCGAATCTGTAAAGAGTACGTTTATTTGTGTGCACTCAGAATAACAACGAAACGTTGCGCTTTTAAGCAAACAGGATGCGCTTTAGGTCTCATGTGATCTTGAGCGAGAAACTTCGAAACTCGAATATATCTAAAAATACAGTACATAGAAAAATATATCTATAGAGAGTGAAATGTCAAAAAAAAAAAAATAGAAGACGTGTGTGTTAGCATGGATGATTTACATGAAATTTAATCTGTGCAACACTGTGCATAATAAGATGGCTTTCAGTTCAATATAATAACAAAAAACAACATTTTGGGTTTTTATTCAACTAATAAGGTGGGCACGCTGTGATCTGTACTATATTTTTACTGTAATTGACAGTTATCGGCAAAAAAACAACAACAACACGGGAGTGGGAGGGAATGGGAGTCATTCTTCCGGGAGTGGAACGGGATTTTCCTCCAGTTTTTTCGTGGGATTGGGACGGGAAGAGATTAAAGTTTGTGATGCATTTTGGAAACAGGAGATGAGCCCCTGGTCTAATGCGCCACCTGGCTTGAGAAACCCGTTCTCAAAGACTTACTTTTAGTCATTATTTGGGTAGCACACATATTCTGAATGCCTTCGGCAGAATTCAAATGAGCCATTTTAATCTAGATTAATCTAGATTAATTCCAAGATTAATCTAGATTAATCTAGATTAAAAAAATTAATCTATGCCCACCTCTATAAATATACATAAAGTTTTTATATAACTTTATTTATATTTACTAATTATTACAAAGTAATAGTAATAATGATAAATAATAAACTGAAAGATTGAGTCATAATGTCAAAAATGTAAGTATTATTATTAATGTATTATTTTATGAAATATGTCTTTTAAATAGGACTATCTGGTAAACACTGACAAAATGTATATCCTCATTTGTATATATGTATATTACTTATTAATAATAATAATAATAATAATAAATAAGTAATACCTTGTAAATAAACTGTGAGATACTGGCATAGTGACAAACAAATGTATTTTTCACGTTATTAAGAGATATAGTGTAAAACATTTCTAAAAATATATGTTTTTAAATCTTTCTTACTGCACATAGCCCTAGTTTCCTCATTATGTAGTAAACATATGTATGCACATGTAAAGCTATAAGAACAAGTGCAGGACAACAGACAGAATTTTCAATGACAGCGCAAGGCCTTCAGTCACCAAAGACTGTCAGAAATCCCACAGCACACACAGCTCAGTATCAGAGCATCCGTGATCTTCATCCAGCCATCTCAACATCCACCACGACCATGTCTGCTGATCTCAGAGAGCAGGAACCTTGCGTTCTGAGAGTTTGAGCAGGTGTGTGTGATCTCAGTGCAGTCTGAATGAGTGTGTGTTCTCCTCCTGTGTCTAATGGATGTTTTGTTTCAGCTGTCATGGCTCCATTTCCCCGGATGTCTGTCTGTGTCTCCTACGTACCTTGAGTTTGTTTGTTTGTTTGGGTTACTTATGAATATATAAGCTGATCCGTACCTCTGAGTCACACACCAGAACACTTTGAACATTAACAGCGCCCAAAACTGTCTCACTCCATTAAATACGGTTCCTGTGATGGAACTCCTGCATATTATTATATCTTTTTGTTCTCTTTCCCCTCCTTCCTTCCATCATTCTCCATATTTTTTTCTATTTTTTTTTCTCTGATAGAAAAAACTGAAACACTGCATATGAGATCAGTTTTGTATTATGCTGCAGATATGTATAAGCAGCAGGCATAAGAGCAAAGCTCTTTATGTGTCATAGAAATTAAGTCACAAATATGTTGTCCTGGCTGGTGGAATGATCTTCCCACCCCCATCCGGAATGCTGGATCCCTGTCAATCTTCAAGCAACAACTGAAAACTCATATCTTTCAACACTACATGACTTCATAAAAAATAGTTAAATAAATAAATATATATATATATATTTAATTCCTTCCCTTTTTCTATATCTTTATCTTTCTCTCCTTCCCTTGCTAGCTTGTATTTATTTGAACAATGCCTAAGACTTGGTGTTAGGGGCACTTCCTTTGTCTGTTTGCCTCTTCAAGATTAATCGCTTTATGTATTCCCCAATTGATTGTATTCCCCAATTGTCACTTTGGATAAAAGCGTCTGCAAAATGACTAAATGTAAATGTAAAATGTAAAATGTAAATAAATACAATAACAGGGAGTTTGGATATTATTTATATTTTTCTCAGCCAAGAAACTTTCTACATAGTTTTTTGGGAAAGAGAATGTGTTTTAACATTGAAAATATTACACAATTAACCTTTAAGCAAGACTGAGTCGATTCAGTGAAGAGTTGAGTTATCTGAGCCGATTCAGTGAGTGAGTCGTCGATTCAGTGAGTGAGTGAGTGAGTTATCTGAGTCGGTTCAGTGAGTGAGTGAGTCGTTCAGAGTTGAGTATCTGAGTCGATTCAGTGAAGAGTGAGTTATCTGAGTCGAGTAGTGAGTTATCTGAGTCGATTCAGTGAGAGTGAGTTATCTGAGTCGGTTCAGTGAGTGAGTCGTCGATTCAGTGAGTGAGTGAGTTATCTGAGTCGGTTCAGTGAGTGAGTCGTCGATTCAGTGAGTGAGTGAGTTATCTGAGTCGGTTCAGTGAAGAGTTGAGTTATCTGAGTCGATTCAGTGAGTGAGTGAGTTATCTGAGTCGATTCAGTGAGAGTGAGTTATCTGAGTCGATTCAGTGAAGAGTTGAGTTATCTGAGTCGATTCAGTGAGTTGAGTTATCTGAGTCGATTCAGTGAAGAGTTGAGTTATCTGAGTCGATTCAGTGAAGAGTTGAGTCATCTGAGTCGATTCAGTGAAAAGTCGAGTTATCTGAGTCGATTCAGTTAAGAGTTGAGTCATCTGAATCGATTCAGTGAATAGTTGAGTCATCTGAGTCGATTCAGTGAAGAGTTGAGTCATCTCACCGTTGTAATGGTAATTTCATGTCATTTTCATATTAAAAAGTCTTTATTTTCTGCCAAGATAAACAATTTTGGCACATTAATTAATGCCGTCTTCATGAATAAAAAGTCAAACTTTAAAGTGAATTTTACTACACAGCTGTAGAGTTGAGAAATAATAAAGGCTTCAAAATGTTACAAGATTTAACAAATGTGCTCATGGCTTTAAAGGTAAGATATTGATTTCCAAGAATACCATTATGATGTTGTTTAAGAGATTAGCCTAACCGTTATCCTAAACAGTTACGATAGTGTTTATTTGTCAGCATTTAAATGTACAGTTATGTGTCAGGGTTCTCTCCTGGGATTACCAGGCCTGCATATAAAATCATATGTTGTTAAATAACATTAAACTGTATGTTAATGCTACTATCATTATTTACGGTGTTGCAATTATAAAGTTTCTTAGTTTCAGATAAGAATGAGGCCGCAGAGGTTTCTGAGAGACTCTCTACTTATATTTAGCACATATAAAATGAGCTCCACCAGAAGTTTGAGCTGTTTATCTTTATGCGGAAGTTCTAAAGAATGCTCCGTGCATATGGGCAGTTGAATGGTTACTCAAATATGTATTTTATATTATTATATATTAGGTTTATATAATAAATAGTGCTGTCAAACGATTAATCGCGATTAATCGCATCCAAAATAAAAGTTTTTGTTTACATGTATATATAAATACACACACATACATGTTTATATTTCAGAAAAAAATATGTTGTTTATATATTAAATATATTTATTTATAATTTAAATTATTTAAATATAAATATAGACATGAAAATATTTACTGTATGTGTGTGTATTTATATATACAAAATAAATATACACAGAACAAACACACATATGTAATGCAAACAAAAACTTTTATATAAATCGTGATTAATTGTTTGACAGCACTAATAATATACCATTCAAAAGTTTGGGGTCAGTGAGATTGATTGATTGATTGATTGATTGATTGATTGATTGATTGATTGATTGATTGATTGATTGATTGATTGATTGATTGATTGATTGATTGATTGATTGATTGATTCGTTAGTTAGTTCATTCAACAAGGACGCATTAATTAGATCAAACATGGCAGTAAAGACATTTATAATGTTACAGTACATTTCTATTTCAAATAAATGCTGTTCTTTTGAACTTTATATTCATCTGTGAATCCTGAAAAAGTAAATGTATCACGGTTTCCACAAAACTATTGAGCAGCACGACTGTTTTCAACATTGATAACAATCAGAAATGTTTCTTGAGCAGAAAATCAGCATATTATTATGATTTCTGAAGATCATGTTGCACTAAAGACTGAAGTAATGATGCTGAAAATACAGTTTTGATCACAGAAATAAATTATAGTTTAACACATATTCACATAGAAAACAGCTATTTAAATTGTAATAATATTTCTCAATTTTTTACAGCACTTTTGATCAAAAATTTTAACCATGATGAGCAGAAGAGATTTAAAAAGATATTTATGTGTAATATAATTGATAATTTTTATTCTGTATTCAATCACGTTGCACGTTCAGCAGCACAGTGTCACTCCTGATTAGAGGGCATATTTGCCGGTTTCATAATTCGACCTCATTAAGGTTACACCAGGCCAGCTGTATCAAAATCCCATATTCACTGAGCACACTCGATGAGCTTTTGGTTTCCGGTGAGGATCCGCTGCGGCTCACGTAAGCAGATGCTCCTATATAGGGCAGTGTCCACGGCTCACATTTACCCTTTTTCATGAAGGCAATTCAGGTTATGTTTCTCGCCGGAGGGCACTGGAGTTTGAGGGTTTGGAGCAGCGAGTCCTGGCTGTGGTCTGACGCTGAGCAGATCAGAGCCGCCGGTCCCAGTGACAGCAGACCAAGCGCTCTCATCTGACATGATGGCAGGTCTACAGATCCATCACTTTGAAGGCAAACTGGAGAGACAACTTCATTCCTCAGTCCCAGTGTCACGGGGCCCAGAAAAGCAGTGGATGGAGCTTCAAACTGTCTCATTAGTCCCTCTGCATCCCCCACGAGGACCAGAGCGCAGGTGGAACCGATCTGGAGGCTCTAGAAAACAGCTTTGCATCCGAGCCCTTGGTTCGATTGCATGTCCTCGGTCCAACTTATTACGCCGGTTGATGTCAGAGATACAGAACATCAGATGAAACCATGGGAGCCTTTAATTATCCTGTGAGAATGCGAGTCGAAATCATTCATTCACATGCAGAAGTGCAGGTTGAGCTGAACTTATAAATGAAACGTGGGCTTTGATGTCTATTTTAGGCGGACATAAAGAACATACGATGACCAGGACGTAACACTGATTTCTATTTGACAACCTGAAGGATTTCGGAATAAACAATCTAGATATATTCACTTCAGTGATATTATTTGCTTTGAATATTGAAAGGCAGATCACTTTCTCGCTGGTAAATGTACTGCAGGAACGTGAATGAAGGTTCATATTGCATAAAATATTGATGTGAGAGATGAAAGACATTCTTCAGAGCGGGGCGCTAAATTGTTACATACACTTGTCGTGTAGAATCAAGCCATTGAGACTTTCATTAAGTCTTGTGTTGTTAATAGAAAGCGAAAAGTTTCTTTATGCTCATCACTTTAACACAGTGAAAATGTGACTGTTTGAATTTAGTTTAATCCTGACTACTTGTTGATATTTATAAGCCAACAGTTAATGTCTTATTATGGCCCATGACCTATCCATTTTCAGTATTAAAATTATATAATATTTTGTCTAAATACAGTACTATTGCAACATTTGTGGACTAATTTTTTTTATAAAAAAAATTATAATGATATTTATAATGTTACAAAATATTTATATTTCAAATAAATGCTGTTCGTTTGAACGTTCTATTCATCTGTGAATCCTGAAAAATTAAATGTATCACGGTTTCCACAAAACTATGGAGCAGCACGACTGTTTTCAACATTGATAATAATCAGAAATGTTTCTTGAGCAGCATATTATTATGATTTCTGAAGATCGTGTGACTCTGAAGACTGGAGTAATGATGCTGAAAATACAGAAATAAATTACAGTTTAACACATATTCACATAGAAAACCGCTGTGTTAAATTGTAATAAATATTTCATAATTTGCTCTTTTTATCAAATAAATTCAGCCTTGTTGAAATATTGTTTAAAAAAATCATAAAATCATACCAAACCTCTGAAATAATTAAGTTTTTTAATGTCCATTAAAATCAATCATGTTAAATTCCAAACATTATTTTAGCATCACAACATTAGATTTGTCAGGATCGTGGAGTTTTTGTTGTGTTTTGCTCCCCATGTGTTCCCTGTGACCCAGTTTCTCCCTCGTGTTGATTGTTCATTTGATTCCAGGTGTGTCTCGTCTTCTTACCCAATTATCCTGTGTTTAAAAGCCCCAGTCCTTCAGTTAGTGATTGCTGGGACTCTTACGTCAATGGTGCTACATGTGTGTTCCAGTTTGCGCTGTGTTATAAGAATTAAAAGACTGTTTTTTTGCATTTTTTCCACATTCATCGCTCTGCTGCGTAGGCTAGTGTGAAAAGATTGTACAGTGTGTATTAAAAATATGGATACTCATTTTGTGTGCTTCTAGAGATTAAATTCCTTTCTGTAAATAGCTTAAAAAAAAGCTGTTTACTTTTCCCCAATTTACACTTCCCCAATTGTAAGTCGCTTTGGATAAAAGCGTCTGCAAAATGACTAAATGTATATGTAAAAAAAGCAGCTCAGGTCTCAAGATTTGATGGACAAATGAGAAAACACATTGCCTTGGTGGCCTGTGCTTTTATTTTTCTCTTGAACGGACTGCATCCTGACGTTTCCCCCAATGGTGTGATCCATGTCATATATCCAGCACTGTCATCACTCCAAAGGTCATAGAAACTCATTTATTGCTTCAGCTGACCACCGTATGATTGTCACTGGCAGAGTGCAGAAGCGCTCCGACCCTGCATTCACACTTCACACTACTGAAGATATATTTCTATCTAAACCCCACAACTGATAGTGAGTTAACTTCAAATTTGATGCTGAAGTTTGAGAAACAGCTCTTATGTGAACTGTGACAGCTGACCGAGTCAGTCTATTTATAACCATGTTAAAAAAACATTGCATTAAGAGCCGGGGGGGTGAAAAGTTTTTGAATTTGAAGATCAGGGTAAATTTTGCTTATTTTGTCTTCTGGGAAATATGTAACCACACAGTGTTAAGAATCAAGGGGATGTAAACTTTTGAACGGGGTCATTTTTATAAATTCAACTACTACGTTATCTTGTGGATCCCTCTTATTTTGGTCAAATAATTAACATTTTGCAGATTCTGAAAGGGGAATGTAAACTTTTGACCTCAACTGTGTATACATGGCAAGATCGTCTGGCTCTGATGTCTCTGTAGTGGTTAAACATGAGATATATTTAATTATGGGTAAATCTAATGGGCAGTCTTTGGCCTCGTTAATCTATTATTTGTTTCAGAGAAGAGTTTTGGCAAAATCGCATGTTTATGTAAATTTGATGATGTATATCAGAGCGCTACCTTTGTACTTTTGACTGAATTGCCCAGCGACTTTTTTGATGGCTGTTGTTGTTTATTAAATATTATTATTCAATAAATAATGTTTTATGGCTGTATATTGGCACGGCTGTGATTCAGCCATAGGTAATCCTACTCGTTATATTGCTTATATATATATATATACACTATCAAAATATAGAACATAGCAGATTGAAATCTATTTCTATTTTATTGTATTTTTAAATAAAAACAGAGTATCTGTTTTTTCAAAAAGCAAGCTAAAGGCAAAAACAAATTGTTGTAATTGGTGATGATAATTAACTGAAGAGCAGTAAGCTGGTACTTGAACAGCTGAAATGTCCATCAGAACTGGAGCCATCGATTAATTCTGCCCAAAACAAAACTGAGTGTTTCTAAGTAGTCAAATGTTATTTTTGTGCATTTGTAACTCTCAATGCTGATTCCAAACCCCTATAGATACAGAAAAGCTTCTATGTCTTGCACTTAAAGAAGTGAAACGAAGTTAGTCGGCCACTTTTAAAAGCTGCTCCAACTGTGATGTTTCACAGCAGCGCCTGGAGCCACTGTGCTGTCCCATTACTCCTGATGCTCTTTTTATTTTTTGTATTAAAGGCACATATATATATATATATATATATATATATGCTTTTTTGAGAGAGATATGCAGATAGTTCTATGCTTTTATTTTAGACGGTATCAAACTACAAACCCGATTCCAAAAAAGTTGGGACACTGTACAAATTGTGAATAAAAACAGAATGCAATGATGTGGAAGTTTCAAATTTCAATATTTTATTCAAAATACAACATAGATGACTATCAAATGTTTAAACTCATGGCATCAGCTGTTGGGACAAGGCCATGTTTACTGTGTGGCATCCCCTCTTCTTTTTATAACAGTCTGCAAACGTCTGGGGACTGAGGAGACAAGTTGCTCAAAGAATAGGAATGTTGTCCCATTCTTGTCTAATACAGGCTTCTAGTTTTGTCTTAGGTCTTCTTTGTCGCATCTTCCTCTTTATGATGCAAATGTTTTCTATGGGTGAAAGATCTGGACTGCAGGCTGGCCATTTCAGTTCCTTCTTCTACACAGCCATGATGTTGTAATTGATGCAGTATGCTGGCATTGTCATGTTGGAAAATGCAAGGTCTTCCCTGAAAGAGACGACGTCTGGATGGGAGCATATGTTGTTCTAGAACTTGGATATACCTTTCAGCATTGATGGTGCCTTTCCAGATGTGTAAGCTGCCCATGCCACACGCACTCATGCAACCCCATGGACCATCAGAGATCAGGCTTCTGAACGGAGCGCTGATAACAACTGGGTTGTCCTTGTCCTCTACTAGTCCGGATGACATGGCGTCCCAGTTTTCCAAAAAGAACTTCAAATTTTGATTCGTCTGAACAGAACAGTTTTCCACTTTGCCACAGTCCAAAATGAGCCTTGGCCCATAGATACAGAAAACGCTGCGCTTCTGGATCATGTTTAGAATGGCTTCTTTTTTGACCTATAGAGTTTTAGCCGGCAACGGCGAATGGCACGGTGGATTGTGTTCACCGACAATGTTTTCTGGAAGTATTCCTGAGCCCATGTTGTGATTTCCATTACAGTAGCATTCCTGTATGTGATGCAGTGCCGTCTAAGGGCAAGATCACGGGCATCTGGTTTTCCGGCCTTGACCCTTACGCACAGAGATTGTTCCAGATTCTCTGAATCTTTGCACTGTCTTCAAACTCTTTGCAATTTTTCTCTGACTCCTTTCTGATATTGCTCCACTTTTTTCGCCGCAGCATTTTGGTGATCCTCTTCCCATCTTGACTTCTGAAGACACTGCCACTCTGAGAGGCTCTTTTTATACCCAATCATGTTGCCAATTGACCTAATAAGTTGCAAATTGGTCCTCCAGCTATATGTATTTAACTATTGCTACCTGTCCCAACTTTTTTGGAGTGTAGCTCTCATGAAATCCAAAATGAGCCAATATTTGCAGACATTTCAAAATGTCTCACTTTCAACATTTGCTATATTCTATTGTGAATAAAATATAAGATGAGATTTGTAAATTATTGCATTCTTTTTTATTCACAATTTGTACAGTGTCCCAACTTTTTTGGAATCGGGTTTGTATTACAACACAAGCACATCATTTGTACGAGTACTTGACAAATAAAAATCTTGAATAATTTGTTTAACAGATTTTGAATCTGCAAAAAAAATAAAAAATATATTATTATATAATATTAATTATTATATTAATGTCAAATATATTAAAAAAAGATAATTACTATTATTTTTTTATTTTAAATGTATATGATTAATTCATATACACTAATAAAAGTTGTTTCAACTTAAAATAAATAGTAACACTGCTGCCTTACATTTTTTAGTTTAGTCAACTTAAATATTCCAGTTGTCCCTTAAATTAACATTGACTAAAGCTGACTAAACTAAAAAATTTAGTCAGCAGGGAAACTAATTATTTTAAGATTGAAAACTTTTTGAAAGGTTTTTTTTGTGTGTACTGTATACTGCTGGAAATGAATACAAATCAGTGTTTTTTTTTGTTTGTTTTTTGGACAGAATATTGATTGGTTGGTTGGTGGATAGTTGGTTGATTTATTGGTTGGTTGGTTGATTTATTGGTTGGTTGGTTGGTTGGTTGATTGTTGGTTGGTTGGTTGATTTATTGATTGGTTGGTTGATTTGTTGATTGGTTGGTTGATTTATTGGTTGGTTGGTTGATTGGTTGGTTGATAGATTGATTGAAACTTTGCAACGTTCATATGAAATGAACAAAAGACAAAGCTTAGTTTTTAGTTTCACCTTCTCAGGATGATGATGAAGGTTAAGGACCTCTTTACTGATCATTGTCCAAAACAACAAACATTAATTCAATTTTTAAGAGTTTCAAGCCTGATTTTGTCCCCATTCATGAAAAGTTAATGTGAAAAGCTCAAGAGTTTTGGCCCGTCGCTGCTTAAAGAGAAGCTGCTAACAAAGACGCCGTCTCTGAAACGATTACAGTCGTTCTCCAGACACTTAACCTAAAAGCATGTCTTTCTGCGTCACATTAATTATTAATTTCTCTCAAGCATCGCGGCTCATGCTCTACACCCTTTACGCACAGTTAGCTGTCTTTCATATACATTTGATGAGCGTCTCGATTTCAAAACAATGGTGTAAATAACAAAGGGTGGCGAGCGTTGAGCAAACACATGACATCAGGGGACAGTTAAACGAAACAAGCTGAATGTTTTATCAGTCTCTCCTGCATAAATCAGTAATGCTCTTTTATGTGTAATGCAACTGAGAGAAAGCATGGTTAATGTGAGTAGCGACAGAGGCTCGTTCCCACACTCCTCGATGATATCAGGATCAATCACATTTACCTCCAAACACTGAACTGGAAACATCACTGGCTTCTGCTGCTTCTTTAACACTGCCTGTGTTTTTAAACGCATTTTAATAGTACAACATATAAAAGTAGCTCAAATTAATTCATTTTTATACTGCACACTACAGTTCAAAAGCTTGGAAGATTCGTCATATTTTCTGTATAAGGCTGCATTTATTTGACTAAAAATACAGTAAAATCAGTAATATTTTGAAATATTATTCCAATATAAAATAACGGTTTTCTATGTGAATATGTATTGAACTGTAATTTATTTTTGTATTTTCAGCATCATTACTCCAGTCTTCAGTGTCACATAATCTTCAGAAATAATAATAATATGCTGCTCGTGAAACATTTCTGATTATTATCAATGTTGAAAACAGTCGTGCTACACAATATTTTTGTGGAAACAGTGATGCATGTTTTTGTTTTTATTAATATTAAACAAGTAAACAACAACACAGCAAGGCACTTACAATGGAAGTGAATGGGTCCAGTTTGAGAATGGTTTAAACTGAGAAATAAGGCGCTCAGAGCACATTATTTATGTTATTTGGGCTGAAAAAGGTTATTTTAGGCTGTTCGGGTTTATGTTGCCATAGCAATGATGCTGTGCAACTGGATAAAACGGTTTACAGTAATGGTTAGTGAATGATTTCTTTCACAGTCATGTACAATATTATTCCAGCATGTTTGACTGGGTTGCAGTCAGGATCAGAGTCCCATATTTATCCTTTTAGTCCCATCACACCTTATTTCTCTCTCAAAACAAATCAAAGCCTCACTTTGAGTTAGTTCCTCTTATAAAGCCGTGTACATCAGCAGGCCTTGCTCTTGTGTTAGAAGCTGTCCTGTGGTGCAGGAACACAAAGGCCAGAGCATCTCTCAATCAGGAGAGAGTCCTCCGCTTCATAAACGCCCCCCGCTGGAGTGAAGAGAGCCGGGGACAGCTCATCATCTCCTCTCGCCCAAATCACAGAAAGTGCTCTTTGACGCCGCCGCTATTTTTTAGCTCTTGCTTCAGGTTTTGTCAGGTGTAGATTTATTTTCTTCTCTGTTTACTCTCTTCCCCCCGCTCCTCATTTTCTGTATTTGCTCTCAGGCTGGATCTGTTTAAAGGTGCAGAGTCCCACTTGTGTGGAAATGATAAAAGGTGTGGGGTGGAGATGTGAGCGTGCCGCTGATTGATGATGCGAGCAGACGCCGCTGATGCTCTGCCTCATTAATACCCTATTGATTAATGTCCGTCATAGCCTGTCATGATGAAAACAAATATGCATGCATGCATTTTCATCATATCTGTGCATTAGAGGCCGTCAAGCTGATTGAAATTCTTACATGTCGTAAAAAAGTGGATACAGTGTGTCATCTTTCATAAGTGACCCTGGACCACAAAACCAGTCTTAAGTCACTGGTTTATATTTGCAGCAATAGCCATGGGTCAAAATTATTGATTTTTATTTTATGCCAAAATAATTAGGATATTAAGTAAAGATCATGTTCCATGAAGATATTTTGTAAAGTTCCTACCGTAAATATATCAAAACTTAATTTTTGATTAGTAACATACATTGTTAAGAACGTGATTTGGACAACTTTAAATGTGATTTCTTTCAAAAAAAAAATTTTTTTGCACCCTCAGATTCCAAATCTTCAAAAAGTTATATCTCAGCCAAATATTGTATTATCATAACAAACCACACATCAATGGAAAGCTTATTTATATGTATAAATCTCAATTTAAAAAAATGGACCCTTTTGACTTGTTTTGCTGTCCAGGGTCACATTTATGAATAATCATGAGCTTTGATAAAACAAGTCAATGCATCCAACATGCTAAACATACACTGATATGTATTATATGCTGTAAGCTCAAATAAATATGAGGTAGCAAACCCCACCGAGTGATGTTTTGAATTATGCTTGACATTGCTGAAAGTCAACTCAAGAGAAGGCACTTGTTGTGTTGATTGCTGAGCACAGATGCAGGAGCATGACTGCACATCACAAATCTGAAAATAGCCATTTGATTTTAAAATTGCAAGCTGTTTCTTTAAGTATAGTTGTTATGCATTTTACATTTCAGCCCAGGTGTTACAGATGTGAGTGGTTATCAACACATATTGATGCTCGGTCAGGACCCAGTGTCGTCACTTTCGTAATGCACTGGGTGGCTCTCTAGCATCATTGTCCAGTGTGCAGGGAACCCTGTAGCGTTCAGTTGTGTGCCTTGCACGCTGAAATATAAAGGCTTCAAAATACTTTTTGCAGTGATGCCATAGAAGAACTATTTTAGGTTTGCCAAAAAACCTTTCAGTGAACAGTTCTTATAGAAAAACATTTAATCTAAGTTTAGAGAGCTTTTTAATATTCTATAGAATTGTTTTTTTTTTGCTGGGGGGGGGGTAACACTTTTGATAGTCCACTTTAGACATTCTACTAACAGTAAGTAACTATATATTATATATATATATATATACAATAAATAATTTTGAGCACCTAACCCACCTCTACCCCAAACCTAACAACTTATAAACAATATAAAACATACAATATAAAAGTACAATCAATTTATTTATTTAACAAAAAAAAATTTGTTATTATTATTACAAATAACTTGTGTTGTAAGTGTTCTGAAACAAAATGTTGTCTTTTTTCATGTGTACGCTTGTGAGAACAAAATGTACTAACACTGTAGTTAGTGTGTTGCAATAATGGATGCATATGGACAAGGTGACTAGATGTTTGTCTAAATATAATAATAACCATAATATTCCTGTGACTTGAGTCAAATCAGCTTAATTAAAAACCTAATTTGCTTAACTCAGGTGCATAGGGGAATTTATGATATTTTTATGTGAGGAACAGCGTGAAACAGGTTTTAATCTCTGGAAATCCAAACTTTAGCATGACGCAATGGGTCACGTGACACACACGAGCCAATCGCGTTACACAATCAAGACTGATGCGACTCTTCCCAGCCGGTGATTGTGAATCGAGTTCTGCAGCCATGACATCAAAACCCAGAAAACTGATTCCACTCTCCTCAGGATTTTCATTTCACATAAATCAATCATTTGGCCTCAAGCCTAAAATATGTGTCATATTTGTAATAAATCGTGGCTGTAGTTGTGCGTTTTATATTGTCTTATGTGTTGGGTTAGGTCCTCAAAAATGTCTAAACGGTGTAAATTCAGATTTAACACTTTGTTGTTTCGGACATCTCGCCTGGACTTTGCTTGTGTTATTTCTTACTCCTCTTGTCAAGCCCTCTGGATATCGTTTGCTGATCGAAGACCCACGCTTGCTCTAGGAATACTCTTTGTCTTACCTGTGTTATACCTGTTTGCTGGTGTTTCGACACTGTCAGTGTTTTTGACCACGTCTCTGAATAAAAGTCTTGCACATTGGACATCTCGTCCCTGTCACCTCGTAACAAAAACAATCTAATCAAATTAAGATAAATAGTAATAATGTCAAGTTATGTCACTATACAACCAGTAATCACAGCTGTTCTGATATACGGCCATAACTCTCAAACATTTGTAAGACCAAGTCACTAATTTGAAAATTTCACAATAGAGCTAGAAATTATTGATTTATGCTTTTCTTTTCTTTTTTTGTTAGTTTATGGAAAAAACAAGGAGCCAGCATGAATATGTAATATTGCTTTTACAAAAATGTAATTAACAAAAAGCTATTATTTCAAACGTTATATACATTTCAGACACAACATTGCACCTACAATATCTGCTTTTGCTGCAGGCAAAATAATAAAATAAAACAAAACTAATAATAATAAACCACACCAGAAGTTTTAGCACACAGAATTTGAGTTTTGTACCCGAGTGCTTAGTGACTTTGAACAAATTGGTTGAGTAACTGATTCAATGACTCATTCATGAGGACAGTATATTATTTGGGAATTAATTCATTTATTAATAAATTGATCGAGAAAATGAGACCGTAATTTGTCGCCAACTAATTGTATAGCACTTTTCAGAATGTCCCAACAATATAGTCCCTTGCAGAATCTCTAGCCAAAGGCAACAATGGCATAAAAACATATTTTAACAGTATTATAGCACAAACTATGGGAGAAACAAAGACTCAATTGGTACATTGAACCTCCTTGGGCAGACACATATTTAAACAATATTATGCAAACCGTACATCCATGCATGCATTTCAATTAATTAGTGTTAGAAATGCACAGTTGAGTACTAATCCATAACAATCCCTGCTTTGAAATGAATATTTGGTGTAGAGGTGAAACAGGACGGTGGATAATGTACACTTGTAGCATACAGGAGGGCAGGGTTAAGCTCAATCTATGATCCATGTAGCTTTAAAGACATACAGCTCTATGGAAATGCATAAGAGGTCACCATGGGTTCACCTTAACCTTTCCATCCTCGTCTCGAGTGCCAGACGGATAGTGGATAGATGGAGAGCGTGAAAAGGTCAAGGAGCCTGAGGGGTGCACACGTCCCATGTGTCCTGCATTGGTTTCACTGTTGCTTTGAGTTTAAAGCACAAGGCCCTTCCTCTGCAGAGCCGTACGGAGTTTGGCTTCCAGTATGTAAACCTGCATTAAAGCAGTAGGTTTGTGGCTGACGATGATGAAACAAACAGACATTTTTTGTTGTAATTCGCTGAAATCGTCTTGACTGACTCACCTGTAGAGGTGTTGCATCATGCTGAACGTCATTCACAAACAGACACCATTGCTTTGTGAGATACAAACTTTACAATAAGGTGCATTAGTTAACAATGTTAGTAAACATTAACTAAGAATGAACAATACTTCTACAGCGTTTATTAATCTCAGTTAATTTCAGCAATTATTAATCACAAGTTGTGTTTGTATACATTAGTTAATGCACTGTGAACTAACATGAATAAGCAATGGACAACTGTATTTTTATTAACTAGCATTAATAAATAGTGTAATAAATGCATTGTTCATTGTTTGTTCATGTTAGTTAATACATCACCCGATGTTAACAAATTACATCTTATTGTAAAGTGTTACCCTCACAATTACAAGATAGAAGAAAAAAACAAGAATTGCTCATGATTCTGACTTTATTGCTTCTCAAAATTACAGTTCAGACAAAAAAAAGGCAAAATTGAGATAAAAATTGTCATAACTGGAAGAAAATATGTATAGCCTGAATGCACTATAAGTCACTTTGGATAAAAGCATCTGCTAAATGCATGAATGTAATGTAAATGTAGAACTGTGAGATAAAAAGTCCCAATTACATTTCTTATTTCGGTGTCAGAAACAAGCTCGTTTTTGACATTTGAAAGTGCAAATAATTTATCAAGATCGACAATATCTAAACAATAACTGATACACATCATAAACATTAAAAGAACTGCTGAAATCTTCTGAATGCCGTGCAGGAATATGACCGGGAACGCTTTAACATAACATATTACAGATTAGAAAATCCCCCAAAAGTCACTCTCCAGGATTTGAGTAAAAATTAAGGCATAACACTTGACAAATTGTCAGTGAAAGGAGGTTATTAATATTCCAAAAATATAACCTTTCAAACTAAATATTATGCTTTATTTTATTGTTAGTACGACTGGGAACATGTCTAAATACAATGTAAAAGCCTAACTTGTATGTTTTTTTAACATTAAATAATAATTAAACTTAAAAAATGTATGCAATACAAAAATTGGTAACACTTTATTGAAGGGGTGTGCATAAGACTGACATGACACATTCATAATCACGAGATGACACATGTCATGAATATGAAGGAAGTTTTATGCATGTTTATGACAACTGTCATTAAGTGTCATTCGCTCAGTTATGTAATTTTTAATGCAAAACACTACCCTTACCCCTAACACTAGCCCATAACAATGTTGATCTCAAACACTGTCATATTTGCATTCAAAATGACGTAACTGAGCGAATGACACTTAATGAAAGTTGTCATAAACATGCATAAAACCTCCTTCATATTCATGACACGTGTCATCTCATGATTATGAATGTGTCATGTCAATCTTATGCATAAAGTATAACCCAAAACGTTGTTAAAATATAGTTTTTTAGCTGTTTAACTATTACTATTATTAAAATGATTGTGCTTATTTTCAGTCATTTTAACTCTCATTGTCCATGAATCGAAGACCATTTCCATGCAATAACCTGAGTAACAGGGTTGAAGTTTGAGCTTAGTGACTACAGTCGACTCTAAAAAAAACATAACATGATTAAAATGAGTCCTTGTCTTCGTGCCATACAGTAGACAGGGTCCAATGATGTTCTATATTGGATACAGACATAGTTTTCAAAAATAAAAGGGGGTTTTGTCATTTGGAAAGTTTTATATTGCAGATGAAATCCAGCACTAACCATTAGAGATGGTCTTTTCAGCAAACCGACTGTCCTTTATCCAACACCGGTTCAGCAGAAGCAGCAGACAACCCATTCATGTGTGTTCGGGGGTCATCGAGTGAAGAGAGGTGATGGAGAGATGACACTGCATCTTACAGCTGCATTAATATTTCAGGCCGTCTTCACAGAGTTGTTATCCCTCTCACCTTCAACAGATCGTTTTATTTAGTTCTGAAACACTATCAAGGTTAGCAGCATTTAGTGATTTAGCTTATATTCTTTTAAAATCATAATGGCACTCCTAAAATATGGCACGAATGTCAAGACGTTGTGTGCTGGTTTTAAGACAAGGTTTAACTTGCACACAATTATCGCTGAATAGAAATATTGGATTATAAAATGGGAGAGAAATACGTTTTGACATTCATTTGCAGCTGTAACGCAGTGTTCAGGGTCAAAGAACAATTACACCGCCTGAACTCTAATATCTGCATGAAGCTCCAGAGACGATCTGCTTCCGCAGAAAACACGCTGTATTAAGTAATACGGCCAGGATGAATACTTTATTCTTTATAACTGATGTCCTCATCAACATGGCCCCTGATGAAAGAATGCATGAATAATTTCAGGCCGGGACCGAGACCAGAATGAAAGAGACTAGTCCAGATCGTCCATCAGAGCAGGAATAATCAAGGCCTTTGACTCTCCTAACCAGCGCTTCTTGAGATCCGATGCTAACTCATCAAACGGCATGTTTTATGGACAGCTTACTTTTAGCCCCCAAAAATAATGAATGCATTGATCTGACATGAAAGAGACAGTAGGCCGGCTCGGACAGATACTAAATAATCAAATTAAAGAAGAGTTTCCACCGCCGTATGTTAACACAAAGCAGTCATGAGAGCTGACGCTGCTAAAGGTGAATGATGTGCGCTCTGATTATCAAGAGAGTGAGAGTACTGCATACACATGCCTTTACATGCTTCTCTATGCTTTATACTGTATTATATTGAACTGCTTAAATAATTATAGTTAAATTATAACTATTATCATGTAATATGCATGTGATGCAAATCACTTGTTTTCTATTATATTTAACATTTGAATAAAAATAAAGTGTGTTAAGCTCGTTTCTGAAATTCAATTTTACAATAAATACATTTATT
Source organism: Ptychobarbus kaznakovi (assembly GCA_027422405.1). NCBI lineage: Eukaryota > Metazoa > Chordata > Actinopteri > Cypriniformes > Cyprinidae > Ptychobarbus > Ptychobarbus kaznakovi. The sequence continues at coordinate 15,268,141 of CM049814.1, read as the reverse complement.
TAAAAATAAAAAAATAAATTAATGAATGTAATTTCAACTTTTCAGATGTTTTTTTTTTTTTTGCAGTTCTGGGTTAATATCTCACAATTCTGACTTTTATTGCAATTTTGAGGGGAAAAAAGCCAAATCTTGAGATATAAAAAAAATGACCTCAGATTTTATAGATTAAAAACTCATATTTGCTAGAAATAAAGATTATATATATATATATACATTTTTTTTTTTTTTTTTTGCCTCAGAATTCTGAATTTTTTTCTTGCAAAGTTTGAGTTTATATCTCACAATTCTGATTTTTATTCTCATAATTATTACAGTTTACATTTAGTCAATCAGCAGACACTTTTACAAACACGACTTACAAAGTAGAAGCGATCAGACCAACGAGAGAGCACTATATACAAGTGCTGTGACCGTCTCAGTTAGTCTAGCACAGTGCACATAAGGTGTTTTATTTTATTTTTTTTTTAATGACTGCTTTGTAATTAACCCACACGTTACTTAAATGTTAGTTCATGTTCGACTAGTGTACACTTTACAATAAGGTTCACAAGTTCCCTTAATTAATGCTTTGTTGGTAAGTCATGTTAATAAACAGTCTACAAACATGAGTAACATTATCAGTCGATGTTTAGATGCTTTCCAAGTTCATCAATAGAATATACTGTATGTAGTATAATTAAAATAAAGCTTATTAACCTGTTGGCCAGCACTCCCCAGTTTGGGATTTTGAGACTCACAGTTGAAAAACACCTCCCTAACTTAAAGTTTTAACAGTTGCTGACTTCAGTGAGCTACACACACAAGTTTGGTGTCTTTTCAAAGAAGACCTTTTGGGCTTTACTATCCACCATCCAGAGTTGATAAAGCTCAAAAAGATAAAAAGTTATAGATACTGAAGTGCCTTGAAAAAGTGTACCAGACTGAATGAAAAAATAAATAATTGTATTTCATATAAAATACATGAAATAAGTCCTGGAGCAATCTAGACAAGTAATGAGTTGAAATGCACATGTCTCATGAGTTTATATTTCAAATCTGAAGAAGATACCATAAAAAATTTGATTTTCCTGAGACTATATACCCCACCACCACGTTTAAGGAAAAAATGATTTACCAAATATATTGAAGATTTCTACAAACTATTAAATAAAGCTATTTACAGTTTTGTTAGTTCATTAAGTTAACAGATATTGTTTTATTGTTAGTTCATAATAATACATTATTAAAGTTGTGTTACCATCATAATGGTGGAAACAGGCAACTTATACTGTATGCATTCAGTTAATGCAGAATAGATCATTGCTGAACAGATGCAATTTGTTAACATGAGCATATTAACTAATACGCTAACAGATATTGTTTATTGTTAGTTCATGTTAACTAATGTTAATTATTAACTAAACAACTTAGATTTGGTAAAGTGTTTTAAGTGGGATAATGTTATCCCATGCTGGAAATGATATTTTCTGGTACATGAGCATCTTGGTGCTGTCTGCTTAAACACAGAACTTTCAGACACACTGATGAGCATGAACATTGGTGCTGTCTGAGTCTGACACAGAACTTGAGTCACTGATGAATGAAACATGACATGTCAACTGCGTCAAAGATTTCTAGCCAAAACGTTATTTGTGCCTAAAACTGATCGTGTTTCTGTCACTGAGAGGTGACGAGAGATGCTGTTGTTATTTGAATACCTATTGTACTTTAAAATGCTGTGACACTGTCAGAGCCGCAGACGAGAATGCTGTTGTTATTTGAATACATTTTACTTTTAGTGCTGTCATGAAAACCCTGATTATATGCTGCATTTATGGCACCATTACTGATGGAAGCGTTTTTAAAGCCAAATCTAGACAATTTATTTTTTGCTGAATAAAGACCCAGTTTTCCAAAAAAGCTATCTTCTCAAAATGAGTGTCATTACCAGACAATATCACTGGTAACACTGCGGTAAAGCTCAACATGCAGAGACAAAATCACTAAACAGTTACTAAAACCTGCATTATATTCACTAACAAGCCCAAATCCAGTTTAATCCGGTGCTATAAACTGTTCTACAACGTGTGTGTTTGAATCAAACCATTATCATGTAGAACCGCGGGTTTTGGGTTTGTCAACATTGTTACCTGATTTCCATAATTCCTTAAATTAATAACACAGACGGCAAACAAACAACGCTATCGGTTCATTCTGAGTGAATTTCTCTCACGTAACGTACTGAAAATAAGCATAACTAGGCCTTCTTTCTCATCAAAGCGTGTATTATCATCACGTTTATGCTGAACTACTAACCAAGAGTGATTTTTAAGAAGAAAATGAAACATCAGAGAAGAGCAGACTCCAGGGGAAGATGGTCCTTGGAGCAGAAACCGGGAATAAGAGAATGTGCTTCATCTTAATGAGGTTAAAATGAAGCAACATGCAAACCGTACAGTAATAATATAATACTTATGCTTGAACAGAAAGCACAGTAACTCGATTTGGCCTTTTTGTTAGTCGGCCTACTGTGGATTTCATCTCACAATCAAATGATGATATTTATCCCATTTCTGCGGCTATAACCCGGCTGATGCATGCCATGCTTTTTAATTGGGCGGGGGGGGGGGTTGAAAATATCAGTATTTATTCCAGTTGATATGGATTCATGCATTAATGCAGGTCATGCACAGTATTTGATTATTTCCTCTCTGTGGCATTGAAGCATATCAGCGCGCATCGAAGCAGTTGTGATAAATTATTGAATGTGAAAGCTTGTGTAAACCATGCGGCGTCATCTCAGAGGGCCCTCATCAGAACCCGCGTCACACCCGCGATACAGCCGCGGCTCTCGGATGATGTATGCCAAGCTCCCTGCCCAGGAGGTTTAGACCTGGTCCTCTTATGTGGGTTCCCAGCAAGCAATTACACTCTGGAAGTATGGCTGGAGTACTTAACAGGACCATAAGGGACCACTGTCTGGAATATGGAACAAACACGAGCACTGAGAGAGAAATCGAACTAGGAATAGCGCAGATGGCGCAAAGCGTGAGTGTGTGGTGCTGTGCCTCTTTAGAAGGATAGAGAGCAATTACCAGAGGACTTGAGAGCAAGTTATGTAAGGAACTAATTAGATAAGATTCAGAATGGGCTTGTTTTGTGAATGTTGATCAAATCAAGTCTAATAGGCTGAGACATTAAAATACGGTCTGTTGCATTTTTTGCGACTCTTTCTGCAGGTTATAAAGTTGCACCAGTAGGTGGAGACAACACTGCAAAAAAATAAACGTATCTTAATATTTCTGTCTTGTTTCCAGTCAAAGAGCTAGTTTTACTAAACAGGGCAAATTAGCACGAGAGCACAATTACAAAACAGCGCCGATGGGAGGGAAACTTCTTCAGGTGATTTACTAACAATGCGCAAATTAAGGAACACAGACACAACATCTCATTTACATATCGACCAATGCAATTTACCAAGTGCAACGCTGATTAGGGTAGACGCCAGTGGTTAATAGAGTACCTAAAAGCCATACTCAAGAAAAAGTACAGATACCTCACCAGAAAATAACTTTGGTAGAAGTTGAAGTCACCGTTTAGAATATTACTTGAGTAAAAGTCTCAAAGTGTGTGATATTTACTGTACTTAAGTACAAAAATTATTTCTTACATTTTTTAAGTTTTAAACATACTGAAAGTAAAAGTACAAGTAAATGGAAAAGAAGCAAATAAATATGTATATGAAAAAATAATACACAGCTTGAGTAGCAAGATTGTGTTCAGTTTTAACTCTTTCTTCCATTTTGTATTTTTTGGTTATGGATAAGAAGCACTTCATCCGGTACTTAAGTGTCTTTCATTCCAACATAAGAAAACATTTCTGGAATCTGGATCTGAAATAGCATTTAGATGTATTTACACAGTTTATGTATCTCAGAGGGGACATGGATGCATTTAACCTGCAGTTACAGATGCATAAATAGGCCTAATGTTTTGTTTTTAGCATAGAACGTTGAATACTGATATTTGAAATATTTAGAAATGAAAAAAAAGTTTAAATGTGAAATGAAAACCGCCAGTAGGTGACAGCTTAATGAGTGAATCACTGAATAATTTATTCAACTGATTCATTCAAACGGCTGATTAATTCCGAAACAAAGCATTTGAGTGTTAATGAGTGAATCACTGAATCATTTATTCAACCGATTCGTTAAAAAGGCTGATTCATTCAGATACAAAGCATTTGACTGTTAATGAGTGAGCCACTGATTAATTTATTGAACTGATTCATTCAAACGGCTGATTAATTCAGAAACAAAGCATTTGAGTGTTAATGAGTGAATCACTGAATCATTTATTCAACCGATTCATTCAAACGGCTGATTCATTCAGAAACAAAGCATTCGCCTGTGAATCACTGAATCATGTATTCAACCATTTCGTTCAAAAAGCTGATTCATTCAATAAGTAAACAACATCCATTGCTCAAAGATGCAAAACAGTGCTGTGATCTTTGTTTGGAAATATTTTCGTCTGCAAAATTGAGCAAAAACCAGCAATATTATGTCTAAAATTTAAGTCACTTATTGCTCTACTGAACTTGTATAAAATGATTATTAAATGTGTTATCATGCTTACATCTGCAGAAAAACGGTACTCTTTGTGTGATATAGATTAAGTTAACTATATAAAATTATATTCATATAAAAATCATACAGAACCACTTTGTCTACAACAGGGGTGCCCAACCTGCTCCCGGCGATCGACTGTCCTGATCGACAGTGTTTGATTAGAGTTGGAGCTGAACTTTGCGGGACAGTCGATCACCAGGAGCAGGGTTGGGCACCCATGGTCTTCAATTTCGAATGCCTGGAATGTTGAGTTTTAATCGAATAATAAATCAACGTGTTTGCACTTTGTGTGTGATTTAGTGATATAGCCTACTCGATAACGTCAGATCGCACATCATTACAACCATACGTGCCATTTGTCCCGAACGCGTTCTGGCCAGGATTTCTATATTGCTTTGATTCAAAGTACCTCGAGAGCGTTTAGAAAACTATAAGGAACCGATGTCATACACCGATCGGTCTGCACACGCAAACAAAGCCAAATACTGTAGATATTTTAGGCAATATAGAAATCCTTGCCAGGATGCGTCCAGGAAAAATGTCACGTATGGTCACCCTATTACAACAACACTTACCATATTATCGCAGAAAATATACTGTATATCGCACACCCCAGATTTGACTTGAGTGGAAAACGAAATTATCCAAAGTTGTGCGCGCACTTGTTTGCACACGAGCAAAGGTGTTTTTAGGAGTCTAACTTGCAAACGCAAGACCACTGATTTGTCAAACCTGCTTTCCTGCAGTCAGTGTTCTTCTGACTTCTGAATATATTTAAATTAGTAACGAATATGCTTCGGGGAAATGTATCCGAGTAAAATTATTCATTTTAATTAGGAAATATAGTGGAGTAAAAGGAAAATTTGTCTGAAATATAAAAACTCAAGTAAAGTACAGATACTCCCAAAAAATGCTTAAGTACTGTAACAAAGTAGTATTACTTTTGTTACAATACACCACTGGTGGTATAAAGAATAAATAAATAATGAAGCCACAGTATGTTGAAAAGCACCGAAGGTTTGCTAGAAGTTTTGATAGAGCTGGTATTGTGTGACTCCTAGTTAAGGGAACAAGTCGTCTTTATTTTCTGAAGCAAATGGCTTGGCAAACAATATGTTCAGATAATGTGTTCTTCTGGCATTCAAAATAATACATGTGGAAAAATCCTCTCCCTTCTACCCTTCTCTCTGTTTTCTGCAGTGCCTGTCCTAGCAACAATAATTGCAGCCATTTCAAGCGCAAAACAGTTTAAGACATGCTTTTTTTGGTGTTAAATAATGGCGCAGATTCCAGTAATTTGACGAGCGCAAACGTTAGTAATATACGTTGCGTGATTCATTTTAATACTCTCCTCCTATAAATGTTGCGCCTGAAAGGGAAACTCCTCCAAATGCATATTCAATACGGTCAGGTGCAAAAAAATTACTGCTCACGCCTTTTCAGTGTTAATTCTTCACTGCACGTCTTTAGTAAAACCTGACAGTACAACTTTAACGCCAGTAGACGGTTTGTGCTGGCACAAGCAGTTAGTAAAAGTGGCCCATAATGTATTAAAATTATTAAATTAAGATGCATTTACTAGACAAGCAAAAACACACAAGTTTCCTTTGGGGGGATTAATTAAGTGCATTTAGCTTAAATCAAGTAAATTCGTTACATTTATATAGTGCTTTTCTGGGTACTTTTCTGGGTACCTTTACATTGAAGGGGGGAATCTCCTCGTCCACCACCAGTGTGCAGCATCCACCTGGATGATGCGACGGCAGCCACATTGCGCCAGAATGCCCACCACACACCAGCTACAGGTGGAGAGGAGACAGAGAGATGAAGCAATCAGTGTATGGGGATTATTAGGAGGCCATGATGGTCAGAGGCCAACGGGGAAATTTGGCCAGGATGCCGGGGTTACACCCCCACTCTTTTTAGATGGAATTCCTGGGATTTTTAATGACCACAGAGAGTCAGGACCTCGGTTTAATGTCTCATCCGAAAGACGGTGCTTGTTGACAGTATAGTGTCCCGTCACTACACTGGGGCGTTAGGACCCACACAGACCACAGGATGAGCACCCCCTGCTGGTCTCACTAACACCTCTTCCAGCAGCAACCTAGTTTTCTCAGGAGTCTCCCATCCAGGTACTGACCAGCTCAACCCTGCTTAGCTTCAGTGGGCAACCAGTCTTGGGCTGCAGGGTGATATGGCTGCTGGCAAAATCACTGGTAAAGTCATCTTCCAGTGGGGTAAGTAAACTATTCTTAAAACAAAAGTATTTCACTTACCCCACTGGTAAGATTAGTTTACTTGTTTTATGCAAAATGCACTTAATGTAGTTTTTACCCCTGTAAACAAGACTAATTATCTTACGTCATTTTGCTTATCTAAATGCATCTTGATTTAAGAAGGTTTAGATATTTTGACTGGAAACAAAACAAAAATACTAAGTAAGATAAACCTTTTTTTTTGGAGTGAAGTGATGTCTTTTTAATGGAATCATTAATTGATGCATTAAACAGATTCATGCAAAACCCTGACTTACTTTGGACCAAAACAAAGGCTGCATTCCCGTTTGCATACTTCCCGACTATATAGGGTGAATTCAGGTAAATTGGAACAGATTTTAGGTCACTGGAAAAAAATAACTCAAATTAACCCCTAGTTAGGGAGCAGGATGACCTACTACTTTTGGCAGGATTCGTATGTGTGCATCTGATGGATTTTAATATCTCATGAGGCCACAACGAAAAAGTTCTGATTGGCAGTGACACAACTGATCATGATGACAACATGGAGAAAGAAGTATCATATACCAGATCATATTCATATTATATACAACATACTTGTTTTGTTAATAGTCACTAAGCAATACTTACTCAAAAGAAGTACTTACTCAGATAATATGTGATTTTGGCCAGAGCCAAATCAACTTAAGTCATTGAATGTGTGAGTCTTTGAATCATTTACTCAACCAAATTATACAAAATAGTGACTAATCCATGAAAACTACTACTGTTTGTTGCTAAGAGATGCGCAAATATGAATCAAACGTGTCTATTTTTGCACAGTCAATAGCTACGTTTCCATCCAAAGATTCGAATTAAACTTATGCGCAAAACTGGAATCTCGCATAAAACATTTGCGAATAAAGCACCGTTTCCATTCAACGAGTCAAAGAGAACAAAATCATCACTTCCTGATAAACTGGCACTAAATATCACTAAGAAAAGTAGGAGAAGCCACTGATAATAATAATTTTCATATATAATACATGTGCAGAAGTAACACAATAAATGCGGTCACTGCTTTCGGAGGTGGATGCTGCTGTTTGGGAACGCAGTCGTGTAAGACAGTAATTATACAGAAATACTTTGACGACAGACCAATAAATGAATAACCAAAACAACATATAGATGATGTGAATGAGATCGGCCCGCTGCTAGTCAACTTATCCCATCTCTTAGCGCAAAGTCACATGATTTTTCGATGCGCATGGTGGAATTTATTCTGTAAAAGTGTTTCCATCGTAGTTTATGCACATTTTTCCTTATCGGATAAAACGTTTATCCATTCAATTGTGCGCGTAAGTTTTTTTATGCGCATTTTTTTAATTTATGCGCATCTTGCCGTTTCCATTCAGCGTTTTTTTTATGCGATATTCCAAAATGCACATAAAAGTAGGTGGATGGAAACATAGCTAATGAAAACATCTCCAAATGAAGCCAAAACAACTAAACAGTGTGTCTTTAAAATACAAATTCCTCAAAATTAACTTATTTTATTGTATAGGTTTGGATATTATTGTCGTATTCGCCTTATTTTTGAACACAAGAGGAGCGCAGCCATTTGTAACTTGAATGTGCAAGGCTTCCTGGATGCAGGACGGTGGATTGATAAAAAAAAAATATATATATATATATTATATTATTATTATTTTAAAACAATTTTATACAGTGTCAATCGGAAGACTATGGAAGCTTGTTTCCACTACTAAATAAATAAATAGTGATCAAAAGTTGAAATTACTTTATTCATGCATGTATTTATTTATTTATTTACAGTATATATTTATTCATGCATGTATGTATATTATTCTGTAGTGGAAACAAGCTTCCATAGTCTTGAAAAACTCAGTTATGAGAAAAGGTCAGATTAAGCCCGTCTAGTGCATGTTTACATGAAATAAAAATAATAAAAACATTGCAGTGGAATGCAAAAACTATGTCTGGATAACTGCTAGCTGCTGTAATCGGTCTGGAGCTGTAGGCCTACCAGTAATTATTATTAAAGATGATCATATTTGCATTATTTTAAATGCTCTCTTTGGGTTCGCTCTGTATCCTCCATTGAGAAATGTTTCAGCATAAATTAAGTATTAATTTTGTACAGTGTACCCGTTGGAAATTATTAGCTGAAAGAGCTGGTGAATGCAGTTAATTTCAAAGAGTCACATAATACCCTTCATGGGTCATACTGTACAGCCAAAAACGAATATTATTATGGGTTTCATTTTTCACACTCTATTTCAGAGATCTAACCAGCTAAGACATTTTGATCTGTATTAATAATTACTACCAGGACAAAAGATGCCAACATAACCAGCCAAATGACAATTAATGCAACAGAATAACTAATTAAAGTGATTTATTAATTAATACTTGCTATCTTAGATTTGCAAAGACAAGAGGCTGCCATAACTTTCGGTTAACAATACACAAATATCTCCTTCTGCCAGGTGCAAATTTAGGTGTGATATTTGATGTCAGCTGACTTTTATTCTCATTTCAAAAATATAACTAAAGTTGCTTTTTTCCACCTCCGTAACATTGCTCGCTTAGACCCTTTCTTTCCAGGCCTGATGCTGAGAGGCTTATTCATGCCTTTATCACATCACGGCTCGATTATTGCAATTCTCTCTCGGGTCTACCAGCAAATTCTGTTAAGAGATTGCAATATATACAAAACTCAGCTGCCCGAGTTCTGACTCATACATCTGCACGTCATCACATTACCCCAGTGCTCAGCAACTTCATTGGCTCCGGTTCAATCACGTATTGAATTTAAAACTCTGATTTTAACCTATAAAGCAGTGCATAGGCAGCTCCAGATTACATCTGTAACTTGGTCACTCTTTCCACTCCTTCTTCTCGTTCTCTCCGCTCTGCTGGTTCTCACCTTGTATCAGCCTCGTTGTAAATTTAAAAACTAGGGGGGAGGGCTTTTTCTTATAATGGGCCTAAGCTATGGAACGCATTACCTGCGTTTATAAGAATGCTGTTTCCTTGGATTGTTTTTAAGAAACTTCTTAAGACACACCTTTTTAGTAAAGCTTTTATGTATGATTATTTACTGTGATTCTATTCTGCTATTATGTAGTTTTTGGTTGATTTGTTATTTTGTTGTATATATGTAGCGCTTTGAGTCTAAGAAAGGCGCATTACAAATAAAATGTATTATTATAATAACACCATAAACGTGTCACGAAAGCAGCCCATATATAGTCATATGTATGCTTTTTGAAATTATTCAAAGACCTAATGTTTTGCTAAATATTTTTTAAAGCATCTTACTCATTTTTCTTTCCATTTGTTCAGCCTTCCTTTAAATTCCAGCTTCACGCTGACTTGCAAAAGGCTTTCTTTTTCCCACATCTCTTGCAAAGAGGTTTAACCTGTGCCCTCTCCTATGCCTCGCATGCATGGATGCCTTAAACGGCGTTCCCTACTGAGTGGCCTACTCTGGCACCGATGCACGCTTAAGCCCCAAGGTTTACTTTTATATTTGGGATTCCACTTCACACATTAGAGGAATGTCAGGGCTGAGCAAACACATTAACGTCACAGCAGAGTCCTCCTCACTCTCACTGCTTTCAAGACAGTTTTTTAATGCACAGAGGCATTTTTCAATAGAAAATGCAATGCGCTATTATGGCGAGTGAATGCATGTTACATTATATATATAATTATAAAAAATAAATATGATTTTGTATGCATTTTACATTATTTCAATACATTTTAAATTATAATATGCAATGAATAAATGTAATAATATTTAATTCACTTTTTAGCTACGTTTTCATTGGACTAGAAGATATCTAGTCCATTGAAATATCATATTCAGTGACATTTAATGTGTCTCTATTTTAAGATATTTTGTCAGTTAATTGTTCTTCAGAGATGTTTTTGTGTTCCTGTTTATTTGGAGATGATTGGTCATTTAACAAATGATTAGTTCTCACCATTATATGTGTCCCTGGAGCACAGAAGCAGTCATAAGCAGCACGGGTATATTTGTAGCAATAGCCAACAATACATTGTATGGGTCAAAATTATTATTATTTTTATTTTATGCAAAAAATCATTTAGGACATAAAGTAAAGATCATGTTCCATGAACTTAGTTTGGAGATTGCATACCGTAAAAGGTTTGCAGCAATTAGCAAGTGAACTGTTAAATAATTGTATGAGTATTCTGGCCCAATTCCTTAAGTACACTAATTGTGTTTACTGGAATCACTGCAGAACAAGAGTTTTCTAAATTTACTAGCAAATAAAAAATGACTCATAAATCACCACTCTCATGTGAGAACCATTTTCGCTATTTAGTTCCCTTAAATTAACCCCGCAGCTGTCTCCCTCTGCCAATTTTGTTTCAGCAATGCGTTCTGTAATGGATGGAAGCATTGCAGCTCATAACGAGAAAGAACTGAACACGTTTATTGTTCATTCCATGCTTTTGTAGGCCTTTAATAAAATAAAATACAAAAAAATAATAAAAATTTAATAATAAAAATGAAATAAAATATGGTCACTTGATCACAACATCACCACTATTTATGTATTTATATTTATTTATTTATTTATTCATTTTTTGTTGTACTTGTACAATGACAATAAGCACTTGACTTGTCTACATGATGGAGTAGTTTTAGCCTCTACCAGCAGGGGGTGTTATCAAGCCAAACCATGACTGCATGAAAAAAAATATTATAAAAATAATAATAATACCAAATTACACGGTTGACTGTATGTCAGTGGCTTATATTGAAAATGTCTTTAAAAAAATAATCGTAATTATAAAAATCATCTAAATTTGTATATTTCATTTAATTAGATTTTTTACTCTTCCATTTTTTACGAGTTTGACGCTAGTACAAAAACAGCCCACTTAGCACTTATGTCTCCTAAAATAATTTAAATATGTACACTTCATAACTTCCATCATGGCACCAAATGGATGCTATTTTTGCCTTTGGGTGCAACATTAAAGCTGTTAAATCTAAATGTGAAACGAACTAGAGAACAAGTTAGAAAAGTGGAAGCAATATTGTTATTGCATTATGTAATAGCAGAGAAAGCACCCTAAACTTCCTGATGCACTCAACAGTTTTCTTGGTCTCAGAAATTGTGGATTGTGTTCAAAACAAACTTGATTGTTAGATGCTCAGATTCTCTGATTATCTGCCTAACAGCAAATGCTTTCAATGTATAATCTTTGCTCTTAATTGAAAACTCTTAACAGCCCAGTGAATTGCCATATTCAGCGCTGCTAATGAGATTCAGCCTATTACACCAGACATAACTAATTGTTTGTGTTTAATTACCCCATGTCACAGAAATGGCAATGTTGAGAGACCAGGTCTGCTGTCATTATTAAAGCCCGAGTCAGTGTTGTTCAGGCAGGATTTCAGACGGTGTTTGAGAATGCGTGGCAGACAGCACTTCTCAGAAACGTGATATAAATCTGAGATTTTTCTAATTCTATTTTCTGCGGTGAGTCAATTATATTGAAATGATGAGATGGCACTCAGTGCTGATCTATCTATCTATCCATCGTCATCCATCCGTCATCGTCGTCATCTCTCTCTCTATCATATCTCTATCATGTCATCTTCTCTCTCATCTATCCGTCATCAGTCATCTATAGTATCTATCTATCTATCTATCTATCCATAGTATGTCTATCTATCTTCTATCTATCTATCAGTCTCTATCTACTTCTCTATCTATCTATTTTTACAGTTTGTAGCAAGTAGCTGTACAAAGCTGCACAGTCTTGAATTTGAGTCTGAAGGCTGATCAGGAGTAAACCGAGAGAAAAGTAAATAAATAGCTGTTGAGAGATGCTACTGTAGATTAGCATCTGAGACGCGACAGGGGACGGCGGCATATCCCAGTTAACTCTACACACGAGATGTGTGACAGCTATGATGCATTACTGGTGGAAAGCAACAGAACCTAAAGCCGATCAATCTTCACTTTAATTCAAAGTTGCACGCTTCATCATGTTGTCAAAGAGCGCAGCCGCGTGGGTTCGAGCCGAAGCGCGCTGATCGCGAAAGCAGAAAAAAAAGATGATCGATTAGCTAATGGCAGAAACTGAGCCATTGGAATCTTCTCATTTGTTAGGATGCTAATGACGACCTTGATTTATTGCTGTTGACGGCTCGCAAGTGACTCACCAAGAAAGTTTTGTCACTTGTTTTGGCTCGTCATGGATTGTCATGGATATTCAAGGGCTAACCTTTAGCAGTAAGATGGAGTTCACTCCCATGTGACATTTTCATTTCTCAGTCTGCAAGAGTGTACAGTGAGGAGCTGAGGTGCAAAGAGGGCTCTGTTTGATTCGCTGCTCTCTTCTCCAAGCTATGAGAATATATTCTCCAAGCCAAGCGTATTAGGCCATGAAGGTCTCTCAAAACAGTCTTCAGTTAATGCCCCCCCCCGTTTCACAGAAAAACCAAAGGAAGCGGCTATGCAAATCATTGTTTCCTTGAAGAAAGTTTCATTGTACATCCTGTAGAAAAAAAAACATTACTACAAAAAACATATTATTATTATTATTAGCGGACAAGCACCGAAGGTGGGATGGCACCTATTGTATCCGTTGGCCTTATTCTTCTTCCGTTTCTGGCAGCCCATAGAATCGCTTATGGGAAAGTTGTAAAATTTGGCACACCGATAGAGGATAGTGTCAATACGAACCACAGCAAATTTGGAGTTTCTATCTCAAACTCTTTAGCGCCACCACTTGTCCAAAATCTCACTCATGCTTATGCTAATAACTTTTGAACTGTAAGCCACAAAATTAAAATGATTTTTCCTCTGAATCCTTGGCTCAAGCTGAGTCGAATGAAAAAAAAAATCATAAGGGTTAGTTTTTTCGCTATTTTCAATTGTTCGTAAAACATACTTTTTTGAACTCGTCCTAGACGGTTCGTCCGATTTTCATCAATTTTTGCACAGGTATATCTCTGCAACAGTTTGGTGTATTGAGACCAAACTTGCTGTGTGTTATAACAAGCATGACTTAAGCCTACCTGCAATGTTTCGGCGCTGTGCCACCTAGTGGTCAGGAAAATAAAAATGCTATTTTTTTCTTATAACTTGTGAATGGTTTGGCCAAAAATCTCTGGTCTCTTTAGATTCGGTGCATCGAGCCGAGTCAAATGATACCCAATTCTCTCATGGCAGCCATTTTGAGCGTGATGCCTAAATGACACTTGAGGCTGTATCTCTGAAATGCTTTGGCATATTGACACCAAACTTTGTGTGTGCCATTGTCAACTCATACAGAACACACCACATCTATTAATCTATTAACTGATAACAATGCCACCTATTGGTCAAATGTGAAAAGCCAATAAATCATATGCTACATGTTGTATTATTACATGTTATATTCAGCCATTTTGTCTAAAATCATCCTAAAATGGCTTCAATTACATATTTCTGCAGTTTGGTCTGATACTTGCTTCTGTAGTCCTTGGTCCCGTAATTGCTGCTTGCAGCTATATTTATTATTATTATATTGTTTAGTCATGAAAATTAAATTATATTGAATACCCCATTGAGTATATAGAATCGTAATATATGACCTACTGTATATATATGTGTGTGTGTGTGTGTGTGTGTGTTTGTGTGTAATAAATTGTATAATAAATGCTTGTCTATATTTTATACTTACTAATAGAATACCAACATATATTTCAAAACTACATTACACAAACATAAACATGCAATTTGTATTGGCTAGATATATGTTAATATATTTAATTGTTCCAATTTCTAATAGGTTTCATATATGTTTTAACTTCATATGGCACTATATGGAAATTTACATACATTTGTGCATGGGTTACTATTCAAATCAAATCACTTGTTTATTGTCACATCACCACAGCACAAGTGCCTTGGTGAGTGAAATTCTTATGAGCGTGCTCCAGACAGTGCAAAAAAACCAACAACAATTTACATATGGACAGACAGTGCAAAAAAAACTGCACTGGAGCATTTACAGTGCTCCAGACAGTGCAAAAAAAAATAAAACACCAATTTACATATGGACAGACAGTGCAAAAAAACAACAAACAATTTACATATGGACAGACAGTGCAAAAAAAACTGCACTGGAGCATTTACAGTGCTCCAGACAGTGCAAAAAAAACAACAACAATTTACATATGGACAGTACATATTTACAGACTGTACAGAAGACAATGTGCAAAATACACATACATATACTCAGTACACATAGTGTACTATAAAGACACACTCAATTATCAGCGACACATTATACACCGTATGGGCACATCTACATTATGTACAGTATCTATACATAATGTAGTCTATACATAGTAATAATGTGAGGTGCAACAGATTATAAATTAACAGCAGATTGGTTGAGCAGCAGATAGATGTGCAAAGGTGCAACAGATTATGCATATGCAATGTCGTGGGTGTGCTTTGTATGGTGTCCAGTGCAGTGTGTGCGTATAGTCCGGTAGAACTGTGTTAAAGTGCAGTGCATGGCATGTTGTGTGAGTGGGAGTGTGTTGTAGGGTGGGTCATTTCTGACTGTTCATTAGCCTGATAGCCTGA